>VZRL01004878.1:0-73789 GCA_013397895.1 Origma solitaria
ACCTCCTCCTCTTCTCTTGCTAGAAGAAACTGTGCTCCACTTTGTTTTGATGTTCTTCTTAAATATGTTATCACAGAGGCATTACCACCATCTCTAATTGGCCCAGCCTTGGTCAGCAGCATGTCCATCATTTTCAGAGCCATCAGGGATTGACCTTGCCGGACATGGTGGAAGCTTCCAGCAGCTTCTCGCAGAAGCCACCTCTGTGGCCCTCCTGCTACCAAAAACCAGGCTGTGCAAAACCGATGAACCATTTTAGATGAGTGTTGTAAAGAGAATGTCCCAAAGGATATGATGTGTTGACCCTTTTACAAGGGCTGATCACATAGGCACGCTGTGGACCAGTTTCAAATCCATCCCATATTCTTGTTTCACTGCAGCACAAGTTTCTGTCTCTAAGTTTCTGTCTCCACTTCGCTGTGCGTGGCTTGTGGTGGAGGAATAGGCAGGCACCTCCTCTGGATGAGAGCTGGTGAAAGGCAGCAACACTGACCTGTGCATGGTGAGTGACAACACCCTCATTTGTGCTGCTGCTTCGAGCTGTTAGCAGGTATGGCTGTCAGGATTAACCCTGCATTCCTGAAAATTCCTTCTAATAAATCACTTGGAAGGTGACTGTGGGCAGGGTGCTCCTCCCTCCGGGCACAGGTAAAGCTCTCCGGGTGGTACAGTCAAGTTACTGCATTAAGAGCTGACTTTAGGGTGGACACAAGCACACACATATATTTGTCTTATTTGGGGCGTGGAAAGAGGGATTACTCAGATTATCTGTTCAGGATTTTTTTCTTTTGAAAGGCCCTTTGTCTGGAAGTAGCAGAGAGGATGAGACAAACTGGTTGCCTTCACGGCCCAATAAGCAAAAAGAAAGCAGCGCTCCTGTTACCTGGAGACATTCAAGAAGGCAAGTGCAATTAGTCAGTAGATAATTAAGCTGTACATAATCAGAGTGCTGGAGACAAACCACCTTATTCCACAGATGTAGCAGAGCAGGAGAAGCCCTTTTTTAGAAACTGCATTACCGGGAAGGGGGAGAAAGCAGAAACTGCTTGATCGACATTATTTGTACCACGTCCTCAGCAAACAGAAGCTCCGCTGGGGCCTTTTCTTGCAGCCTTCCTCCTGGGAATGCTGCCAAGGGAGGGAATGTTTCAAAGATTTTTGTCTTCACTCTGGTCTTGCTGAGGCAAAAGTTTCACTGATGGGAGCAACTTGGAGGGGCTTGCTGTTTTAGTCTAGCAAGACTAGGAGTGAGGGTGTTTAGGAAACAAGCAGTGCCCAGGAGGACTGTGGATTGCTCTTGGATAGAGCAATCCCATTCCAGGGTGTCCCAGGGCTTGGTGCAGGTCTCGGGGAGCTGTTCCTCAGGACCCCTCTGTTGCCCATGGCCGATCCCTGCCAAGCCTACAGGGAGAGGTGCCCAGGAGAAGCAGAGGAGCTCAGCACTCAGCACTCACTCCCTCTGCCCAAGGAACCCAGAGCTGTTTGTGTCAGGAAACCCGATGGGTCCGTCACGCTGCTGGCTCTGTGGCAAGGCACACTTCACTTAACCTTCAGGAACATTTATAATTAATGCTTAATTGATTTCCATAATGCAAGATCAACACATTGGCCTCTTCCTGTACATCTCTTCTCACATGAACAGTCCTTACTAACCTTATTTTGTCTTTTCTGTGAGGTTTAACCTCAGGCAAGATTCTTGATGAACTTGCTGCTCATAAAAATATCCAAATGTTCCTAGCACAGATCAAATGCTGGCCTCAGGCCCCTTAGTGTTTCTTTTCCAGGAAGAGTGGCTTCTTTTTATCATAATGTTAGGAGTCTGTGTCTTTTCCAAGACTCAATTTTCTTTCTTGTCTCTGCCCCTCTGGGGAAAGGTCATACTCACTTCACTCTAGTTGCCAAATTTTGAAAACTCGGTCTTAGAAAAGTGATCCTGTGGAGGATCACCTCTGACATTCTGTTCATGTCAATATTGAGTTTTTCTTCTCTCCTGTACATCTACAGGAGATTTACCCACCCTGGAACTGAGATGGGAATATTGTCCCATTAAGGGACAGTCCCTGTGCTAGATTATTTTCAGCAAAATAGCCCAAATCAAGCTCTCCAAACCTCGTATGAGAGGGGTTTTTTTGAACCCATCTAGAGCTTCCTGAAAAAATAGATGACCAAAGGAGTCCAATGGATGCAGTGTCAGCCACCGTCCTTGACCCTCAGAGGTCAAAAGAGGGGAGGACTCCCCATCTGAAATGATGCTGTGGCTTTGCTTCGTGTCTGCGAGAACAAATGCAGCAGGTGAAGGAACTTGGAGAAAGACATTTATATAAGCGATAGAAAGCAAACAGTCTGGCAGGAAAAAAGACATAGCTGTTCATGATGTCAGGGCAGTGGTCACTACAGGTCTGTCTTTGTTATTTGGCACTTTCCAGGTGGCTTTATTCAGAACACACCTCACAATGTGTGTGCTCACAGCCTAGGTGCAAGATTGTACCATCAACATAGAAACAAAGTGTTGTCCTTATCTCCATCCTTTTAAAGCATGAGGTCCAAGGGCTGAAAACAAAGCCAGCAATGACCTCCCATGCTGCTTCACGTCCTCCTGGTCCAGCCATTTATTTTAGTTAAGCAAAAGTCTGGTTGTTGCTGGGATTTCTGTAGTTGTGCCTAAACAACATTACTTTTTACACACCTCTAACAGTTCAGCACCAAAGTTGTGTGGTGTCTCCATGACTGATTTTTTTTACTTCTGAGTTGAAGGAATTAGTAAAACGGTCAGTTTAAGTTGACCATGTATTTTACATTTCTTGAGTTGCACTTTTATTTTCTCTTTTTCTTTTTGCAAACCAGAATCAGGTGATACCCTTTACCTTCTACCTAACACCTTTGCAGGCAGGACAGATTTTGAATGCCTGAGGAAAGAGCTGACCTTCTAGATATCATGGGCAGAAGAGGTACCTACCATAATAAAAACCCACCAATTTCTAGAGCAGGTAAAGGAAGAAGACTTTCAAACACACATGTGTGATGGAGAGAGGAAAAACAAAGCTCCTGACTCCTCTCAGGAGAGGAGGCATTTTCCAAGACACAGTTAAAGTTCTTCTATACTATCTGCTGCTGTCAAGTACTTGGATAGTAATGACAAATAATGATGGATTCTGCTTCCTTGAGGCGGGAGAAGAAAAGTGTTGCTGGTGGACTGTCCTACTTTGGTAATTTCAAACATCAATTAAATCTTAGTTTCAGTACGAGAGTGTAATTCACTGAAGTCACAGACTGTTTTGTGTATATCAAGTGTGATTTGATAACTAAAAAGAACAGTTTTCCTATTGGTGCTTAAAGAGAACCATGAATTCTGCATTAAATGCTCTATTATTCTGTTTGTGTGAGCATGCAGCAACACATGGGAGCCTCAAGCAGGCATCAGGAACACATACTGTGAGGTAGTGAGATACAGAAAGTGAAAATAAATTTTTTCCCAAAAGAAACTTGTGGTCCAAATATATCAGTTTTGAAAATTGGCATATGTATAAAGAAATTCCAAATAAATCTGCACAATACAGAGAAAAAAGGGGCTACTGCAGACAATTAACTACAGGATCTGTGTGATAAATCTTTTATCTGAAATTTGCAATGTGTGTATTGAGTGGATCAAGATGAGCACGCTACTCTTATAGAAAACTTGTACATGTGAAACCTGTCATCTCTTATTAAAAGACAAATGATGTTTTGAGGCATTACATAAATAATGGAATCACATGGCCACCTGATCTTGGTTATTTCTTAGTGAAGGGTAAGACATTTCAAATGTCCTTTTATTCTGAATTGTAGAGCTGTAATTCTCCTGAACTGTCAGCACAAGTTGAATACCTCTAAAGTCTTGGAATGAATTCTCAGTCTGTTTGAAGTCAGTGGGAGTGGTGTGCCTGGCATGAAGAAGCAAAGGTTTTCAACTTCAGTGCCTGGGAAGGGATTCCTCTGGCTCTTGTTTGCTAAAGGAGATGTCCAGTCACAATCCGGAGAATAGAACTTGTATCTCTGTTTTCATCTGTTCATTAGTAAATTCCGCTAAAGCAAACACAAAATTCAGTCTGATGCTCTTCGTTTGGGTGACCTACCCAAGCTGGGCTTGGCCTTTAGGAGGGTATGCTTTGTGCCGTGAGTGGCAGAACTAATGAAACTGGATTTTCTTGTTATCCACATCTGCCACGCTGTTACGCTGCGATGACACCAGCCTGTGTGGCTGCACCTCTGGCTGCTGTTGGGTGTGTGTTTTCCTGGAGCTCTGTGCACACAAGCCAGCAGGGGAGGGGACTCTGCTGCTTGGGTGACTGCTCCCAAGCGCATTTGTGACAGCTGAGCCTGCTGTTCTGTCAGGAGGTTGATTCAGGTGGTGATTCAGACCTTTCTCATCAATCCAACTGCTTTTCATGAAAGCTATAGGAACCCCCTAAATCCCTGAATTTGTAGCCATCTAGCAAATCTGGTTGAAGCTGGACAACAGATTTAGAAGGTATTGGTGGGGTTAGGCAGACAGCAGGAAGGCATCAGCTCTGGTTTGAAATGGAATGAGGGGATAACAAACTAGAAATGGCACAAATTGTTTCCTTTGGCTTTGTTGAAAACACCAGAGAATTCAGTAGGGATCATGCAGGTGTTGATTCAAAACGTTGATTAAATGAGGTAGCCATTCTAAACAAGTTATTTAAGAGACAAGAATAATGTTTCATAGAAACCTAGCATAGGTACTGTTAAAGGTATGAAAAACAATCAGTCTCCTGTGCTCTGCAATGGGCAGCAAACAAAAACTTGCCAGAATTCACTCTAAATGGATTCTGTAGTACCTGTTTTTAATCCAGGTATAAGTCCACACCATTTTGTCAGAATTGACCACAGCTAGTCACTGAAGCCAACTGATTTGTACCTGGTGACACTGTATGTGCTTTTGGTCCTCTGTCTTTCAGTGGTGGTCAGGGTCCAGGCTTTGGGAGACACTCAAGAATTCATGGGATTTACCAAATGTATAAAAGAACATTTCTGCAGCTACTTAGCATATCCTCCTGCCAGAGCTAGATGAGTCTGTGTCTCCATTTCTCACCTTTCCCCATTTGTCTGGAGGGATGGGTGAAGCTGTTTCTTCCCAGAGCTGATAGAGGTTGTTTTGGGAATGATTTGCATTAAAAAATAAATCAATCTAAGTTGAATTTTAATGTGAGGAGAAAGCTGTGAGATCTAGGGCTGGAATTAAACCAGGATTTATAACGAACAGAGGGTTTGGATATGAACAAAATAAATGAAACAGTTTGTATATCAAGTTTTATACTCAGTAAAGTTTTAAATGGCAGATTCAGTCTGATTATACAGACATTATATTGTGGCTGAAAATTGCCTGTATGGAGAAATTTGCTCACAATCTTAATCATACTGTGTTATGGTCTTACCTTATGGAGTTAAATTTGAAGTAAGACTGATTAATTTAGTGCAGATTTACATCCAAAAAACAGAGATAAGATTCTGCCTTATTTTCAGTATTGGCCTGAACTCTATCTCCCCACACCAATTATTGTCTTGACACAGAAACATCTTCTCTGTTATTTTGCCATTTGAAGTGGATTTCATGTATCTCTCGGTGTCCTTCACCTCCTTTTCCAATAGAAATGTGGAAACACATTTTCTTCTTTCCTCATGTCTCTTAATGCTATTTTTTCTGCTTCTCTCATCTGCTACTTATTTTTAGCTGTAGTATTTGAGGTAGAATTAAAAGAATAACATATAGGATATTCTAAAATGGATCCAAGGACCCCTTTCACCCATCTATGATTCAAGATGAATTCAGCTGAATAGTGATGATGAGGAAGCCTGGTGGCTAAATCTAGGGAAGGAAACACGCAGCTACTCATTTCGATGGTTGATAGTGGTTCACTCTTAACTTGTCCCTCTAAAAAGGGCTTTGAGAGTCTGGATAAAGAAATTGGAAGTCTAGAACACCATGATAACCTCCAACAACAACACAACAGCAAGGGGAAATCTGTGAGGAAAAAGAAATGGCGTGAAATATTTCAGAGCAGTGTTAAAACTAAGAGCATTCCTGCTGCTGTTCAGTCCTTTACATTACCTCCTCCAGCTGATAGGTATTCCATTAAATTTGTTTTATTCCCAGACTTACAGGATTCTGCAATGAGGCTTCCTGTGTACTGCATGCCAAAGGCAGATCGATCCTCATGTTGTTCTCCATTAACTACATGGTACTGAAAATATATAGGCATGTCAGGTTGATTTTTTCCAAGCATTTTCTTTAGAATAATGAGTTTCTTCTCTGTTTGCATACTACTATGTCTCTGTTTACGTACGGTTTCTAAACATAACACCATAAACTTTTTTCCCTTCACAAATCAATGCTATTGATGCTTTCTCTTTTCATTGTTTTTCCCTCCTTTTTTAGAGAGCTGTCAACTGGCCAAAAAAAAAAGACCTTGTGCATTGCAGCATGTTTCGCTCTTCATGTCTTGGTATGTTTGTCATTATTCCATAGTAAAGAATTCATAAGTGCTGGCTTAATCTCTATTTATTAGTAGTACTTCCTATGGGCTAATTAATTCCACATTTAAAAATCCAATGGTTAGTGATGATAAGCAAATCATTAGAGAAGGTATTTATATATTTACTGAATTCTTAAAGAGGAATTTCCCTGTTAGAAAAGGGAAATTAATCTCTTTTTTGCACCCTTACTCTACCATGTCTTCAGAATTTCCAGAAGTATTTATTGAGAGAAACTTATGGGGCCTGGAGAGGGAAGAAGTTGAGAACCTTTCTCTGAACCAAGCTGTTTGCAGTTTCTCCATCATTGGGTAGTTTGTTTATTTTTTGCTATGTTAGGGCTGGTTTCCAACATTTTATCCCTAATTTAGCACCAAAGTGCACAGTGGGGTTGGCTTTCCCCAGGCTTTTGTGTGTGTTTTTGCAATGTTGGCATTGGTTTCCTCCCTTGTCTTATAGAACACTCAAGAAACAAATGCAGCTTGTCCAAAATACACGGATGATAACTACCCCAAACATACGCATTTTGATTTGATTCCCACATATGTTTTGGCAGGGTAAAGAGCTCATTTGGCTTCCTATATATTTGAGCAAGGAGGGAAACTGTCGTTTCTCCCTTCTAGTCTGTGTTTTTATTTATTCATCATATTGTTCTTTCAACCCACATAAAGAAAGCCTAAGCACTATCACAACTGGCGACGATTAAAATCAGTGACTAATATCCTTGCTACAATAAACTTTACCAACCCCTAGCACCAGACACAAATAATACAAAAGGCCCTCTCATATTTTGAGGAACTGATATGAAAATTATAAAAATTGTTCCACAGTTAATGATACAAGGACTCAGTAACACTTAAGGACCTCCATACTGGATTTGATTTGCAGCCAGCTGGAGCGTTTCCATGAAATCAGTGTGGTTTAGACTGTGCCCCAAAAAGAGGTAGGTAAAATGTTCTTATTCGGTTTGGACTTTTCCTCCCTTTTGAGCTCATTCTTAGCAGCTGAGCAAGAAACACTTGAAGGGGTAAATAACCACTTGAGTAGTTATGAGATGTCATGGTTGCATTAACTCTGTGTTTGGAAAATCTGTCTGTGTTCAGGTCTGTGCCTGGAGCCCTGGGCACAGTGCTCTGATCTTAAAGGGGAGAATGAGCCAGCCTCTCACCACCAGCCAAATAACCTAATAATTGCAGCTCTCTGAATGCTGAAGCAGATCCAAAGCCTCAAATCAACCAAAAGGAGGTGCTAGGGGGACAGGTGAAAACAGCCATTTGCTTTTCCTCGGGACTGTCATTATTTTAAATGATACTTTCTCCTACACGGAATGTGTGAATGGATGATACGAACCAAATATTTAAACCTTGGCCCCTGGATCTAAGCACTGTTCTCAGACTCACTTGTGACCCAAAACATAATCTGATTTAGAGAGGGGAAGTTAATGAACTTTATATAATTCAGGCAGGTGAGTTTAGCTGCCTATTTTGTTTGTTTGTTTTTCAATACTAAGTTTTCTCTACAACAGTAAAATTCAGGCAAATGGTTCAAACTCTTAAACAGAAGTGTCACAACAGTCAGGTTTGTTGACTGTCTCCACCAGGTGTGAGGTTGGGTGCACGTTGCTCTTGGTATTCAATTCAGCAGAGAATACAAATAAAGGATGAGGTTCTTCAAAGACTTTTTATTAGCAGTAGAGATAATAGTTACACTTGAATAAAAATTAAGACTCGAGCTGGCACAATTTGGAGCTGACGCCAGCGAGATTTAGCAAATGGCCATGTTCCCAGGCTGCTCGGGGCATGATGTCTTGTGGCGTATGGAGATGAAGGACTGGAAACATTAAAATAGCCAAAAGAAACCCAGCAGGCTGTGGGAAAATAGTGCGTGGTCCTTATAGCCTTGAGGAACTGTGGGTTCACTCTCTCCAATAAAAAGCTGGAGAGGAGCTATTTGAAGGACAAGAGGTTAACTTCAGATGAGGCTTCTTAAGGTTTTCTTTTTTTTTTCTTTTCTTACAGTCAGATCTCATAACCTCGTAATTTTGGTTCAGAGGAAGGTATCTTTTAACCCTGTGACTTACAGGAGAATCTTGCTGAACACAAAGTGGGAAGGAATATATATAAAGTCAGGATTATATATAATTGGTACATGTTATAAATACACAAATTCATGTAGCTTTGCATTAATTTCAATAATTCATTTTCTACTACCAATGAAAAAATTACAGGGGAGATTCAAACCAATTTCTCTGTGTGAAGTCTGGAAAAGAGAAGTCTGGCAATTGGTAAAATATTGCCTCTATTAAATTGGGGTTAAAACTCACTGACTTCAGGGAGTTGAGATTTCAGCCTGAGAAGCAATGTTTTGATTTTAAAAAAGGTAATAGTTAAAATAACTTTTGAAGCTTTATCTGTGAAAACAGGGAACAACCATGAGGCTAGAAATATATCACATCAGGAGGTGACCTTCCCCTTATTTATCCAGCTATCTCTTTCTCTTATTTATCCAGATAAAATAATGTGATAAATAATATGAAATCTATATGAAGAAACACCCATCTTCTGAAATGAGGCACAGTATCTTGTGAGACTTTCATTCTATGAAGGAAAGGAGAGCATCCCTAAAAATAACAACTGCGAAGGATATTAATGCACTTTCCTCTTCAGATTCCACACACATGAAATCTTTGTACTCCTTAAAAAAGTGTTAACTGGTTCTAGGCTTTAAACTTTATTTTGGTTGTTTTAATAACTGAAAGAATCTCCTTAAAGCTTTGAAGCATCCCTTTGCTGTCTCTTGCTTCAGAGTAAAACATTTTCTAGGAAAAGAAGTTATAGTCTGGGAGTGTGCTTTGTACAAAAAAGAACTTCAGTGAAGTTGCAAAAATTGGCTTGTCTGTATAGTTTATAGGTAAAAGGCTAATGATCCCAAATAGCTGTGACTTTGGAGTCAGGCCCTAGAAATCACACTACTAGTGGGCTTTAGACGAGGAGTTTCAGTTCTTGCTGTTCATGTTACATTTGAATCTAATTTTCCTATTTTTTCTACATGACCATTTTTGCTAGAAACTGCCTCGCAGATTGAATAATCTCATAATCTGCATGAATCCAGGATCTCATGCTTTAAGAAAGATAGCAGCTCTCTTGAGACCTCAAACAAACAAAAATCCTGTGAAAATCCTCCTGCAGAATTGTTGATTAAAGCAATACTCGCTTTGAGGTTCCTCATACCTGTAGCATGTGTGAGAATAAGGATAAAATGGGATTTTAACATTCAATAGCAAATTGTTATTTGAGAAAAGAGTCACTTGACAAAACTATTTCATATTCATCATTAGGAATTAAATTCCCTGAACAAAGAACATTTGTTTCATGGTGTAATAAATAGCTACTGCAAAATATAAGGATCTGACTTAATGGGAAATGCACAGTTAAAATTGCCTTCAAGGAAAGTCCATTCACATGGACACTCAGAATCTTCAAGGACTCCTTTTCTCTCTTCAGTTTGACCTTTTGCAGAGTGATACTGGGTAGTTTTCACCAATTTTCCCCCCATTATAGAACTCTATATGCTCATACAAAAAACAAACATGACTTGAAAGGGACATTTCCCTATTCTGCCCAGTTGAGCACTCAGAAAGCTTGCATGGGAGTGCAAAACACTTCTCATGGATATATTAAGTGCTACCATCTGTTTGAATTGTTTTGAAATGCCTTTTTGGGCCAAAGCCTGCCCTTGTGAGGATCCAGTTTAACATGAAAGTCTCAGCAGTTCCCTGAATGTGAATAAGGCAGCAAAACAGAGCCCTTTCATGCCTCCCAATCATGCCCTTTCATTTAGCTACAATAACTGAATCAGAATAGCAGCTCCAAAAATTGAGCCTGTGCTTGTCTTGATGACTCCTTATACTCACAAGTAGTTGCACTGATTTCAAGGGTTTTTCTCCCCACTGACTCTGATATTGCATTGGGCAACAGCAACGGGTCAAACACAGTTTGTGGGCAAACACAAAAACAGTGACTTTTTTCTTTTAACTTTGTAGGACTGTTTTCTTTTTTTTTTTCCCAGAGGTCAAAAAAAAAAAAAAGGAAAAATATGGAAGAAAAGCTTGTACAAAAGCTGTTTTTTTTCCTCTGGGACAGGTAAAAAGCCCCTTAGAATAAGATATAAGGTGATATTATTACTGCCACACTTCAGAATTTCTGTCTGAGCTAACAAATACATTTTGAATGAAGTTATTTTGACAAAATTTGCAGCATTTGGCAATTATGATTCCTATCTGTTGTAAGCCAAACTTTATTTTTAGTCCTTAATATTGTGTTAGTAATTTATAACTAGCACATACACAGGAATAGCAAGTTAATTCTTCTCCTGAAACATCACTTTCTTTTGTATTTCAAATAGTCACTACTTCTTCATAAACTAATTTTTATACTGTAGGTTTGATTTCGATTTACATGTAAAAATCAGTGATTTTTTTCTATATTTTCTGTTCCTTTTTTCCCCCTCCTCTCTTATATCCCAAGGGAAGAAACCCAAACCAATCCTAAAAGATAATGTGTAGCACATATTTGTAACTTTTTCCAGATACTGTTATTCTGAAATGAAGAACGTACTCTAATCACTTTCCTATATACATCAAGTATTACTTTCTTTTGTGATATGTGCTGAACTGCTCTATCCTTAACTAAACGTTTGGTTTATCCCTATTTGTCTGGGTTTGTCTGCCATAGAAAAAGAGGAAAAATGGACCAAGAGAGGCCATTTCAAATTTTTAGCATTCCTGGAAGTGTTATTCATCCCTTGCAGGACTCATGCAGTTGAAGCCACATGTGCTGGTTTCAGCTGGAGTAGAGTTAATTTTCTTCCCAGTGGCTGTTACAGGGCAGACTTTGGTAGAGAAACCTTCTTTTCCACCAGTGTTTGGAGTAAAATAGCATTTCATCAGTCGTGTGTGTATGTGTGTGAAGGAGCTTGGATAAATTTGAAAGCTGCTCTGACACATCTGTGTCTGAGCCCTCACCATTCACCTGCTTTTCGCCCTTTCTGAACTGCATTACAACATTTCATTTTCGTGCTCATTACTGAGGGTGAAATCTAACATATCCAAATATGATAGAGATTAACCAACAGTGTTTAAAGGAAGGAAGGAATGACTTGGAGAGGGTAGTGTGTTCTGGCATTGAATTAATTCTTTGACATTGAGTCTATTCTTGGATATTTTCTTGGTGCAAAGTAAAAATAAAGATCTGCATCCTTGTTTACACTGGAAACACTGTGTCCTGACTTGCCACTCTGACAGCCTGGGGACCTTTGGAAGTCTGAAATCATGGAAAGTTCATCACCAAAGTTTGAAGGCTAAGATGTAGCAAACTGAACTGGCCAGGCTGAGAGGTAACATAAGTGCTGGGATCAGTTCTGGAGCAGCAAGGCAGGATAGTTTTTACATCGAGGAGGGTGAAAAGAGACAAGGAGCAAAATCAACCAAGAGTTACCTGGACTGGAAGAGCAAGCTCAAGCAGCTCTTCAGCTTTAAACTGAAATGCTCCCCAGAGTCCTCTTCTTTATACTGAAGTGTAAATGTTATTGCATCCATGAAAAAACTTTGTAGGTAGCAATAATGTCTTTACCAGCTTTTCAGCTTTCGGGTGCACAGCCTTATCTCCGAGCCACCAGCACCCAGAGGTGTTTTCTGTAATCTGCAGGAGAATGTGAGTGCCTGACAGGGTGCTTGTTCAAGTGTACATGTCGGTCTACTGAAACAGATCGGTTTTGTCTCAGAACTTTGTTTTTGCAGCTCACTCTTCCCTATTCGCACTGTTACAGCAGACAGCATCATACTGCCCATCTCTGCATGTGGATCTGTATTTCCTGACATGGACTGAGGATACAGGAGGTACTTTCAAGTTACGTGGAGAAAACCCACCTTGGGGGGCCTGTGCAGACTGAAGCGCTGAGGCTGTGCCTGTCCAGGATAATGTTTCCTTCACTTTATATGTTTCACTGGGCCAAAGTTACCATTCTGTAGCAAAAAGAGCAAGAATAGGCTGGGATCATCAAGCAGAGCTCTGGGATGGCTGAGGTTTTTGCCCAGGCAAGCCTGAGCAATGGCCTTCGTGGGCATCAGACAAACTACTGGCACCTCCTCTGCAGTTTCAGCTGAGAGATTGTGGTGCCAATGGGACCACCTGAGCTCGAGGCAGAGAATAGGAAGGTGGGTTTTGTTTGTTTATTTCCAGCCAACTTTCTTTGTCCAAGCAATATAAATACACATATGTTTGATCCATGCAAAAATAAATACAGGGCTATGTCTTGCAATCCACTTGGGAAGTGGATCTGGTCCAGGATGTGGCAGTTTGTTATTGGACATGGTCTTTTCCTTGAGTGCTTGCAGCCAAAGCTCCTGTGCTGGCCGACCTCCAAAATTCTTTTTCCTTTCCCAGTCATAATCTTAGCCATAAATGGAACAGGATTTGCCTCTTGCTTTGAAAGATGCTGCCTCATTTGTCTTTTGAGACTTTGCAAGCAGGAGTTGCAGCTCTAGCTTTCGTTTGCTCCCAGTCCTGAAATAGTTTCTGGATCTGAACCATCTCTTTTCAAGGTGATGATAGGGATGGGAGCTAGGACAGAGAAACTCGTGCATGGTGGGGGTGGGAATTTGAGCCTGGGATGTCTGTTTTAGTTGGCACATTTTCATCTTGGACCTGCCTGTTTGTCTGCTCAAGCCAAGATCATTGCTGTCTGAACTGCAGTGCGAGATGTGCACCTCTTGACCAGCAGTGGGGCAGAATTCCCCAGCTCCCTCACGGAGAGATGCTCAGTTTTACACAACCTGGGACCTTGGTTACTAGAATGCTCAACTACTGCCAAATTACCATATTTTTTTCATTAGTATGAAATAAAAAATTTCTGCTGAAATGAAACCTCATATTGAGATCACTACATTGTGCCTTGCTTGAAACAAGATTATTTTTTCTTGGTGTGTGTGTGGCAAGAAAATAAGAAGGAACATCCCAGAGAGAAGTACAACTTCAGCAACAGAAATTGTCCTTTCCTGGATCTGATCCCTAGGGGTAAATGTGTCACACGCTGCATCTGAAATCATCAGTGTTTTTATGGATCCATTGCCTTGTATCTGAAATCAAAATATTGTTGCAGATAGTCCCAGGAAAGATTTTGCCTGACTCATTTGACCAAATACAGTATATTCCCTAGTGCTCCTCACCCTGCTGAGATTTGCTAAAGTTTGTAAAGGAAGCAGAAAAAAGGACTTGCTTTTAAAATCATGTTGGACTTCCTTCAAACCACCTGGGCTCATGGACCTCCAGAAGGCTGAGAATTTGTTTTATACAACCTGCTTCCCTTCCCAGGTGGGCTTTAATAAACTCCTTCAGCTTTAGAGTCCAGCCTCACAGCTGATTTTCATTCCGGCTCCAGGTTTCTCTCCAGCTTATGTAAGGACTAGTCATGTGCACTCACCACCTCCTGGAGGGTGTTGAGCACTTCAAGTTGACTGGCAACCATCCCCAGCCCCTGGCCAATGTCATCCTGCTTGTGTGAAAAATACATCATGGGAGAAGGGCTCTGTTATGAAAACTGTTATTAGAGAAAACATTGCTTATTCTTAAATCTTAACCAGATTGTGTAGGGTTTTGAATTTTCAGTAACAATAATTTTTCTGGTGTTCCCCATCAGGGAGCAAGGACTGCTGTCAGCTCTACTGGCATTAACTCAGCTTTCATCTGCAGAGAGATTCTGGATTGAGAAGGAGAACTGAATTTTTATCTTACTACTTTTGTTCCTCTACAGTTAAAACTAAAAAACAGGACAATTTGGGAGAACTCCAGAGTTCGGGATTTTTATATGAAGCAGAGAAATTGTTTTCTTCCAATTCTAACATAGCCTGTGATGCTTAAATATTTTGTTAAAATTGTTGGTACTGTTTCTACTATTTGAGCTGTCGCACACTTTTTTGAGGCTTGAGTTATCTGAACTCCCTAACTGAAAAAAAAAAGCAAACTTTCATTTCATTTCAATAGGGCACAAGCTTATGGATATACAAGCAATTAAGGAGGTGGAATTTCACGTTCTTAACTCTGTGGGCACTTCACTAGAAAATTGTCTTCGATTATATCCAGGTTGCATGTTGCAGCGAGATTTACCGTGAGGGTTAAACTCTGTTAAAAAAGTCTGACCTCCTTACATAAATTACTAATTCACAGCACACTGGGCACGTATCTGTTTGCTGGGTGGGAGCAGTGTGCTGAAAGCCCTCTTTAGCTCCTTTTGGCGAGAGCGTGGAGCCACACTTGACACCTTGGCCTGGTTTGGAGCCCATGTGCAGTGGGTCCTTGGTCAGTGCCTGCCACCAACAGGAGCTGCATCCGCTCGGACTTGCTGCCAAATCCACTTCCCACTCAGCTGCCAAGGGTCACCATGGAGACACTTTTTACTAGAACAGCTCATTTTAAATATTAGATTTCAGCCTTTGAGCACACATTGGGAGTTTACAGGTGCTGTTGCTTTAGAACATCTGCTTTTTCATAGGAGGAGAAAAAACACTTCAGAAAAGTTAAAAAGCCTAAATGATAGATCTGGCATTGCATGTTTGTTACAGTAGTAACCAGTTTCTTAGCAAAGAAGGGTCCATCTATAAATACTTCAATATTATTTAATAAATTATGGTGGATTTTAAAATATATTTAATAATAACATTACATGTTTCTGTGTTTAACAGGCATACACATTGTTTTAACAATATTTCCAAGTTATGTGCTTTGCAACAGCTTGTTATGGCTTCATCTGTTAGGCATTTAGTATGCATTCACTTTATTTATTTCTTCAGGAAAAAAGGAATTCTTTCTAGCAAGATGCAAAGGAATGTAGCTGCATCTAATGACCAGTTAACAGACAGGATCAACCATTTTACGAAAGAAGTCAAAATATAAACATAATAAACAAAATATATGACATATAGGCGTAACTCACTAGGAGTAGGGCTTGTTTTTGACACTTGCCTCCCAGTTCTGCTAGCAGCATGACCCTGGATAAGGTGGCTGTGCTCCTTCAGTCACGCTTAGCTGCTGCGTGAGGCTGGGCTGGGCTCCTGCTCTGCCTGGGGTGATAGCACAGCTTGAATGAAGGAACGGAGGAATAGCTGTGGTCCGTGGTACCAGGAGTGGTTGGGATGGGCAAATAATGCATTAAAATGAAGATATTCTGTGTCAGGACATGGTCTATTTTGGTAAGTGGTAGCTTTTCCAAAGCAGACCTCTACCTTCCTCCCCTCCCACCAGGCAATGAAGGGAACAGTTCAGAACCTCTTTGAGGAGCAGCAGCTGCTGGAAGGATTGCAGTGATGTGTTTTCTATTGAGGTCCACCACATGAGTGTCAGGCATTGGCTGTCTTCAGCATCTGTTTGTTTCCAAGGAATTTGAGGGCGAAGTTCAGTCTTCTGTTATCAACAGGTAACAAGTCTTTATTGATATATTTGTTATAAATATCTGTGCACATAGTGCTTAGAGAGAGCTCTGCCTTGGGAGATTAATTTCTTGTTTTTTCTCTCAAGCCAGAGGCTCATAGTTGGCATCCATTGTTAGACCCAGGTGGAATCACTAACGCTTTAAAAGAAGGGAAAAATTAGGGAAGCAATTGTCCCCCTGTACTCAACACTGGTGAGGCTGTCCCTCAAATCCGGTGTCCAGCTCTGGCCCTTTCACTTCTAGGAAGACATTGAGGTGCTGGAGCGTGTACAGAGGAGGGCAGCAAATCTGGGGAAGGGTCTGGAGCACAAGTCTGAGGAGGAGCAGCTGAGGGAGCTGGGGGGGGCTCAGCCTGGAGAAAAGGAGGCTTGGGAGAGACCTTATCACTCTCCACAACTCCCTGGCAGGACGGTGGAGCCAGGTGGAGGTCAGCCTCTTCTCCTGGGTAACCAGAGACAGGACAAGAGGAAATGCCCTCAAGCTGCACTAAGGGAGGTTCAGGTTGGGTATCAGGAAGAGTTTCTTCCCTGAAACAGTTGTCAAGCATTGGTACAGACTGCCCATGGAGGTGGTGGAGTGACCATCCCTGGAAGTGTTCAAGAAATGACTGGACATGGCACTTAGTACCATGGTCTTGTTGACAAAGTGATCAGTCAAAGATTGGGCTTGATGACCTTGGAGGTGTTTTCCAGCCTTCATGATTCTATGATTCTCTGAAAAGATGAAAGTTCTTTCTGAATATTTAGGACAATAGTTTAGTTGCAGATTATTTTTGCTGAAATCTTTCCTTTGGGAACCTGAAACTGCAAGGCATTTCATTCTGATGATTAAATAGAAGAGACCAGCCAGTGACTCCCAGATCATGAGAGTTAGCAATTTCTCTTGCTTTTAATCCCACTGTGACTGGTGGGACTCCCAGGGCAATACGGAGGAGTGCTCCTGAGTGGAGCTACTGCTGACCAAGCCCTGCAGCACCTGAGCCATCTGTAGCCTCCTCCAACAATCACCAGCTATGTCATGAAGGTGGGGATATGTGTCTGAGTGCACAAAACCCAAGCATATTCTGCACACTGGCAGGTCTCTGCCCCACCACAGCTGCTAAATAGGGAATTGGATCTTTCCGTGGCCAAGTGTTAAGTGGGGAGGAAACCTGTGGCCGGTAGGAAAAAGACACAGAGAAACTCGCTGGGTTTTTGACCAATTTTTTCCTCCCCAAATACTTCCACGAGTTGAACACTATTGATTAGACACCAAGACACCAAACAGTTAAGGCAGAGATTTTGGAGCACAGGTAACTGATACTGGCCTAGAAAGGCTGTTGCATACAAAGCTCCGTGTTTAAGTGCCTGAATATGGATGTTGGTGCCTCGCTTCAGGCGTTTGGTTTGCAAATTCTGGTGCTGGGTATTTGCCAGGAACAGAATTGGAACCTTTGACTTTGTGGTTTAAGTCCTAGGCAGCGTTTTTTCTCAGTGCACTGTATCCTGTGCTCATTTATATGGAGAACAAGCGTGATACTCCCAGAGGGAAAATGATTTTTAGTGATGAATCAGAATATGTGGAATTTGGGATTCTTGCATTGGGCTTTTTTTGACTGCTGTTGAAGAACTGGTTTATTTTCTCAATTCATCCCTTTCTTGGTTAATGCCCTTTGGAAGAGAGCTCTCTAGCAGGGCTCCTTTTGTTGAGTTAATGAATAACTTTAGGGTTCCTGAGCCAGAGAAGGTAACTGCCCAGGCTGGTTTAGGACCTCCTTGTGCAGAAGAGCAGAGCAGTTTCTGCTCCTTGGGGGCGGTTACCACCTTGCCATCCCAAAACAAAGAGTGTCAGCTCGCCTTCTCCGTTTCTGAAGTGGCAAGGAACAGACAGGAAGGACTATATGGCAGGAAAGGGAAGGACCCCTCATGTCTTTGCCTCTCCTCCAATCTCCTTGGTTTTCACAGTTTGGGGAGATGAAGAAAGGAAATAAATTGTACTTCTGGGAAATTACTCTTGTGCCTGGAATAGGCAGATGTCTAGCAGCGATGTTCCTGGAAAGTTGTCTGTGAGAGCTCTGTGAATCTGGAGCATATTCAGAGCAGACTTATCTTGAGAGAACTTTGCTAGAATAAGTGTCTAGAAAACATGACTGAGGTGAGGGTCCTCTACAGAGTTAGAAGTCCACCAAAAGGACAAATTGGCTGAATGGGAAGGGGGGAGAGAGGCAGCAACAGGCTTGATACAGGTAATCCTTCTCCAATGCTATAAGTTCTTGCTTCAGAACACATGGTTGAGAGAACGTCTTCATTACATGGTTATTGCTGGGTTTTTTTCTATACAGACAAATTGTTTTTCCCTCCTCACTTCATTCTGGGAGATGGCTGAACTGTTTTAACTGAAACTTTCCCAAATAACTCAGCCCAAGACAGAGACATTGGCTAGGAAAATAAAATACCAAGCATAGAGAGTTTGGCAATGTCTTTAGTAAATGAAAGCCGAATTTCTTAATGGAAAGTGTCAGGCACCCTTAACCATAAGTAGCATTAAAGCGCAGCCTGTAATTATGCAAATGAAGAGGGGGCATCTCTGCCAACTGGACCCATTTCCCAAACATTGCATTCACTTTTAAGAATCTAGAGTAGTCGTGTGATATTTAACAAGGTGGTTATAAAATGAGATTTTGAATGTGGCATGAGCTGCCACTTACCGCAGTGAATAAAGTCTTTGTTGAAAAATGGTAGGTCAAATTCAGTCCCAGTGAGTCCTGGAGATCTGGGACTGTGAAGGGCTTCAGAAAGTTTGGCAAGGATTTTTCTTCTTGTAGTAGAAACCAATGATCTTCTGACTGTCATAGTTTTTGAAAACAAGGTAGGAGTTAGAACTGTTGTGAGAGGCAAGTTTGATGAATGGAGATTAAAAGGGATAATCACTGCTGCTGGGATTGGAATTTTGCACTGTGTGCAATGAGCTGACTAGGAAATGCTTTCTTTTGTCTCTCCTATAAATATAATTTGACCTCTGGGGGGTTTCCTTCTCCTCTAAAGGAGCACAAATTTCCTAGAGGTGGAAACAAGTAGTTTTAATGCAGATAGTGAGCTGAGAATGGTGGTTCATATGTCTCATGTATGAGCTCAAGATTAAGAAGCTAAGAAAAGCAGCAATGGTGTTCTTGCATTCTCTTTACCTTCTTAGGCTATGGAATGAGGACTGTCAAGGTCCATTTAGACATCTTCGCTTAACTAGGTTTTGGTGATTCCCTTGTTCTCTCCTGCTCTCTTCCTTTGGCATACTTGGATGCATTAGATGTGGAAAAACTAATGCTATTTAGTTTATTCCGTGCTCTTGGGATCATCTTGCTCAGGGTTTACAGAGCTGCTCAGAATAGATGCTCTGTAAACCCTCTGGGCCGCGTCTCACATGGCAGTCGGCCATACACCGTGACACAGATGGTCCCTGCCAGTCTTTTTTTTCTACAGAAGAAAGACGCCAGCATTAACTAATCCATAAAGCTCCCTCATGCTGGGCATCCACCCAGTTAGAGAGGTTTAAACCTCCGTGGTGTCTTAAATGCTCGTGTTGATGTTGTTGCCTTGGTGCTCCATTTCCTCGCGGTGCTGACTCCAAGGCTTTATTGGAGCGCGGGTAGCCGGCTCAGCACCGGGCGATCGGCAGAGATCACAGCGGAGTTTTATGTTTGGAGCACAGTTTTTGCTTTGGGGAACAACCCGCTGCCATGGAAGGGCTTCTCTCAGATCTGCTCCTCTGGTTGTTTTTTTAGGATGCAATCCTTGCTAGTGAAACAAAGAGTATCTTTGAGAGACCATTTTTGGTCTGGGGTATGGTGGTGCAGGCTGTGCAGTATTTTTTTCAGCGGCGGTAAGGCTAGGATGTTGCCTTATGGCTTCTCTCTGGATGGAAAGCCAGCCAAAATCTTTGAGAAAAAGTGTCCTCTGGGGGAGTATCCCTGGACACGAGGCATTAGTACTCTGAGCTTGCTGAGGGTGGGCAGCAGCCAGAGCACTAAGCAAATCAATCACTTGGATTTCTAGAGGGGCAAGATAGAAATTACTGAGCAATTATAAGAGGTGGCAGATGACAAATAGAAATGCCTTTCTCTTAATTTTTCAGCAGATGATCTCATTTTACACCAGATCCTCAGCTGCTGTAGATCAGACTACTCCCTTGAAGCCTGTGCTGATTTGCACCTGCTACAGAGCTGGCAGTGGCATGCTTGATTTTAAAAAGAAAATAATTGTGGTTGTAGTGTAAAATCAGCTTAGTTTTGGATTAGAGAAGCTTTCAGCATTTCAGTCACTCTGGAGGTTGCATGCACCACATGTTTGTGAAGTTGCAGGCTGACACACACCAATTTCTTTCCTGTCTTTCAGGTAAATCTCTATGTTCGTCTGCTTCAGTGGCTGTTTTGGAAAATTCTCAGACTTCTCCCTAAGTGTTTTTCTGCATTATTTATTTTGAAAGCAGGGGTTTTAAAAAGGATACTTACCAGATCCATTTAGACTCATACCCTGTCCTTGAGTTTAACTCGTTCAAGTCCCATTCTGTGATATCAGGCAGGAATACGAATGTTGTGAGATATTGGATACTGTTGTCTAATTAAGTTGCAGTTCAAAATCTGCCACAAAATCGCATTTTTTCCCCCAGATTAGCCCCCCCAAAAATTAGTTTGTTATCTGGCATAGAAAATGTAGTATCAGCCCCGTATTCTGTGATCTTAAGGTAGTATTTTGTCTTCTCTCTCCTCTCTCTTTGCCTGCTTTAAGCCATCTTTTTTTTTTTTCTGCAGACAGCTGAGAAGTCAGAGATGCTGCTGTTAAGACCACATCAGTTCTTCCTGGGGTGCAGGCATATGCACACACAATACACTCAGCACTTCATGCTGAGGGTTACTTACAACATCCCTGAAATGCAGCTGATTTACATTGGCCCAGGGGAAGGGGCGAACTGGAATCACGAGGAGGCTCTTAAACTTAACCACATCTTGTTCAAGGCAGAGGAAAATATCCATACCATCTGATAGGAGAGCGGTGGCTCAACTCCTCCAGCTTTTTTAAGAAGGCAAAAACAATACACTGCATATTTACATGGAATCCACTTAAGGACATCTGTCATGCTGGAGATTAAACTAAATGTCTCTCCCCAGTTTAATGTTATGCCTTCAGGCAGTCTAAACCCAATAGATTTGGTTACTCTGCTCCAGATCCTAGATTGCTAACACAGGCTGTTTTTATTCTCGCCCTTATTTTCCAGAAGCATAGAACCTTCGCTTGTAAATTACTGGCTTTGTGTGGGTTTTCTAGGCCACTTCCACTTATGTTTTGGAGCCCGGCCCTATGCTGGATTTGTGGTTAGTGTATTTTACATTAACTTCTAGCAGCCTTGCTCTCCTTGCTTCTATCTCCATATGGTGCATTAGGCAAGTAACTGAAATAATTTCCTTCCCTTCATTTGTGACACGCATCATAGGAGCTACGTTTCTATCCATCACCTTTGATCAAGAAGTTTGCATTGCCTTTAGGACTTGAACTCCAACTACCACCAAAGAAAAAAAAATTTAAAAAACCCAACAAACAGCCAAAGAGCAGAGAGGAAAACAACTATTTGAATGCTGTTATGTTTACTTCTAGAAGAAGTTTGCTTTCCTTACTCAGGGAATTACTCACTTTTGCTATCCTACCACTGAGTCTACTTGTGTGCTGTAGATTCCCTGCAGCAGGAAATCATTGTGCTCAGCCTGCTTGCTTGTTTGCTCACTGTGTGGCCTGAATGCTTGGGAAGCCTGGCCACAGCAGCATTTGAAAATATATGTTAATTTGTGGAAGAAGAGAGGATTCCTTTGAAGGAGGAAGCTGCAGAGGTTTCCCCAGCGGAGGCATCACTTGGCGAGTTGATTTTACAGCCATAGATGTGTCTCCATTAACAAAATTCAAGGAAAACAAACAACAGACATTTAGGACACCTTCTGCATGATGAAGTTTCCAATTCCCAGTTTTTACTAGTTGGTTACAGATGAACCAGAATTGACTAGTAACTTCATCACCGATGTCAAAATTCCCCCTGGCTTGAAGGAGAGGGCTTTTATCAGGAGCCTGTTGGCAGGTGTTTCACAGAGAGCAAAGGATTATCTCCTTTAAGTTACTGTTTATAAAGTCAGCTTTACTCATTAGATGTAAAGTTCAGTATTCTGCCAGCAATTTCCACATTTGTGAGCTGAATGTCCCATCTTGTGGCAACTCCTGCATTCTACAGTGTTCAACTTGCCCATGTATCCGTAAGGCAATCCCAATAAGGGAGGCAAGCATGAATCCCCCTTTCTCTCATGGTTTATCCTTGATGCTTTTAAGACACCGTATGGTCACAAATCCAACGTATTATTTTGCAGTTTCTGTGCACGTTGCCAAGTCCACAAGACTTAGTTTAGACACAACGGTCTCAGATCAGGCTTACCCAGTTAATTCTTTGACTTCAGGCATTAGTAATGACAGGTGAACATTCCTCATAACCTGTTTTCCAAGATGCTTCCAAACGAGCAGCCCCTGGTCACTGTTGCAGCTGTGCCACATACACTGTCATTCTTTCCCCTTGCTGTCTGGTTAAACTATAAAACTTGAACCTCATCAGGAAAGCACAGAATTTGCTGGGGCTCTTAAAACACCTCGTTAGCTATATAAGGGCTTTCAAGGCTCTTAACAGATTTCTCCATTAAACTCATAAATTTCTCCATAAATTCCATTTTATATTTGAGTCCTAGTCAGTACCACCAACTGTGGCATCATCAAGGAATAAATTAAGACTGTTAGGAGGCTCTCCTTGCCAGTCCTTCCTATTAAAGCTCAGATGAGCTGGCTTGCAGTGGGGTAGGTATGCACATCTCCATGCAGCACCTCCAGAGCCTCTCTCTTGCATTCTGGCTGTATTCAAGGGGGGCTGTTGCATTCTGTTGGTCCGGCTTTCCCCATGCATCCAAAGGGCCCTGTCCTCCCATCGCTTTCCTGTGCAGTGCTGTTGTGTGGCTGATTATACTGCTCTCGAAAGTATACTTGCATTAACCTCAAAATGGTTGTGCTGCGTTGGATTTGAGTTAAAATTAAAAAACAGCAGCAAAGCTGTGCATGATGGCTCTTACTGAATGAGCACCCAGTAGCCACCCAAAACTAGAACAGAGGGGCCAGAGGGAGTCTGTCCGGCACAGAGAAGAGAGGAAAGGCTGCAGTGGTGGAAAGGCTGTCCATGTGGCTTGTGCCAGAGCACCCTGGGCTATTGCCTCCGTGAAGGTTTTAATCACAGAGCTATGCAGGGATGAGGACACATAACCCTGCATAAAGGATGAACAGGACAGAACTCCCCTGGGTCTGCAGGCCATCTACCTGGATGTTGGGTCCTTCTCTGCATCAGCTGTGTGCTGGATAGAAGGACAAAGACAGCCTGCCTTTCACCTCTCGGTTGTTTATAAATTGCACAGAAACAAAGTTTAGTATGTTTAGCAAGAAGGAAACAGAAATGTAAGGCTAATGAGAGTGATGTCCCACTCACGGGTATCAGCCCACAGAGCTTGTGGGCTGCTTAGGGGAAGAATAAGGTATCTTTTAAGATACATATCAGGACAGCTGCACTCAGCCCCCTCATCCTTTCCAATCTGTTTTTTGGGTTTCACACTAACTTTTTAATATTCAAATCCTCCTGTGGCAAGACATTCCCTGGTTCAGCTCAGCCCCATTGCAGCACTGCAGCCCCAGATGGCCCTGACAGCTTCGAAGGATCTGTGGGTTTTTCAGAGGAGCTGTACTTCCATGGCACTTACATTTCCCAGGTGTAACCAAGGGAAATTGTCTAACTTATAAGGACCTAGCTTTAAGAACAAAGGTAAGGTCTTTAATTTGTAACTGGAAATGCTGAAGATGCTCAGCTAAGGATTTCAAAACTAAAAAGCTGTAACAAGAAATCTGGATAACTAAAGAGGGATAACTCAGTTGTCCTGAATTAAGAGCAACACAAACATGGTGCTACATCAGAAATGAGCTGTGTAAATAACTTGTGGGAATGGGGGTGGCCCTCACCCGATCCGCTTGTATGAACTGTAGAATTTATTCTGTGTGACACAAAAGGACACGGGCAGTATTTTAAAGAGGGAAAGAAAAAATTCAAGAGCTAGAGCCTGCATTTAAACTCAGCCTGCAGGAACAGTTTACATAACCAAAGCTGTGACTGTGTCATTAAGGTGGCCCCTCATGAGTTCATCCAGTTCTAATTATAAAGCCACATTATTACACTCTGTGGAAATATCAGATACAGACTATGAACCCAAGAGCAGTCCTAGAGGTTGCAGTCTTCACAGTTAGGTATTTCCTTGCTCTGGAATTCTTAAGAGAACGAGTCAGATAAACAGAAAGGACCTGGCTCTGAATTAAACTCTGTAGCTCTGAGAGTCATGATGCTTTCATTGCTCTCTTCCTTTCCAATTGCTCTAAGGCTTTTTTTTTCCATTGAGAAAGATTTAACTATACCAAAGAAGCACCATTTTCAAATTCCAATAGGTGATTTCAAAACCTCATTAGCAGCAGCCAAGGTGTGGAGAGCACATGCTTTGTGCGAGGGCTCCAGATCACTGCTCGCTGCAAATCTGCAGAGCTTCTGTGAGTTTGGGAGCGCTGCAGTTTTGCACCAGCTGGGAGTGCAGACTTGCCTTTCCACCAGCACATATGCTAACCCTGGCAGAGAATTGAAGCCCAGATTGTGAACTGCTTCCTCACAAGGATGAGCAGCGACTCGTAAGCAGTTAAATTGACTTCACTGGGCCTCTTAGGTGAAGAGCTCCTTGCTGGGGAGAGTGCAGGGTTCACAATGCAGCCCTTAGTTTTTATCCTGTAAATAGCTGCTGGGTTTGCTCAGTGCTGTGAATGATCATCGTTTTGCAATGGATGACCAGAGTGGATGATGAGATCTGAGACTAAAGGAATCAATACCTGCTAACACAAAATAGAGAAAGAAAAATTCCTTTTACCTCAATTCCATTACCTCCTTTCTAAGAGATGTTCCTTCAGCTACACAGCAGCAAAAGCACATATGTGATTCTGTTTCACCAAGCCATCAGACATTATAAAAGTCAGTTATATAAACATTTGAAGCTGGTGATATTTGATTCCAGGGCTGTGTGGGCAGCCTCATTTACAGCAGAGTTTTCTAAACAGGCAATCCAGTTTTCCAGGTAATTAAAAATGTTTGCACAGGCTAGTAGATTTATCTTTTGAAACCATTTTAGCGCTAGTGCTCTCCAGAGTGGTATCAGTTGACACAGTGCATAATCTAGAAGAGACTAATTGCTGCATGATTTCTAATTTTTCTGCAGTCATGTAAATGAGCTGGAGCCTGCACAGGTGGAGCCTATTAGAGTGAATGATTTTGCTCTCATGTTGTTATCTTCATTTGCTGTTGTCTTATCAACTCAGAGTAGGGAATCTGCTGTCATGAAAAGCAGGCAAGGGAACAATGTCTGACTGAAAAGTCTTGTTTCATTATTTTTTAATTCATACAGTACTACCTGCCTAATGCAGTTTTCTGATTACCATGAGAGGCAGCCAGTAATGCAGTTTTATTCAAATAAGGAAAGCAGTGCTTTAATTTAAGCTAAGAAATCATCCACATTTCTTACCAGGCAACAAGGATTGTGATTCAATAATACATGAATTTAATAATGCATAATGGTAGACTTTGCAGGTACTAAATAGCAAGATCAGAATGAATTAGTATGCTATGTTGTTCTACGGGAGTCCATCTCCTTTGCGCATGTGCTCTTCCTCTGTCCCTGTTTTGCTTTTCCTTGAGCTATTTCCCTAAGAGATAGGATAAACAAATTGAGTTTTAGTTCCTGAAACCCTCATTACAGATCTCCTAAAATCCTTTTAGGCTGCAGAGGAAAGACTAATAAAGTACTGTGTGCAGCTGACCCGTGCTATGCCCAAACCCAGGTCTGCAGCAAGAAAGTCAAGTAATGCTGTTTTCCATGAAGAAAATCCTCAGGAAACCCAAGGAGTGGGGCACTGCTGAGGCTCCTCTTAGAGGACCATCCCAAGATATAAGTGCTCTGCTAGTTACAAGTTTGGTGCTTGTTTCAAGCCTAAATAAACTCATGGCTTTGTGCCATTGTTATCTGTTAATATGAGAAGGTGTTCTCTTTCCTTGGTCTTCTACCCCAGCAGGTTTCTGATAGCAATCACACTTCTATTGTGTGATGACGCCATGTAGCTCTATTCAATTTAAATTGATCAGCCTTGGGTATTCATAATACTGCATGCAGGTTTCACGAGCCTTTTCAAGTCTCTAGATAATGGGGAGATGCAAGATGAGAGGAGAATCTGTGTTGACATCTTCTGACTAGTGTGGCAGAGTTAGGACAGTAATCCTTCCGGGCCTCCCCCTCCATCCTTTGGCGCCTGAAGCTGGCAGGACTTCCTCCCTGCCATGGTTAGGATGGATTGCTGAAATGTGAGTCTTTGTCCTTCACCTCCCTTCATTAGGTACATCCTCCAACAAGCTGGCTGCTCAAACAAACCTCCTGAGTGTCTACTTGTTTCTGCTCCTCGGAAAAGGAGGCACAAGATCCTGGCAAAAATACAAAGTGAGGGCACACCTTCTCACTCAGATTCTCCTATTTTGTGGTCCTTGACTTTCATGTAGCTTCCTCTAAGAGAGATTGCCCCCAGTTCCTCACCACCTCGATGCCTCTGTCTCACCTGGGTCACCTCTTGGAAAGGTCTGGGATTGCATTATTTTGCATTTCTTTGATATACTTCAGTTCAGTGAGTCCTGCATTCCAGCTGGCTGGCTTTGCTGGCAGCTGTCTTTGTTTTAGTTGAGAGGGACGTTGTCACCACAGTCAGACATGAGCCCCCAGACCTGAGCTCCTCTGGAGGGCAGGCAGCTCGAGAAAAGAGTTTTCTGTAAGAGCATATAAGCAAGCATGGAGCAAGGAGGAAAGACAAAAAGAATTGTGGTCCCCACTCTGCTCTCATGAAAAGGGTATGTAGATCTCAGTTAGTTTCCATTCTGCAGCCCTCAAAAATGTTTCCTCGGTGCAATCCCATTGGTTTAAATAGACTTATTCCTGATTCACACTGTCCTCATATGTTTATAATAAAAACTCTTACCAGTGCCATTAATACCCCGCAGATTATTCAAACTGAAAGAATTTTTTCAGAACAAATTCAACTTTCATCATTTATGCTTCTTGTACACCCCTTGCATTTCACTCATCACAAGCAATAAAAACTTACTGATCAGTTTCACGTTTATTTACAATCCAATTAATTCCCTGGCACAATGACATCCTCTTTAGGTTCATGACATTGGAGTGAATTGGTCTGATTTCTTTTTTTTTTAAGCAACCTATTTTCATTGCTTTTTTCTCTTTTTTTTAAGTTGATCATCTCCTTTTATTGGCAGTTTAGGAAATAAAACATTTGTATTCCTTAATAGCATTCCTCCTAATTCTAAAATGCCTCTGGGAAAGCTCTGATTAACTGTACTACATTCAAATGTAGAATTATCTAATTACTGTTTCCATACCGAGAACTTCCAGAAGACAGGATTATGCCGTTTTTAGCTCCTTTGTGTTTGGGGAATGCTTCTGTATAATATCTGTGTGTACATGCTACACAGAGATGTGTGTAGGGCAGGAGGCACACATATAACAAATACATGGGTGAAGAACTACAAAAGGTGACATTCTGATCCTTATCTATCTAGGCTCTTTTGCTTAATATTAGTTTTCTTTTCAGCAACAAATTTTGTTCATCCTCTGCGGACAGAAGCTTGCTTGAAGTTGTAAAATAGATTTCCTCTCACATTGTCCTGTTCAATAAACCTCTTGTTCCATTGTGGAATCTGTGGAAGCCTTCTCTGGGGACAAAGCTAGAATGTGGAATTCATTACGTATTGCCCAGTGCTCCATGCGAAGCACTCCTCTGGATTCCTTCAACACAAAAACGTGCTTTATACCATTGCAGGGGCTTTTGAGAATTTTGAAATAAATCCAGCTCAGAGCTGGTATATCAATGGCAAATCCTCTTAGCTCTGGTTACAGGAGATCAGGATGTTATTTCAGCATTCATATTTGGGAGCTGTTCCATTAACACCTACAACAGTAGATGCGGATATATATTTGGCTGCTGTTTAGGAGGATCTGTTTGATGACTTATCCTGAAGACAGGGTTTCAGATTCTGTTCTTACTTGCAGCTATGTATCTCCACGGAGGTTGCTAGTTTAATATTTCCAACATATTTCCACTTAGCTCAAAGGAGAAACTCACTGTCTTAAATCATTGACGCCATATCCTGTTAACATCCTCATATCCCTAAAATTTTCTTTTTCAGAGGTGCAGCCTTTAGATGTGGATTTATTGCAGGGACTAGTCCTGCTCATTAGCACCAGCTCATGCAGTGCCATGTGGCTCTTTTCCTTCCCCAGGTAGCTCATGGCTTGTACCCCGTCCTGTAACTTGTGGCTGGCTTACAGTCAGGCCAAGTAGTCCTTTTTTAGGGGAAGATATGAAGAGGGTTTCAGAGCTACAATTCCCTCCCGTAGGAAGACATATTTTGTATAAAGTGTTTGCAGGGAGTCTTGTAAGCAAAGAGCTGCTCAGCTCTGTTTGGCTCGGAGACGTGGGTAGTGCAGGGGGTAGCTTGGAAACCACCAAGGAAATGAACGGTACAAATAACATCAACAGAGACATGGCTCACGACTGAAGGGACTCAGAGAGATGCTTTTCCCTGGGAAACCCTGCTTAGAGGATTGTCAAGGCTGAATTATGTCAGTGCTGAAAATAGTATTTCATGTTTTCTCCTAGTGTGTTTGGAATGCAGGACAATTTTCCAGGTTCTATAATTATAGCTCAGCAGTGAGTTTAAATAGATTAATACTTATCAATTTGTCATTCTTTCCCACTGCCACTGTCCCCCATCAGCTCATCTAAAAGCCTTGAAGGGCATGGAAATTTCAGCTGATTTCAAAGCTGACTCGCTAGTGGGGCACGAGTTCTGCCAGCACATTGCTTGATTTGGGTTTGCGCTGATATTTTCAAAGGTCTGTATTCTGGATAGCTCAGAGATGAGAAATACTTCTGTGTGTCTAAGCCTCTTGTGGTATGCAGTGATGGAAAAGGTTTTTACTAGGATGATATTTGTCCCAGTACAATATTACAGGGCAGAAGAGGTGGTAGGGAATTAATGTCGCTTGTGTGATTAACAATTTATATAATTTAAACACTTCTTAAATAAGGGCATCTCTTTTTAAACACCAAAATAATATGTAGTTTAATTTAAGCTGTTATTTTCCTGGGTTTTTTTGAGAAAAATTTCCTGTGCTTTATATCAGAATTTCCCTAATGAGCTAACCTTCCGTCTTCATTGTCAGCTCATTCTTCTTCTTTAACCACGACTGTTCTGATACTTGATGTTTTGCATTTGCTTTCAATTTTCCCTTGATCTTGCAATTCCTGAAGGCATGCATTCAAAGAAAATCCTCAGTTTTCCCTTAAAGAGCTAGGCCTCCTCTTGGTGGAAAAAAATCATGAAGATGTGGCCATTAGAGAGTATCACATCCATGAAGGCACAAAAAATTAGTTTTGAAGTAGAGTATTTCAGTAAATCACTCATTCTCAGCTTATCCTATGATTTCTGGTGAATTGTCCTACGATTCTGAGATGCAAGAGGCTGCAGGTTTGGTTTCTTTTGTGTGTGTGTGTTGGGGGATGGACAGTGAAGCTGATCATTTTGAATGGGGTTAAGCACAAATGGTTTGAAGTTTTCTGGGTTTGTGTTGTAAAGGAGCCTAATCAGTGTCATTAAAATGCAAAGGGCTGTTTCATTGAGCTTTGGAAGTGGGAGTTGTCATGAATTGTGTTTATTACTGTAGGGCATTTGAGGTCAACACGAACATCCTTCGCTGCGTGAACGTGGAGCCTCTTGTCTTCACAAATATTCCAATGGGAAAGGGAGCACAGCCAGGGTGGGTGGAAGATGCCCTCATGGAGCAACATGAGGCCGTTTCAACTCCACAGTGTGGGGGAATGAGATGGATTTTGTAAAAGAGATCAGTTTGTCTGCAAGGGAAAAAGTAACAGAGGAGAGGGTTGGAAGAAGGGAAGGCATAAAGCGGAGGTGAAGATAGGCTGCAGTCAAAGAGCTTTGGAGAAGGAAGGAGTATTTGGAGGATGTTTCTGCATGCCCAGAAGCCTCTCTCTTGGCAGTGTCTGCAATTGCTCTGTGAGGTTTCTTCTGTGGATTTAGCCTTCTGGAGGAGGGGGGCCCCGTCCAGAGCTTGTTGGGCTTGGAGGGCAGTGGCTGTCTCTGGGACTTTTCTGAATCCACAGGGACAAGTGGGTAACTGTTATTCTGGATTTTGGTATTCACTTTCCTCCTAATATATATTTCCTCTTCTCCTGGTAATTCCTTTCCTTTCTTTTGTTAATGTCTCGGCAGTCAAATGATGTGATCAGGAGCTACTTCTGTCTCAGACTTTCCATGGGTGCACCAGGAGTGTTCTGGAACAACTTTAAGGGTAAAGAAGTCTGGAAGAAGGATGAGGCAGAGCATTATAAAATCAATGTTAGCAGTCTTTTTAAAGGACAAAGTTGTACAATGTTTGAGTGACAAGATTCCTTCTTACAACACAAGTCTCCATTTTATAATTTGATCTCCAGATGGCTGTGATTATTCTCAATCTGGAAAAAGTATATTAATGAAGATTTGGGGTTTTTAAATTGCATGTGATATGAATTCTCTTTTAATTGAAGCTATCTTTTTTTTTTTTCATTTTGTTCAGCAATAAATTCCGTAGGGAACAGTAGACCCTTCCTACCAGAGAGGATTGATGTAATCTTCTCAACTTGTCAGCCTCATCATTTGGAAATGCAGGGCAACTTTTTTCTTAAACATCAAGGTAAAAAAGAGAAAGACTTGCTGAAGTTGGTTAGCACACAAACTCTGTCCTGGGAGAATTACACAGCCCATGAGAAGGGAACTCTTTTGTGCCATAGAGGAGCAATTGCAGGAAAGTGGAAACCACGAATGCTGATGCATTGAGGCATGTGCTGGACAAGAAGAGACTCTCCTCTCCTGGTGTCAGGGGAGAGGAGGCTAAGGGAAGGAGGCTGGCCTGCTTTGAGGGGACAAAAAAAGAATGAGAGTAATTACTCTAAATCTAGAATTCCTTTTATTTTCTAATAGACTATCTCTTACTTCCTTTTTTTTTTAAAATTTCTTGTGGCTGGGACTTGCTTGATTTTGGTGCCTCCTAGCTCTGTCTTCTTGGAAGACAAGAAGACAAGAGAATAGGAATAGCCCATCTTTCTCTTGTTCCTCCTGACAGCATCTGCTCTAACAAGCCATCCAGAGGGTCCTTCTTTTCTATCTGGCAGGTCACAAAGCTTCTTTGTGGCAAGGCAGGCCCAGTGTCCAGTTCTCACTGCTGCAACTTTGTATTTTATGTCTAATTTTTTATGGCTTGGATGCACCAAGTTCTTCAGCCATGCATCCCAGTTCTTCAGGGATGAACTTTTCTTAGAGAAGAAATTCTGTATCATCGCACATCACCCTTGTATCAAGGAGAAACAAGACTTTGGTTTTTTTGTTACGTTTTGTCATTTCAGATGGAAAGAAAGAGAAAAATCATGTTAAGCACATGTTCTTTCTGTAAGTGATAATGATGGTGGATTTTAACATCTCATTTAAAAACTTCTCCTCTCTCACGACGCCTCCTTTCTGGATAGACTGAATGTCAGAGCATCACATTTACTGTTTGTTAGGGCAGTACTACCCCCCAGACAGTTTTGTTACGCTTAAGGGACTCAGAGGCAAAGATGCTTTTTGGGTTTTGCAAGAAGAGAAGGAATTCAGGCAGTCCCGTAGGTCAGCAAGTCACTGGGAGCAGAATGACTGTGCAGGTCCAGGAGATAAAAATTTAGTTCCACGACGCAGAAACACATGGCTGCTCTTGCGAAGGCAATGGATCTGCCTGGAAATGTAACAACTCGTAAGACATGTAACCGAAATTGTATTGTTCAAGAGTGGAACAAATTAATTAGGCTAAATGGAGACTTTGGCTGTCATTACTCCAGTGAGAAAATTCACAGAGCTGCCTTCTTCCAACAGCTTTCCTCCTTCTGCCCACGTGGCCTGTGGGTTTTCTGTGCCTTTTTTTCTCTTTGTCTCTTCATTTGAGTCTCTGTCCCAAGCCCCAACAGCTCAGGCACTCCTGCTTCTTCCCTGGATTCGGGACTAGCACCCAGCAGTGAGGAGGAGCTGAAGTCGAGGATGTGCCTTTCCAGCCTCCGTGACTACTCACGGAGTCACAGTTTCTCCTCCCCATTGAACTTAATCCCTCCTTTGAGCTCTTTTCAAGTGATTTTTGCTGTGCTTATCTCTATTCCATCCCTGCAGTGAGAGGGATGCCACCAACAACCTGCAAATAACGTGTTCCTGGAATGGGGAGAGACCCTCTCAGCTGCTTTCAGGAGCAGAGCTGAGTTTCACTGCTGTGCTGACTGTGATTCTGATGATTTCCTCATGTTAAATTGCCAGGTTGTTGGAGGAATTTTGACTGTGCTGCTTTTCAATTTATTTTTTTTTATTATTATTTTAAGTTTCTGACTCTTTTGCAAACAGGAATGTATCAAGGGAAGATGAAGGATGTGAAGAAGTAGCACCATTGAGATTAAAGGGACCAAATTTTACCAGCAATCACAGCAAATATCTGACTTGCTTAAGTGAAGCCAATTACTGTATTATTGCCTCCTTTTGCACTATGCACAGTAGGGATGTCACTGGATAATGGTTTGCATGTAGAGTTAATCACTTTGATGCATTTCTGACTGATCCCAGCAAATTATGTTTTGGTTCCACTATATTAAACACAAGAGCAGGGGATTATCATTAATAAATCTAAGGCACAGCATGCATAAATCTTGAATAAATCAAATATCAATTACATAGGCAGTATCTGCTGACATCTGCTTTCATCAAATAATATATTTGAAATAGATTTTATTCCACTTTGTTGGAGTCAAAGGAATGTTAGACTGGTGTGCAAAGACCCTTACTCCAAAGAGTTGGGTTACGTAGGAGTGCTATTGCTTGCTGAGCAACATAAAACACTTCTTTTTTTCTTTATTGCCTTTCATTTTTAGACATAAATAGCACATCGGTTTCATAGAGTAGCTCACGCAGTAAAGGGAGGACTTGTATCTTTTGGGAGAAGCTCTTCTGTGTGTTCTCTTTTCAAGTACTTTATGAGGGTTGCTTCTGCAGGGCTGCTGCGCGCTTGCAACCTTTTCATGCCACGGCTGGCTGGGTGGGGTGAACCCAGCCTGGGATTTCCCTGTGGGCCGTGACAGGTGGAAAGAAAGTTAGTTAATGCCCGATTTCAAGGGAATTACAGAAAGGGAGGATTAGGTGTGGGCAGAGCTCAGTGGCTGTGGGTGTTGGAAGGCCTGTGGGCAGGGTGAGTGTTTATCTGGGAACACATCATCTCCCTGCCAGGGGCAGGTGGGTGTTTCTCTGGCTTGTGGGAACACGCAGAGCCGGAGCTCAAGGCACACATGAGGCGCGTCCTCCTCAGCTCTCCTTCCTCTTCCTGGCCGCAGAAGCGACTCCCTCCATTGTGTGCCCTCCCTGCCGGACCGAGTCTGCACCTGCTTCTGCTCCTGCGCTGCCCCAGGGCCAGGGAGGGCTCCTCCAGCTCCCTTCAGTGCCTGAGCCACTCCTCCAGCAGAGCATGGAGCAAGTCAGGAATACGATGTTGTCATATCAGTGTAGTGCCTTCGAATATTTTGGCTTCTCCTTTACTCTCCTTTTCTAATCAACTACCTCTTTGGCTCATTTCCAGACTGATGGAGGCTGGGATGCGGCGACAGTGACAGAACCCGAGGGAATGGCCTAAAGCTGAGTCAGGGGAGGCTTAGGTTGGATATTAGGGAAAGGTTCTCCCCCAGAGGGTGGCTGGAACAGCTCCCCAAGGCAGTGGTCACAGCACCAACCCTGAGAGAGGTCAAGAGGTGTTTGGACAACGCTCTCAGGCACATGGCGTGATTGTTGGGGTGTCCTGTGCAGGGCCAGGAGCTGGAACTCAATGATCCTGATGGGTCACATCCAACTCAGCATTTTCTGTGACTCTCAGAACCCCATAACATGAGAGCACATTCTCTGACTGAAGAAAAAAACCCACACAAGATAAAATAAGTGTTCTACGAGCATTTGCATTTCCAGATATGTTCAGCCTGCTGAAGTCCCGTGTTGGCCTTAGCTCCGACTTCAGAGGTTGGAAATGCTGCTAATGCGGCCTGTGGATCTGCAAGTTTCATTTCATGGGCTCTCTGAACAGAAAAAAATAATCTGAAGACCTTGGGGACATACCAGACACTTCTCCAGGGTTTTCTGTAGTACAATTAAACTTATACACAGATGTTTTCAAATATATGCATACACCATATTAAGTTTGAGTACATGTAGGTGGATTTAGTTTTCTAATGTTGGTTCGCCATTTGTACATTGTGCTTCTTTGTGAACAAAATTATTTCTTTTCTGTCTGGACATCTGTTGAGTGTGTTAATTCTGAGAAAATGTGCAGATATCAAAATTATATTATGTGATCACCAAGCCAGAAGGAAAGTAATAATTTTTCTCAGGTTTTTTTTGAAAGATCTGTCAGCCTCTAAATTAGTAATTTCAACAACTCTAAAATTCCTTTAACTTATGTATTCACAGAAGTGAAAAAGTTTCTATCCTATATCCATAGGATACTTAAATACAGCCTGCTTTCTCTTGTGCATAGCCCTGAAAGGCACTGGGAGCCTGGCCCAATCTGCAGCCAGCGCAAATCTTCACACTGATTCCTGCAGTAACACCAGCAGGTCTGTGGACAACACAGCACTCAGAGTGTGGAAAGTTAAGAAGTGTATGTGTGAAGAATTTATAGGAGTACTGTCCCTAGGGAAATGTTTTGAAAATGTCTGACACTTGATATAATCTACTGCATTCCAAATGGAAAAAAAAAACCCCACAAAAATCCATCTCTTTAGAAGCGTTCTTCTGAGCCCCAGGGATGTCCTCTGGCAGAGATGGTCCAGCTGTATCCAGAGAGGGACAGACTCCACTGCAACTAGGAAAAATAAATACAATAAAATAAAAAATGACGCAACTGCTGCTTTTGTTTTGGTGGTGGGAATGTTTAAGGTGTTCAGCAAGCACATTTCAGGCTTGTGTTCAAGCCTGATCCCTTTCTTAAAAGAGAGCAAATTGCAATATAAAACTTTAAATTCTCTTCCCATCTACCTGGAATGATTCCCATTGCCTTCTGTGGACATTATACTGGTGCAATTGGAGACAGGTTCTTGTTCCCCTTTTCAATTTAACAAGTCTCATTGCTGCTGTCACGTAAAATGATACAAATCTAGGGGTAACAGCGTGGATCTGCAGTGGTGTAAGCTTGTTCTATACTTGCCCTGTTGCAGAAGGATCTGTAGCTCGCTTGAAAATAGGAAATGTTCAGCTTTTGCCTGTCACTTCTTTTACATGTTTGGGTTCTTTTACAGCTTTGAAGAAAATTCAGAATAAGAACTGGTTTGTAAGACAGAGATCTTCTGTAGGAGGAAAGGATCCAGAATGTTGAAACAGATATTACTCTAACTGTAGGAAAACTGGGCCTGGCCCATGCCACTGCAGAAGAGGATCTGTAGAGGTAGATGTCTGTGGCTTTTTCTGTCACAGAGGTTTAAATCTTCTTGATTTAATGTGGGTGTTGTTGTGTGGCCCTTGTGTCTGCTGCAGGTACACATGTGTATGTGTGCCAGGGGAAAGCAAAAGCTGAGAGCAGGGTGGGATTTCACAGCCAACATTTGCAGCCAAATCACATTTCTAAGTGGAAGGAGAACAGCAATTTAAATTTGATTTTTTTTCTTTTTCTCTAAGGGAGGCATGTGAAGCACGAATTTGATCTCACTGTATCACCACAACCTTGCCCACAAGTCAGGATGGTGGCTTTCCATTTACATTTCATACAGTCTCATTCTTTAATTTGCTGAATTTTTTGTCTTGCTGGAGTTTTGTCACCAGCCACAGGCTACTAGTCTGGAATGGATCAGAGTTTCAAGCTCAGTCATAACAGTAGAAGATGCAAAATAGGGAGAGGTGAAGGGAAAGGTGGAGGCAAGTAGAAAATGCTGTTGCCAACTCCACAATGTAGATGAGAGCAGCCAGAACTGCCAGCAAGGAGAGCAATGCCCACTGCTGCTGGGCTTCCTGTCTCTGGGGCAGGCCCACAACTGTGTCAGAGCGTAGAGATGTGGATAAGTAGATAGAACAGGAGGAGATGCTGAACGTGGTGTTCCATGCAGCCTGTCCTTGAGGCTGATCCCAGCCTCCCTGTCCCCATCTCAGCCCACAGGGGTGCAGGCTTGACCTCCCCTTTGACACAAGTTCTGCGTCCACCACCACAGTTTTCAAGGATGTGACAAAAGTAGCCCCTGGCTTGTCATGTGGAACAGCTCAGTTGTAGGAGAAACCTTTGCTAACATGAGCACGTCCATAAGATTGTGTGGAATTCGAGCTGAAAGGAAAAGAAAATGAAATACACAGGGTTTGTGTAAGATGGTGGGAGATTAAAAATACAACCATTTCCCTGACCTTGTTTCTTTTTCTGCGAGTTTAATTGGTATCTGGCAATTATTTAAAGTGGCTAGCAACTGTAATGCAAGTATTTACAGTCATTAGCAACTCCTCATGTTGGAAAATAAGCCTATTGAGTATTAAATTAAGTCAGACTGCTTAATTAATACCATCTCATGGCTGTCCTAAAGAAATTTCCCTACTCTGCAGGTCTACATGGATGGCAAAGTACACACTCATAAGCTGATCTGTGCGCTTTGAACCAAGCTGGCATGACGTGTTACTGAAAGCAGTAAGATTTGTGTAGTGCAGGCACTTTGCAGGGCCTTGCTTCTGCAAGGATGAATGTGGCAGGCTTCCCAGATCTTTTATATTTATTTATTTATATGTACAGACACATACATAATCTGCCTTTTAGTTAATTAGCTAATGTTTGTAAAGTGCTTTGAGGATTAAGTGCTATGTAAGTGCTAATTATTATTATTATTATCTCTCTGTATGTCTTAGTAGACAAGGTCAACAAAGAAGACACTGAAGAACATATCTGCTAATGAAGGCTGGATAGACTGTTTGTTCTTCATTTTCCTTCCCCGTCCCCCATCCCTGGGACAGAAATGGTGGCAGACAGTAGGAAGGACCTCCTCGATGATGCAATTTGGTGAAACCCGGACTAGGTTGCTTGGGGAGCCCAGGATGTTTCTGCTACTGGGCATCCATAAGGACAGGATAGACAAACCTGTGTCAAGGAGGAGCTGAGTGTGGCTGGTCCTGCCTCAAAGGACCAGAGTGTGCAGGGTGGTTACAGGGAGTCCCTCCAAGGCACAGGTTGTGGCTGCCTCCAGCAGTATATCAGTTTGGGCAAGTCACAGTGCCCATGAGTCAATCATGCAAGGCATGGGAAGGGTTGTAAAGAATTGGAACAGACTGCTCAGGGAAGTGGTGGAGTCAGCATCCTTGGAAATGTTTTAAAAAATTGTGAATGTGGCACCTGAAGATGTGGTTTAGTGCTGAGCATGGTGGTGGTGCTGGGTTGATGGCTGGACTTGATAATCTTAAAGGTGTTTTCCAACCTTAATGATTCTGTGATTCTAAAATATGCAGGTGTTTCTGGCCCAGCAGGAAAACTCCCCACAGAGGTTTCGCTTGCAATCTTTTAAAAAAACCCCTGTGATGAGGTTGCACTGTTTCATTGCCCAGCACCCCCTCTGTGGGCTGTTATCCCTCCCAGAGCCAAGCAGACAGAATTTCTGCCCATGGACCGCCAGATCTTGCAGCCCGTGCAGGAGCACGAGTTGACTTTGCATTTGACACAGATTAATAAAGTACTTAGCCCTGCTTTGCTTTGTTTGTGAGGGGCCAGCGAGGGGCCAAGTGCAGCCAAAGAGATCCTGTACTGCCTGGCATGGATTGCCAAGGGGAGAGTTTTCCTGTTTTCACATCTCCCTGTCTTGATACCGTGTGAGTGAGTGTTAGGAGCAATAAGAGTGATACAGTGTGCGTGCAGAGTGCCTTTCAGTCTTCTTTATGATGTGCAGACATTAAATAGCCCTCATAAAATCTTTTCAAGCAGAATGGATGTTTGTATTTAATACACACATAAATACATTTAGAGAGGTCTCTATGTATGTATCTGTCCCAAAGAAAGAAGTAACAAACGAAGGCACTGAAAGGTTAAAAAGAAGCCCCAGAAACCACATCAGTCTCCGTAACTTTTGGTCAGATGCTGTCCATGAGAACAGCAAAGCAAATCACATTTTTTTATTTCTAGGCATCTGACTAAGGTTTAATTGCTCTAAAATGTTTCGTTCCACACTTGCACGAAGGTACATCCGTGGTAACATGGGTGTATGGTGCTGTCATTTGATGTGGTGTTTGGTTAAGCATATCTTTAATTGCTGGCAGGTAATAACTGGTTCTCACAACTTCTGCTAGCCAAGATTGAACTATAACTCCTTCTTTACCAAAAGAAGAGGTATCTGATTTTGGCTTCATGGCATCCTTTTATTTATTTTTGTTAAACTTTTGTCAAAAATATGGATTGGGGAAAGAAGGGATATTAGTTAAAACACTAGATGTGGTAAATATAAAGTACTCCTTTCACTTTAATATGATTTTCTTTCTTTTTCACTAAAGGAAATTTTTATAAACTCTATTTTAGCTTTAAAGTCTCTTAAAATTACTTTAAATGAATAGGATTAATGTTTTTTGGGGGGAGAAAACAAACACAGTTGACACAGACTGGAGTTACTATGTCTGTTCTTGCGGCTGAAGTTCAAGCCTTCTTTCACGACAAAGCAAATGCATGTGAAAGGGGAAAGGAAAGATGAGGGAATAGTCAGCACCAGAGACAGAAGCTGTTTTCTTTTGCTTGTTGGCTGCTACAGTCTCTGCCCTGAGACCTGACAAACTCAGGTCTGCTGGATATTTTAAGACATTGTGTCTCACTCTGCATTTTGCTTGCAGTCACAGAAGCCATTTTTTACGGAGTCATGACTGGCACAGCGAAATCTTTCTTTATCCAAAGGACAGCAGAAGTCAGGTCAAAGAGGAGCGGAAGTAGAGTGAGGAGGGAAAAGGCAAGAGGGAGCTACCTGAAAAGCAGCGTGCAAGGCTGGTGTGGTTGGTGGTGTAGGATTTTTTCCCCTCTAACCTGCACGCTGATCCTGAAAGGGATGTATATCAGTAAACTTCTCTTAACTAGGACACTTTCCCTTAAATTAGGGAATTAATTAATTTAATTAGTCAAAGAAAGTTATGTTTAGTTATAACTTGTATTGTTTGTTTTCTGTATAACATGCATGTACGCATATGTATAAAAAGTTAAATATATGTGTGCGTGTTAACACTTATATCATCATAGCATTTTACTGTATAATTATGAGTTATTACATAACTCAATTATAGTAATTTTTGAAAAAATAATATATCATTATGTTATAATATGATTGTATTATTATATATAGGTGAATGTAGGAGCTCAGGAGATATTTTGGGTGGCTGAAGGAAGGTTGGACATAAATCTGAAAAAAGCTCAGTTGCTGAATTGAAGTCAATTAAGCCACCGAAGTGCAAAATGAACTTTCTCTTTTCTTTTTCTATAACAGTGCCTCTATTTTCAGGGTAAATAATTTGATTTCAAAACTCTTCTGATAAGTACACTCAGGTTACTTGCCAGGACCATCATTGCCAAAGAAAAAATTCTTGTATCAGAAGGGTTACAGTGAAAACAGAAAAGCACTGAGAAAGGTGGTGAAAGTATGGGATTACATTGTTATGAGAAACAGTAAATAGACTGTATGAGATACTGATTAGCCCATAAAAGTGAAGCTTGGATGAACCTGATAACGGTCTGAATGGTGGGGAGCACGTTCCCAAGCAATGACTTTTTACTGCTGTTCATACTACTGGAACTGGAGGGCACTCCCTGAAATAATTAGGCCGCAAGTTGAAATCGGTGAAAAGGAAGTTTTCCTCCCCCCTTGCTTCCCCAACACCCGCAGTGAGAAATTGTAGTGTGAAACTCCTTGTCACAGGATGTTGTAGGAGCCAACGGTATAAATGGGTTCAAGAAGGGATCAGACAAATTCATGGAGGAGAAGTCTACTGGGAGCTATTAGACATGATGGACCAGATGCAACCTCTGGCTCAGGAAGTCCCCAAACTGCTGATTGCTGGAAACTGAGAGGTTATACCAGAGGAGGGATCACTGTAATTGCCATGCTGCTTATATTTGCTTCTGAGGCACCCAGCGCTCCCCGCTGGGGGAGACGAGATACTGGGTTGGATTGGCCATCAGTGACTCAGAATGGCTCATCTATTTTTGTGTTCTTAATCGTTGTAAAATGAATGGTGACGTTACCTCGTTTTTCTCCTCTCTACAAGCTGAAATTCACTAGTGCCAAGAAATTCAGATTTCCAACCGCTTGGGCCACTCAGGACAGGCTCCTCAGAGCCAGAAACGACGCAGCACAGCACATTAAGTATAACATATTCCATACTGGCCTCTGTGACTGCCCGGGGCCAAGTGAGGCAAGCAGCCCAGATCAATGGCTGGAACCACATCTTCCCTCTGGGTACAAATGCCTATTTGCTTATACAAGTAAAGATACTCAAGCAAAGTCGACTCCAAACTTGGGGCTGGAAATTGAGGAAGAAAAAGGGTATTGCTTGCTGTACTTCCTTCTCTGGAGCAGCTAGGAAGGGATTAAGCAGCCAGGCTGGCAGACGGAGGAAGCCTGAATATACAACACCAGCAGTTACTATTCTAAAAGCTGAGCAGAAAAGTTTGGAATTGGTGGTTTTTTGCAGTATTGGCATTGTTTCATCTGTAGATGTAAAGGGGTGAAGGTAACCTACCGCAGATCCAGAGCCATGACCTATGTCCTCGCTCCAGGCTGGTGCAAGGGCTGATCTCACTCGGCCTGCCCTCTAAAGAGTAATGGCTAGTTCACACTGAGCAGGGAGTCAAAACCACCTCATTTGCTTGCATAGCATTGGCTTGGGAAACAAGAATGTGTTGGCCAAAGTGGATTTGGGTAGATTTTTGGCCAAATTGAAATCCGTGTTGTAGAGCTAAGAAAGGAGCTGAGCCTCGGCAGGTTGTCCATCGGGCAGCACCCTCCAGGGTTAAGTCTCGGGGGGATGTGTCTTGGGCTGGGTGCTGTGTGATCAGGCTAAGTTATGGCACAGACTTCAAGGAAGAACTCAAACCCAGGGGCCTGGACACAAACCAGCTGAAGTTGGAAGCAGTTTGGAGGCTAAGGTCTGCTTTTCAGCCCTCTCCGGCACATGTGTGTTTACCAAAGTCATGCTCCCCTCCCCCTTTCTCCCCCCCGGCATTCCCTTTCCCTAATTTTTCATAAATGTTGCCACTGGGGATTTGTATATGAGAAAAAAACGAGGTGAAAAAAGCAAAGGGAGGAGGAGGAGGAGAGCTGTACCTCTTCTGCAAATGCAATAATTCAGATTGGGGAATGCGCTGTTAAAGTTTCTGCCTTGACGTGTGTATGTGAAACGTGGCCAAGTTATGGTTTCTGTGGGAATTGTACGTTTGAATTTTCTGCCTTTTGTGTGGTTAAATTCTCAACCACAACATTGCATTAAATAGTCAGGCTTTTTTTTATATTAGTTGTTGTACCCATAAAGCTTAATGTTTTGCTGCTTTCCGAAGGTGGGAGGGTATTTGTGTGTTTTTGTGCTAGGGCGATGACATGGCGGTTTACTTTAGATCGGAGTGCAGAGGATACGCTCGGATTTCTGCCAAAGCAAAAGGAGGGGGGAGGTGTTGGGAGCTCTCTCTAGTGAGAAGGGATGGCTCAGCAACAGGGGTGCACTGCCAGACCAACAGCAATTAGCCTAGGGGACAGGAACAGGCCTTGGGATTTCCTGTTGTGATACTGAAATTTATCTCTAAGTAAGCAGTTCCAAATTTGCTGGTAGAGCCCACCAGTTTTGTGTGCTCTTCCCTGCACATTCCCCCACTCCAGATATTCGCTCTGCAACCTCTGAGAACTGATATGACTGACCTTTGTAGGAAATCTGCACTGGCTGTCCAGTAAAAACCAGCTTCACCACCAGCATTAATTGCTGCTGGGGCCGAGACTCTCTGCAGAAACCAAGAGCTGATGTGCTGTGAAGCTCTGGTTTGCTGTCAGCCCCTGTAGGAGCCTACAGAAGGTCAGAAGAAGCATGGGGGATGCTGGCACCACACCCATTCTCTATGTCTGAGGCTGCCAGGGCTGGACATTTTAATGCCAGTGTAGATGAGGGCCATTGAAATGTAAATTGGAAGGGTTTCACAAGAAGTGTTTATATGCTGTGCCAGCAGTAGGCTGACAGGTGAAGGCTTAAACTTGACTAATATATTTTCTTTTAATCAGTGACCGGCAAAAGAAAATGGACATTTACAGGTCCTATGAAACCCATTAGCTTGGGCTGGGTTCATTATTGCAGCCCTGAGCAGTCTTAGGGAATTACAGGCATCAGAAATTGTCTCCGGTAGCACTGAGGGACGTCGGATAGGCTGGGGAAGGGAGGGTGCTTCTCTTTGCCTCTTTTTAGTCATGATTTTAATTGGATACTCTTCCCAAATTTGTTCTTTGGAAACACAGGTTCCAACTTCCTGTAGCCACCAAAAACAGTTACACTTTTCAGATCCTGGTCTCGGTGGCAGACAGGCAAAGCTTGGAACTTTGCTGGGCCTGCTGGAGATGGAGATCTGAGGATAAAGGGAAACCCAATCACCAAGGTGGTTTACTCTTTGTGGTGCCTTAAACCATCCTCTTCCAGCCTGCTGAAGGTAATTATCTTCATGAAAGGTTATTATCTTCTGTAAGGAAGATGTTCTCTTACCTTTCATTCCTGCTTCCCATGCCTAGTGAGTCCTTCTCCACATGAACATCCCTGGTATTTTTTGCCTTGATGTTCCCATATGCTCATTTCCAGCCAAGAAGAAATGATCTCACATTTGAAAGCTAAGGTTGTCCTTCTGACCTTCTCACTATGTTTTGAACTTTCACATTTCCTATGGGCACAACCTTCTAAATCAGATGGAGGTGGAATTTATTTGCTCTTCGTTTTCCTCCCACAAACAGCACTAGGGGGCTTTTGAGTTATTACATAACTCAATTATAGTAATTTTTGAAAAAATAATATATCATTATGTTATAATATGATTGTATTATTATGTATAGGTGAATGCAGGAGCTGAGCCTGACCCTGAGCCTGACCTGAGGTGGGTGAGGGCCATCCTGTGTGTGCACGTCAGTGTTTATCCCCCCAAGATATGCTCGGGGCTCTGTTCTCAGGCCTAAGGGGTAGGTAAAAGGCTTTAAAACTCCTTTAGAAGAACGTAAATATATTTTCTGTTTTGACCCATCAGGTCCTTGAGCAGCTTGTGATGTTTTTAAATGGCAAATGTCCACTTTCCTTCACTGTCACCAGAGCAAAATCCCGTCCACTGGAGTGGGTGGGAGATTTTCCTGGGTGTTTAGGAGAGAAGGGCTTCAATCTGCATGTGTTCTGATAGAGACAGTCTGGGTACTCTCTTGGGTTTCCCCCTTGACAGGATTTTCTGGCCTGCTGGAAAAAGTTTTCTTCTCACTATGCCTCTGAGCTCTAAGGGCACAGGCAAGGACGCTGTCAATAAGGAAGCTGAGTTTATTGGCTTCCTATCCTGTGATTTGGTTACTTTCTGCCCTTTTTTGAAACAATTCTTTGGTTTTGAAAGCAAATGGTGGCTATAACACACTGAATTGGACACTAAATTTCTATTAATTCATAAAAACTAAAATAGAATCCATTAGGAGTAGTTTGGTATTGGTTTGAAAGGAGATGTAAATTATCTACTATCATGCTTGAAATGCGAAAGCTAATCATGTTTGGCATCAGGCCAGCTACCATTAAAGTAATTATTTTTAATCATCAGCTTTTGGTGACATGAATACTCATATTTGTTGATTTACTGTGGAAAGCACTTTACATTGTAAATAAAAAGCTGAGAAAATATACATTTTGTTTCAACGATAATAATAATTATTCAGATAAAAAGACATTTGCTTTTATGAAGCCAAAAGAGTCGGTTTCTGTCCCGCCATCAGTCGATGTAATCAGCCTGATCTAATGCCTGTCATATTGAATGGGAAGTCCACCAGCTGCAGGAGGGGTTTGGATCCTATTCCTGTGCGAACACTACATTTTTTATCCTTTAAAATTACCAATAGTGATTAATAACTGGAACCACTCCTGTTGAACACCTTTTCTGTTTAACTTGACATAAATTTAAGCAGAGGTGTCCTATGTGTAACCTATATTTGAAGATAAACTCTATAAAATATTGTAAATGGTCCACATGAACTAGGTTAAAATTCCTAATTTTACCTTATTTTCTTTAGTTTTTCAGTGAGGCTGAGACTCCTAATTGCCTATGCAAGTTCTCTAAGGGAAGATATAAGTGGCTTGCTTATTTGGGACCACTGTAAATCATCCGTCTTCTGCAGGAATGAAATACCTTATAATATGCTGCCATTGCATGACAAAATATTTCTCTGAAATTTGGAAGTATGTAATAAGAGGACCTGCAATATATTCAGTAAACAGGATATGGATATGGATATAGATATGGAGATGGAGATAGATATGGATATGGACATGGATATGGACATGGATATGGATATGGATATGGAAATGGATATGGATATGGATATGGAAATGGATATGGATATGGATATGACTGAAAGGCTGCATTTACCCCAGGGGTCCATCTCCCCAAAATATGAGTGTCTGTTTTGCAGAAAATATGCCATAATTTGACAGGCATAGAATCTTTTGGTACGGAAATATAAAGTATTTAGGTAAAAATTACTTAAGCAATCAGAGAGTTCAAATTCAGCATGCAGTGACTGGACAGGCAGCAAGTATATGAAAGCAACTCAGGGAGGGGAAAGGGTTATTAGCGATTAATGCAAAAGCAGCACGAAATATGAAGTGTAGGGCTGTTGGTGATCTTAAGCAAAGAGGGGCTGGTTCCTGGATCTTAATTACAGTAGAATAAAAAGCTTATTACAGGGTGTGAGAGGGCGTGGGACTAGCGTGTACTTGGAGTCTCAGAGGCAGCTCCACCACATGCATCTTGACAGAATATTTTGCCCAAGCCCAATTATAAAAGAACCAAGCAACACAGGCAAGCAAGAAAAGGAAAGCAAACAAAAGCTCATCTCTTGATTCTCTCCTTAGGTAAGCAGATCCAACCAAATACAGGCTGATTCCAAAGCCCTGAGAGCACTGCCACGCCAGCTGAGCTGGCCACATGCAGGGTGGCTTGGAAGACCCGTGGGAGTGTTGGCTCGTGTTTCCTTGGCACCACCAGCACCACCACTCAGCAACGCAGGCACTGATTTCGTCAGACTTCAAGCAGCTTCCTTTTCCTCCAGTTTTTGACCACGTTACACATCGTGTTGCTGAGTGTAACACGGCTTGGCAGGAGTTCACCATGTTCCTATGGAGCAGGTTATGCTCTGCAGAGGTTCTGTGTCCTTCTGCCCCCACTCAAGCTCCATTCCCAAAACTTGGACCCTCTGTGTGCCTCTCCTTTCTGCAGAGCATGGTCTGTACAACCAGCCCTTGTAGAGTGATGTCTGTTTTATCAAGAGCGAGGCGCCTCTGCCAGCCTGCTCTGGTGGGGGCATGTGACGCTCCCAAGTGGTCACCAGGATACAGCTGCCTCTTCACACCTCCTCCTTCAGAGCACAGACCTGTGTGGAGGGCTGTCCACACAAACTGCTTTTAATACTGGCCCACGAGTTAGCCTAGGGCTTGAATTCGGGTCTTTCTAGCCTAAAAATAGGGTACAAGTACTTGAAAAATAAATGCATCAATTGACTCACAGTCCTTCCTTGCAGAAACATGCTCTGTGAGTGTTTTGGGTCATTTCTTAAAAGAATAAAAACCCAACCAACCAAAAAAAGGCAAACACATTGTGGGAGGAAGTTTAAGAATGCTTAGCAAGTGGTTTAAAATAACTTAGATCAAAAGTAGATATCAAAAATTAAAATATTGGTTTAGTGGGTTGCAAAAATAAAACTCAGTTGGATTTTTCTGAAGGCCTAAACCTAAACAGATAATTGGGCTGGTGCTAAGTCAAAATGCTTCCCATTTTTGTGTATTTTAATTCTTTTTCCTTGACAAAGACATGAAAGGTGAAGACATACTCTTTCTTGAAAATGATTCAGTCTTATGTGAAACAATAATTTAGATAAATGCATACTTTACTAATATAACTTTGTAATACTTTGTAATTCTTTGGGAAAGAATTGACATTCTCAAGTCAAATAGCTCTTTAAATATTGTGCCTAATCCTGCAGGCAATTCCAATATCAGCTTAACTGACTTCTCATCAGAATTGTAAGGGAGAAAAAAGAAGTTCTGAAATTTTTTCACGAAATTCTTAGGGAGCAAAATCCTTTTTTGGAGTTTTTTAATATTTGGCTTCATTCTGAAATGCATTGTCCATCAGTTTCAATTTTTTCCACCAGCTGGGAAAAAAAGGGACTTGGAAATGTTTGTTTAAAAAAAATTACAATGCATATTACTAATTTAGTTTTTGGGGATTTGTTTTTACATTTTATATAATAATATAACTGTATGTAATAATTGTATGTAATTTCATATAATTTATATAATTTAATATAATTATTTCATATAATAATACGGCATTAGAAAATATTGAGAAAGAATTTGCCTTCAAAAAACAAAATTCCAGATCTTTCACTTCAAAACACTCTACTCTTTTGAACTGTTCACCCTACTGTATTTTTTTTTTTTTTTTAATATCTACAGGAACATTTGAACAAATATTGCACGAACTTGTTCAAGATTTTGACTGACTGTGTGATTATTCTCTCAAAGTTTTCTAGGCACCTTCCATTAATTTTGCACCCCATTGTCAAGCTTTCTGCACTCAGTTTTGCTTCCACAGCTTTTTCCTCATCCCTTTCCTCTCTGACATCCCAGCAATAAAAGCACTCTCATCCATGCCCTGGACTGCTGGACGAGGTACCATTCCATTTGTTTCATAGGATTTGCACCTGTCCTTCCCGTGGACGTTTATAGAATTGTTTATTCATCGGGAAGGAGTCGATTCATGCTCCCCCGGCGCTGCGCGGAGCGCTCGCTGCGCTCTCGGCGCTGTGCCGTGTCCGCGCTCCGCTCCCGCTGCGCTCATCCTGCGCCGCTCGGCTCCATCGCTGCGGCCCCGGAGCCCCGGCGGAGCAGCAGCGCTCTCGCTGTGGGTTACCTTCGCCGCTAGCTAGATGGTGCTAAAGAATTTGCGCTTGTCATCGCCGAGGAGAGTCTCCATTTGGAGTGCAGTCCTCCTTTCGGTTCCTGGGCTCGCCGTCAGCGAGGAGCGCTTTTGCTTTGTGCTCAGCGCGGTGTGGCTGCCGCCGGTGCTTGCGAGGAGCCTGAACCAGCGAGAGACCTGTTGTGGAGCGCTTCATGGCTCAGGCCTCTCGGTTTGGATGACTTCAGTGCGCTGTGGATCAGCCCCAGGAGCCTCACGCGTACTTTGACATAAAAGAGGTTTTGCCCGCAGAGGAGTCCCTCCCTCTCCCGTGCCTGTTCCCGATCCTCTGGGCTCACGGCAACAGGCGAGCGCTTTGCGTTTCACCCTTGCCCTGCCTGCCTTGAGAGAGGAAAGGCTTCCTCTGCTTTTCAGATCTGAACGCTGCAGCGGTTGGGAAATTTTTAGAAGTGAAAAATTTAGAAAACAAACAAAACCCAACGACACCCCTCCAGCTTGCAGTAAGTACTCTTGGAGCCCAGGTTTCCTCGCTGTTTGAGCGCTGCTGTTTTGGATTAACAGAGCCCTGGCTCTGATAAATACTAACAAAGTGTAACGAATGATCAAAGCTGCATTTACAACCCAATGAGCTTGAAATGATTGATCTGGATGACATAATAATGATAACCAGTGAGATGAGGCATGCAGGACTCTACCCCTCCAGGTACTGGAAGGAAAGAGCAGGTATTAAAAATGACTCCACTTCTTAGGTCATCAGGTTGTTCCCATTCTGATATAAGTGGAAGACAAATGCAAGACCCTTGGTTTCCCCCAGAAGAGCCCTGCAGCTGCTTTGGGCTGTTCATATCCTTTTGATAGTTATTCATTGTTTTGTGCAGATTGGAAAGTTTGACTGATTGTGGAGTAAGTAAGACCGAGTCATCCATGACCATTCCCTGTGCTTCTGGGGATCTAAGCCTCTTGCCTGTAGTTCAAAGCATGGTGTAATCTCAAATGTTGTTCTTTACAAGGCCATAGTCACAGATGTGAAAGGATATGAATGTGTCTACGGCATGGATTTTGCCATCTGGAGGTTTCCTGTTATCCCCCAGAAGACTGGTTATAGAATTAATGACAAGACAATGTGGACAAACAATAACTGTAGCTGTGCTTTAGGGCTTGGCTGCCTCTGGTTCCATGATAACCTCTCCAACAGCAGCGTGTCTCCTTATAGCCTTCCAGAATCATGTTTCCAACAGACTTCCTTTCCTCCTACAAAACAGAAGAGCCTATTTATTTGCCTTAGACCTGGCAGATGAGAAAGAATCGAGCCTTCCTTGACGTGCTCATTTTTGTCTTTTTTTCTTCCTTTCAGTTTTTGATCACAAAGATTGTCCAGATATGCGGAATGTTCACATTCCTCAGCATTTCTTAAAGACAACTCATCCTTCTATAAAATCAGTATAACCTGCTGTTTATTTCTAGCAGGTTGCTTTTTCCAGGTAGGAACAAAACACTTTGGTACGCCCAAAGCCACCAGTTCGATGTTGTGGAAGACAGTCTATTTGTGCACATAGAAGATGCTCTCACAATGTTATGAACATCTTTGCTCTACAGGTCTGATCCTGGTGTGTCCCTTGCTCTGGATTTACATACAGCAGGCAAGGATCCCTTTAAGGACAAGTCCTCTGTTGCTGTTGTACCATTAGCAGCCACCAACTGCTTCTTCCTTTCCTTTTTTCTCACCAGAAAAGAAAAAAGTATGGCAGTCAGAATAAATTTGTTCACACAGGGACCAAGGAGCATTAGCATTTTAAGAATACTGGGCTGAATCCTCAGCAGTATGGAAGGAAAGAGTAGCACCTTTGAAGTCAAGAGAATATTTCTCATTTACCATCTGAGATTCTTTTTCAGTATGATACTGAGAGCATATTCACAGTATCTACATATACAGGAGGATTTCTCCAGGTTTCCAATAAAGCTGACAAGGAGAGAGTCAGTTGCTCTGAGAGGCAATAAGGGCATTTAAATACGAATCTGAATTGCTCTGTGGAAGAGACTGTCTTTTATTCTCCCCTTCCACTGTCATTCCTTTTCCCCTTGCCCCTCTCTGGACCAAAAAGGCTCTGCCAGGTTAAGAACCTGAAGCAAGGTGTTTAAAATTTGGCCAGCTGAATATCATCACCTGCCACCACTTTCAGCACTAACCCCAGCCGTTCCTTCAGGAGCTCCTCAAAGCCACTCCATCTGTTCCTCTAACCTAAACCACCCCCCCACATTAGCAGTGACAGGTAGGACTGACAAGTATGTGGACAGGCATGAACGCTTTCCTAAGGATTTCTGAACTACCCCAAAGTTCTTTTACCCAAGCAATGTTACCGTATATGACAGCTGACCTCAGACTTGGTTCTCTGAGCAGTGAGTTCAATTAGCTTTAATACTTTCAACATTTAAATAGTTAACAGTAAGCAAAGCTCTTCAGAAGCTTAGGGGGATGGCTACATGTGTGTCTGCTGAAGCTGTCAGGCAACGATGGAAAAAAAGAAAAAAAAAATTTTAAAAATCTCTAATTGCTTCCAGACAATGTCTTTTGGATAGGGCTGAGAGAGAGCAAGAGGAGCTCATGCTCTGACAGAGGGACTGCTCCCAACCAGAGAGGAGTGGGCTGCAGTGCTGACATCTGTCCAGTCCTGCCTGATGACCTTCTCAGTGCCCAAAACAACCAGGTTCTCCACATCTCTGCAATACCCCTGGCTAACAAGAAGCTTGTGGAAAGTCAAATGTCCAGGGAAGTGAGCCAGCAGATCTAGGTCTACTGCTGTCTTTCTTCTTTCGTGGTCTCGTCTTGCACTGGCTCTTATTTTCCCTGCCAGTAAAATCTGAGATAAATCTGAGCTGTTGAGGGCTGGACTTCGGTAGCTAATTTGTTCAGGTCCTACAGTAGCAAGTGGCATCGTGTCATTGATATACAGATAAATTCCTGAAATTTTCAACGTATCCTTAGCTGGCAGTATAGCCCTAACATAAATCTTCCTGCTTTGCTATCTTCCACTTTATTTTCTGGAGTTGGTTCACCTAGGTGTTGGCAGAAAATTGGATTCACATATTTTTTGCTGCAATTGGAAAACAAAAGCAGAAGGGGCTGGGAAAGACGGCAGCAGAGAGCACTGAGGAAACTTCACTGGCTGCAAACAGCATTAACTATCAGTGCCGGAACCGAGGGAGGAGTAATAAGGTCATATATTCTGTGATGACAAGCGGGAGAGCTTCTACTTGAACTACCCAGACTCAGCTCAAGCAAGTCCAGCCCCGGCTATGACAAGCCATCCTCAAATGTGACTTTACAGCAGAGCCTAATTTCTGAAGAAGCACAGAAAAAAAAATTAGGTGTCAGAAAATTAAGCTCTTCCTAGATTCCACAGAAGTGATTAAATGTTCTCCAAAGCCTCCACAAGCTTCTATGCTACTACGGTCTTGTTATTTACTCTGCTTTGGCTCAGCCTTGGACAATTCTTTATCAGACTTTTCTGATATTTAAATGCTAGGTGTTAGAAATGCAGCTTAAAGTGAAGACTTGAGCTTAGTTTATGGTGGCATGAGGTGGTAGTATTGAGGTTATGTTTCTCTGGGAAAATCTGTATTGGTCCTTGTCAGTCCATAAGGAAGATGCTAATTTTGATACTAATCCGGCTGACTGATTGTGTCCAGTGGATGCTGTCCTGTGCTGATGTCTTTTACTATCTCAGATGTTTTAAAAAATCAAACTGTGGAGTTGAAACAACTTAAATATTTTATTACAGAAAATGTAGGCTCAGCATGTAAGTTTAGCAGTCAAACTATATTTATATCTGTGCACATATACATGCTTTTACAGACCCAGGATTCTTTTTTTTTTTTTTTATAATCCAAACTAATATAAGACTAAGTAGTTGGATTGCAGTGGAATTGTTAAGGGTGTATATAAGCATCATTTTATATCAGGACTTAAACAATTCTCCAGTAAAGCTTGTGGTTTCTTGCAGTTGGAAAGATCAGAGACTGTAATAAAAGGAGTCCATAGAAATGGATGACCCTACCAGCAAAGAAATCCACAGGAACATCTTGAGTGAATTCATTGCTACATGTTGACATCCAGTGGAGAAATGGTCTTGGAGCCTCCTTTCATCATCTATACAGCAACCTTAGGCAGAGGCCCCTGAAAGTGATGTTGCTCAGGTTAACCTGAAGTTTTGTCTTTCAGATGGATTTAAAGAATTTACGTCACTGTCAACAGTTACTGAAGGGAAGGCAGTGGAGATTCAAGATATTGGAAAAGCACCACATTTCATCTGGAGCCTTCCCCACTCATGGCTGAGCTGGTGTAATTGAGTTTATGAGGAACCATCATCTGTTTCAGTCTAAAGTCAGCTGGGTTAATTTAAGGCAGGGCTGACTAGCTGGCAGGGGAGAGCGCTTTAAACCTACCCCAGCCATTACTGCTGCAGCCTGGCCAGCTGCCAGCGCAGAGTCTACCAGGAGTTGAAGTATATTTAGCTTCAGCTTATTCTCTGCCCCCTTGACTTACATGCTGACCCATGCCAGCTGTGACTCAAGTCTTCCTGGCCCCTTTTGCTGACATCCTCCAACCTGTCTGCTTGTTTAGATTCACGCTGTTTGCTGGCATGGTACTTATCTTCGACCGTGAAAATTTGACTGGGCAGCAGACTTGCTCGGAGACCTTGGGCAAGTCTTTTAATTCGTCATACTCAGTGTGCAGATCTGCAAAAATAAAGGATTACTCCCAGAGTTCTGACAGGATGCTGTAAGGAGTGATGCTGGATATTTGTGCACCGCTTTGCTTTCTCTGTAGTAAAACTGAATCTATTTAGTATAGCATATAACACGTATTTGTAGCATTGAGGAGGCAAGTCAGTCAAGGACCATGTGTTTATTACTCCAAGAAGGGATACAAACCTGCTGTTATTACAAAAAAAATTAGTTTTTACCGTATTCAGTGAAAGGTGTATCAGATTATAGTTTTCTCCACCATACACACACTTCTTCAATCTCGGAATCTTCTTTCTCATCCATTCCAACTTTGACTTCAATTTTTCGTGGACAAAAAATGTCAGGCAGCTTTATAGGATTTCCAGTTACAAATGATACAAGTCTTAGCACATCTCATAGGCAAGGAAATATGATGTACTTTATGATCTGATAAAAGTAAACCTGAGGGAGCTATTCCTAAAAGTGCCACTCGGGGTCAAGGATGAGATCACATCTGAGAAGGCAGCAGTGGTATCAAATAGCTTTTGTAAAACAATGACATAAAGAGGTTTAGAAAGCTGGCCTGAACTCAGGGGTCTGAATTGGCTCCTAGTGATGCCAACCGTGTGTCTATGATGCCCAGTAAATGTCTCATTCTTCTTCTTTTTTAGGAATAATTACCCCTTAATGACAGCAACAAGTGAATTTAGATCACTTGGAGTCTCCTGTGAGCTGATTACCTTGTGCTCCCAATAGTCACAATCAGTGAAACTGAGGACCAAAGAGTTTCTGTCAGGCAGATTTTGCACCTTGGACACCTTTCTCACCCCATCATAGCTGCATCAACACCTTCTGGGTTGAGGTTCTTTGCCTGCCTTTCTTGGGGCTAGCAAAAGGTTCGTTTTCTGTCGTGGTCTCATACCTTGACCCGTTTCCCTAGACCAGGCTGCTCAGAGCTCCGTCCCACCTGACCTTGAACACTTCCAGAGATGGGGCATCCACAACTTCTCTGGGTAACTTTCTAAGAAGCCCACTAAGGTGGCAGGGAATTGCATTTGTGGCAGGTGGGAAATCTGTTTCATCCCTGGGTGTGTGAGGTATTTAGATATTACTTAGGTGCAGAACATCAAATGTGCTTAATTTGGAGAACTCCACCCAGGCTACTGCTGGACAAGTGTAACTGCAGTGTTGTGCCTGACTCCTGCATAACCAGGAACAGGAAGGGCTGATATTTCCATAGCTGTGTCCTGAACATTGATGAATAACTTGAGCAAACTCCCTGTTCCTTGTGCAGTGATGTATCATGCTTGTGTCTTTAGTAAAATACTAAAAGGTCTTTGTGAAATAGAAAAGTACAGCTATTGGGGATCTGGTTCACTGTCTAAGAAAAGAATGAAATTATGGACATAAATTTAGGAAGAGAGAACTAGAACTAAGGGGTGTTTAACAACAAATGCAAAAAGTAGTCCAGAGTCCGGGAACTGTATATTTTCACTGCTTGATTTGCATGTAACACAATCTGACCTTTTTGAAGATGCAAGTGTATTAAGCAAATTCTCATATAACCTGAAAACAGAGGAAGAGCATTTCTTACAGCAGACTGAAGGATATCAATGTGTAGGGGAAATGGGGGGGTGGGGAGGGGATGTAGCCAAAAGGTTATCAACTGGTTATCAACTTCAATTTTACTTTCAACTGTTTTACCAATGTCTGTTGCCCTCCTCATGCTCCCCGGTTGGTTTTTCTGCAGGTAAAGCATGTGTAAATGATAGTAATTTACGCCAGTTGGGACACTAATCTGGCAATGCTAATTTAACAGAGCCACTCAGAGCTCTGCCCACTTGCTGCAACGGGAGAGAGTTTAGCTCGTAGCCAGGTGTCCATTCCACCTGGTTCTGATCTCAGGTCAGAGCAGGAATACCCCCACCCACTGCTGCCCCACCAATCTGAGCAGCCTTGGAGTTAATGCTGCTCACCTGGTAGGGCTGGGAAAGGAAGCACAGCCTAACACAGAACTGCTCCAGAGGAGTTTCTGAGAGGTGTGTTGCTTCTGATTGTCCTATTCTTTTTCTTCTGCTTGGCCTGGAAATTGTACCTGACTGTTTGCTGCCTCCTCTTGCTGGTGATGCCTCTCACTGACCCTGGGTTCAGGTTTGTTTGATAAGCTGGGATCTGTAAAACAGCAGTCTAACAATTCCACCACTTGTTCTAATTTAGTGAGGGGTGAGAATTAACAGATGGTGTCATTATCAAAAGCTGTTCAAGTGTTGAAACAACATAAATTCCACAAATACAGAAAAACAAATACAAACTGCGGTAATTTTTCCAATATCAGTTGAATTATAATCACGCTTTGCATTTATACAGGGCTTTTTAATCCACGGCTTTTGAAGTGCTTCCAGATTGTAACTAAAGCTCAGCCCAGAACTGTGAGAGAGGAGAGCATAGCATAACCTGCTCTGCTGAAGTTGAAGGTGGAGTGCTGAGTGTTAAAGGCTCACCTTGGGGATCTGCACAGGGACTGTGGCTTCTTCTCCTGCCTCTGCTGCTGCTCCAGCTGAATGGTCTTGGGTAAGCGGTTTCATGCTTCCATAGCTGAATTTCTGTTTCTAAACAAGGAATGATAATGTTTTGCCTCCTCTGGGAAGTGTTTTGTTTTCGGCAGATGAAAAGTGCTGTGTTGGAAGGTGTGGGTGTTGTTGATATCATCGCGGTTGCAACTATTAAAGAGCAGATGCTGGGAGGGCTAAATATGAAATACATGGTCTAAGTTTCCAGAGGGACAGAGAATATCAGGATTCTGACTGAAGTTCTTCTAAAAGCTTGGTTTCTAAGAGCCCCAGGGTGAAAACTGTAAAACAAAATTAAGAGTTTGTTGTTTTGGGGGTTTTTACCCCCTCTCCTTTTTGTTATCATTGGTAGTCATTACAACTACTCAGGACCTTTCTATTTCAGCTTTATGCATATTCCATCTTCATAGTATTACCAGTGTGTTGCCTTTGTCTTGTCTGCGCTCCCGCAGGTGTAAATGAGGGAGTCTGCAAATAAATTAGGCGAGTAACTGTAGTGAGGAAAAGAGTTTGAAGATTTGAGCTCACTTTCTTGCTCACTCAATTTTAGGGCTTTGTTAGGAGGTCATGATTCAGGATTAGAAAACCCCAGATATAGTGAAGATGATCTCTTGTTGGTAAGTTGGGTTTAAGACTGCACGACAACGGTACCGGATGTTATAAAAAAAAAATCAGGCTATGATCATTGAACTTCAGCGTTGTGGGTTTCAGAAAATAATATTTATGCTGTTGATTACATTTATATTTTGGTTGGCCCAAAGGATTCAGTGGTCCTTTGTGATAGATTCTTTGGGGATCTGCATTTTCATAACAAATGTGAGTGGAGAGGGAGTAAAGAAAGAAGGAAAAAAAGAGGCTGGGAAAAGAAACCCCAACATTTTGGGAGAGGAAGGTCTCAGATTAACCATGGGCAGTTCTAGCCCAAGAAACAAAGTTAATGTATTTAACATTCCCTTCCTCACGTGAATGCATTAATGTGAGTATTGTGTTGGGAGGGACCTTTGCATCATTTGCTAGATTTGTGCTGTGGATTTGCTCTCCGTTCCTTTGGGCAAACACCATGGTGCCGCTTGCATCCGTGCAGTCTGAAATCTTTAATTCCAAAAGTAGTCATCGAGGCTCGAGGGGCTTCCTAGGAGCAAACCCTGGCCTGTGGCAGCCCTGAACTCCCCGTGGCTCTTGGTAAGGAGGGAGCCAACCAACCCAGGCTGGAGCTGGGCCGGAAAGCGCCACTACAGCAGCAAAAAGAGAGCAGTTCTGGAGCCTGCCATGAGCCTGGCTTTGCCCACAGGCTGTAGATGATGGTCGTGTTCTACAAGCCATTCAAAATTCCTCTGAAAGGCTGGAGTCTGTCCTAGTTTCTAGTTGTGTGCAGGATGGGTGTGTTTTGAACACACGCTCTTTTTAAAGAGGCCACACTTTGCACATTTCTTTAAACTGTTGCGCTCAAGTTGCATTTGTGCTGAAAGATGACTTCTCCAGTCATCTCCTGCTAGAAGGTCCTGCTGGTGGCCTGCTGATGGGGTAGGAGTGGCAATGAGGTGGCACAGTGGGGGGTGTTGTGTTGCCCCATTGAGTTCTGCACGGAAAAACCTCGTAGAGACTTAGTCCTGAGACCCAAAATTATGTTGTCTCCCTTTATACACCAGAATGTTATGCATGGTGCTCTATTTATTTATTCCTTTGGTCTTGGTCAGATGAAAAGAAGAAAGGAAGGACTACTTGAGACTTTTCTAGCTTTGACAGTACTTGAGGCTTTATATATGTGGGTTTCAGCTGTGCTCGGTAGAAGTCACTACAAACTGGCAAACCAGCCTGGAAGCCAGCACAACACAACCACAAATTTGGCAACGAATTGCTGCTGCCAGATGCCTTTGCTGTTCCTTTAGCTTTCTGTGGATTTAAGACACTTTAGTTTTCTTTTTTTTCCTTTCTTCTTTCTTTTTTGAATTTTTGAATTTTTTTTTTTTATTATTATCTTGGAAATACTCTTAAAGTAGAACACAGAGTTTTGGGCTGTCTAGCCAAAGTTTGGCTGTCCTTTTGCATCTCTGCCAAACTTCCTGTTTTCAGCAAAACCAATTTATTATCTTGCTGACTCTTTAGACCTGAAAGGATTTGCAAGTACGAATGAATTTCTGGTGTTTTTTAGGTTTTTTTCATGGCCTTTCAAAGAATAAACTCACTTGCTTCCTCTCAATTATGTGGTCTATGCTAGCAAAGAAAAGTATTTAACCTTTGGGCCACTAGCAAGATTCAGAAAATGTTTTAATTATGCAAAACTTCTGCACTCTGAACTTTTAAAGTACAGATAATTATTTTTTCATATGCTAGAAATCTTTGTTTTTATGTGGTTGGGCAATAGCATCATTTGGCCACAAGCATGTTAAGGGAGTATGGAGCGAGTTAAAATTGGAAATCTTTGTTCTAAATATTTCCTAAGCTTTTCCTAAATGTTTATTCTTGACAATCCATGGACATGTGGTAACAAACCAGAAAAATCTATGACAGGTAGGCAGTACTTACTGACCAAGTGAGGTTTGAAGTAAGAAATTAGGCAGCCAAGTTATCCCTTCTCTTCATGGACGGAAAGCAAGAAGTTGCAAACTTGAGCCCTGCTGAAAAGGAATTGGAGAAGAATCTTCTCTTTAAAAATAAAATAAGTTATCCAGAAAGAAAAAAAAAAACCCAAACAAGCAATCTGTGTCATTCATCCCCAATGCCTGTGTAGCATAAGGGAATGTAAAAAAAGCATGTTTGTAAAATTGACTTTGGCAGGAGCAGGGCTGTGGGGTGGGAGGTGGTAACTTGGCATTAGAGAGCTCTATCTCTGCGTGCCTTCAAAAATTACTGTGCATTACCTGCAAATGTTGGGAAGATGTTGAAGTCTATTTTTTGTGTTGTACTTCAAAGCTTTTGCGAATTCTTTGAAGGTGACTTAACAGCTATTACATGATACTGAAGGAGGGAAAAAAATCGAAATCTTTCCAAAGAAGAAGTTTAAAGGATGTGTTTAATATTAGTGTTGGAAATGCGCTATAAATCCTCATAGTTTATGTGTGTCGCCGTCTCTGAGATGGCATTTATCACAGCAGAGGGAGAAGGAACATTTCACAGAGGAAAGGATCTTTTAAGAGTTTTATATGTTCCTCCCTATGTCACCAAAAGAAGGAAAAAAAAGGCATTTGAACAGAAGCCCCCAGCTGCACAGAAATCCTTGAACAGTTGTAATGTCCAGGCTGTATGACAGCAGGACACTCCTGCTGTTTTCCTTAAGGAAAACTACTTTAAGCCATTTTTTGGCAGTTCGTTGTCTTTCATAAGGTAGTTATAAAATAGCAAGAACCTCCCTGTGCCAAGTGATAGCAAGAACTGAAAAAAGTAATTTAATATGTGGAAAAAACCCTGAAGTATGAATAATGAAATTAAAAATAAAAATGGTCTGAATGGGATGCTTCTGTTGATATTTTCTATTCTAATTCTATCAATTAATTCATGTAGGAAATTCTAAAAAGTGCCAGGAAGAGAAACGGACCTGTGATTTATTAGTTGGAAAGATGTTTCTCTAGAGCCAGGTTCAGTTTCTTGCCCTTTAAAAGCCCAGCCCAGGGGTTTTGTCAAGAACTGTGTGTTCCTCCTTTCAAAAGTGAAAGCGTTTAAAGGGATATTGCAAAGGATTTCTGATACCACTAGTTTCAAAGAAGTTAAATGCATTTAGTGTCCTTAGCTCTTAGCATAATTTGTTAAATCAAGCTGCTTCTGAAATTTATAGCAAAATTGTTGTTCTCTGGGGAAATAATTACTATTCCTCTTACTGGTGTGTGTGTGTGTGCAGATATTTGTCAGCAGAGGAATTCGAGTCGATGGGTTTAAAGGAAGTGTTTCATTCACTAACACTGAGTCAGTATCCTAACAAGAAGGGGATGCTGATCTATTGATTCTTGACTATTGGGGTTGTGCCCTATTGATGGGAAATTCTGCTTTGGTACAGATTTCCTGCAAGGGAAACTTGACTGACCTGTAAGGGATTGTAAATGAGGTAGGGCTGGTTGATTCTGAGCTTTCTGCTCCTCTTCACCTTGTCACAAGGCAGTGATGGGATTTTGGCTTTCAGGGCTGTCACTTGGTGGTCATCAAGCAAGTAAGAGGTGTTTAGCACCTGACAGGGCTGACCCTGTAGAAAAAACCTTCATTTTGTGTGTCCTAAACGAAACCATTTCTCAAGAGAAGAGATTTAATTAATGTGTGTACCTTGCAGAGGCTTTGACAGAGGGAAGTTCTGGCAGACCTGCCTGGCCTGAAACTGCATTGGCCCTCCAGGGGAAGGATTTTGGTGGAATGCTGGAATAGATATACATCCCATCACCTGCTGAGTCTCATTTAAATGAGCCCCTGTCTTGGTACAGAGATTATATCTCCAGCTTTGTAGGAACATGAGTATTTTTTTTTTTTTTTTCAAAGTGGGACAGGCACTTACTGGGGTATTTGGGACATTGTCCAGAACCTCCAAAACTGGAGCTGAGTGTTTCAGTGGATTCCATGTCTTTTGTGTGTTGTCATTAATGGATGTAAAGCTTCTAGCCTGGCCATGTGCAATACCTGCATGCAGAGCTTTTAGCAATATACTCTGAAGAGAATTGTTTGCATAGTTTTCCATCTTCTGAGCTACTTGGTAATGCCACACTTTGCTCCTCCTGAACCATGCAGCGAATTATGGTTTTGTCTTAGGATAAGCTCTGCCTTGAATAGTTTGAAGTTTCAGCTCAGAAGTAGAAAGCCCTACTGGGGACTTCCTTAGATCTCCACCAGGTAAATTTATCAGTGAAATGAGAGCCAGTTGGATTTGAATGGTTGTCTGCTGCAATACTGCGCCTTGCATTGCATGGAGGAAGGGGAAAGGAATGGGTGGTGGTGGCTCATCAGCTCCTGCCTTCCTTTTCAGCTGCAAGAAGCAGAATAATAAAGTTTTGTCAAATCCACTAGTGGCTACAACTGACAGAAGCTGGAGCTTCCAAGGCTTATAATAAATAAATGAGAAGCACAGACGGTGCTGTGCTGCCTTTTGGGACACAACACAGCCCTTGGACAGGTGCTGCCTGGCTAGTTTTGCCCTGGAGAAAGTGAGGACCAGGGTGGTATCTTCAACAGCTTGGAGGCTGGCTTGGCTCTTGGGTCAAGCCAGTTTTAGATGCGTGTAAATGACTGTTTATGTTGAACTCTTTCATTTTCAGTGCTTTACCAGTGATCCTAGTGAATCTGAGAAATTGCCTATAAAAGTTTTTACATCTGTTTCCTTCTCTGGGCTTGTCAGTTGTTGCTTATATCCCAGTCGTGGCAGAGAGGAAATACTGCTTTTCTTTATTCAGTGTGTCTGGAACCCACCCTGAATTTAAAGCACCTCACAAATTTTAAAACAAGCCATTAACAAATGCTAGATGCACATCTTTTGTACTTTGGTTCATCTTTTTTTTTCCCTGGAATTGATTTTTGATGAAGTCTGTTTCCTACAAAAAGCCAAACACCTTGGCACATCAGCAGGTGTTTTTCAGGAATCTGCAGCTTCCTGAAGTCCTCCATCCCAAGGCTGCTGGAAGACACTTTGCAGTAGCCTGTGGATCTAGCTGTGAAAGAAGATGGAGCACCTTGTGTGATCTAAGTTTTGGGAAGCTAGAACAGGAAGAACGTTTCACAACCAACAGACCTTTAGGAGATCCTAGGTTTGTGTGTCTTTGCTAATTTAATCATTTGAGTGACATGTTTTCCACTCCAGCTATCTACTTTAGACCACAAAATTTCGGCTGAAGCAACCCCCAAAAAATAGGGTTGGTAGGGTGGAGCAGTGCAGGGAAAAGGCTGGAACAATGTATTGCAATAGTAGATGGGGGGGAAAAAGAAAGAGAAAAGCACCCAATTCTGGTGATCTTTTCTTTAAAACTCTGTGGCACACCCATGCTTCGGAGCAGAGGCATGAAAGCTGGCGACAAACTGGCTTTTGTTTCAAGGATATGCCTTTTGCAGTTTTTGTCAAAATCCACACAAATTTGGCAAAGCTGCCAGGCTTTTAGCGATCGTGGCTCATGCATATTCAGCAGCAAGGAGCTGGATTTCAGCAGTGCATAGCAGTCTGTGCCCAAAGAGAGCCAGCCTCGCACCAGAGGCAGGAGCGCTGCGGGGTGGAAGGTGAAGATGCTCATTCCATGTGCTGCCCATTTCCTCAGGGCTTTCAGAGGATGGCAAGCCCTTGTGCTAGGAATCCTGTGCCTCTGTGTCTGTTTATTTTTGCCAGAGCAGTCCTGAGGGGTCTCCAATCTGAATGTCCACGAGGGGAGCGGCAGGGAAGGCAACCTGAGGGCAGAGCCTGGAGTTTGGCTGGAAAGGTGAAGGATCAGGGAGGGAGGACAAAAAGGAGTGAAGAGACAATGAGCTCCAGTGAGGACCTGGCAAAGGGCCATGGTGTTGGACTGTGGCCAGAAAAACGAGGGATGAGGTCAGGAGAAGAGGCTGGAGCATGGAGGGGCAGGGCTGTGAGTGAAGGCACACAGGTTTGAAGGGTGAGAGCTGGCTGGGGAGGAGAGCAGAGACAAGAGCTGGGTTGAAATAAGTGAGGCTTCTGTTATTCCCTCACTATAATCTTCATCTGTGCTCATTCCAGGCTAAATGTGTTTAATAAAAATGGCAAGTTCCAGGATAAAGTTTGCCCCCAAAACTGAAACATCCCTTCCTTTGATCATGTCCCTTTTCCTGTGCCAGCACATCATCTCCAGGAACTAGAATTTAAGTTATTTGACCAGGTTATCATCTGGTGACACCTGGTATAACTTTATCAATATCTCCCTGCAGATTTATATAGACAGCCTGGTCCCATGAGCATCTCCCCACCTCTCTTATTTCCTAACATGGCTCATGCCTTTAAAGATAATAAAGATGTGGTCTGGTACGCTTAGACCTTTCGGGAGGCTGAGGTTTCTTATTAGTAGCCAAGAGCAGAATCTGTCTCTTCCTCTGTAAATTATCTTCGTTTTACTGTGTTTTAAAACGCATCACTTGAAAGTCTAAAATATTTGACACTCTGCAAATGTATTCAAAATACTGCAGCATTTAGCAATGGTCAAATATGTAGCCATACATTATATGCTGTCACATATATTTAATATATGTGCAAAAATGTCACCAGACAGAATAGTTATGGGGAAAATATTATAATAAATGTAAAAATTGTCATCTACTGATGAAAATGACCCTAATTTATTTGGGCCACCGACATGAATATATATCTTTACTCTGACATTTTATTCTATAGTTTTAATAAATAACTTAGTTTTAGTACTCGTTTTCATCGTGTGCAATGTTCTGGGATGAGGTGGAAGTTGGAATGAAGAAAGAATCAAGTGGAAATTACTAGGTGGTGCCTTTTGTTTTCCAAGTGTAATGAAGTTTGAATGTGTTTTAATATTCTTGAATATTTAAATGCCCTGGGGCATCTTGTATTTAGAAGGAATTTTTTTTATTGGTTTCTTTGTGTATTTTCTGGTTTTTTTCTTCCCTGTTTTGTATAAACTTCAAAGGTAATTTTTTGCTTGTGACTTTCTATGAAATCCTGGAGAATGTTCATAAGGTCAGATGGGTTGTTTTGATGTGGTGTTTGGATGTTCATTCTCTCATTGTTTTTGAAGTAAACAAAGCTATGTTAACATACAACCATATTACAAGTTGGTTGTATTTACTAGCTGGTCGACTGGAGGAGGAGATAGATTTTAATTATTTTTTCCTATTGATCTCTCTAGTCCACATTTGATTCCAGATTGCTGTGATGTTATCTAGGGACAAAAGCCATCAAAATTCCAAATATTCTCACAGCTGCTGTGGAACTCACATGGGAAGTTGGCAAACTTCCTTGCAGGCTCTGGGTATTAAAATACAAGATATCAGTGAATCTTTCTGAATGGGAGTGAGACTTGTAATATTAATAGTAAAGTAACAGCCTTATTCTGCTAATTTCTGATCATGTCTCAGCCCACCAGATTTAACCACCTTACTAATATGCTCTACAATGTTCTGTACCAAATATTAATATCGGCATTATTACAGTGTCAGCACTTCTCTGGTGTTAGCAGATATATTGTTTTCATTATATAAATCTGGTCCCCACACTCCCTGCTTTCCAGTTTAATTAATCCTCTGTCACACCAATGCTGCCAAGAAACCTGTAGCTATTTATAGAAAGGCATCACATTTTAATATGCAAAAGATAAATATGACTTGGAATGTTGCAAACTGTGCTACAAGTGGGATTTGAAAGTAAAAAATTAATTTGACTCAATAATAAAAGCTATAGACTGTGAAAAATGTTAACCCTGATTAAGCAGATAGCAGATTAGCTTTAATTTTGAGTTTTTTGACCTTGAGATCTCTTAGACTAGTGCTGATGGGTCACACTCAAACAGGGAAAAATAACTTGTTTGTGGTCTGAACAGCAAGAGCACGAACCTCAGGGATCAGGTGCTAAAACATCTCTGTAAAGAATTTTTTTTGGGAAAACAGTTTTTGTTTGCTATCCAGAAACCTGGATGGATAAGTCTTCACCGGTGAGTCAGCAGCATTTTCCAAGACCTGCCACATGGCAGGAAGGGATATACTCCCACATCTCCTCAAAAGTGCCCACAGATTCAGGGTTCTGGCTGTTTGCATCAACCCCCTGCATATAAATGGCTCAATAGGGAAGGAGAGGCTTCAAAGAAAATGCCGAGATTAACCTCAAAATATTGGGCAGAATCAGCTTACATGTTATGAGTTTGGAAACTTGCATTCGTGCCAAAACAGTAACTTTCTGGTGGTATTGCTTCAGGCCAAAAGTTTGCTGGCTAAAGGCACCTGGAACTGGCCAGGGCTTATATTGGATATGTCTTTGGTCCTTCTTCACATCCCCAAATCTAAGCCATGGCATTCTCCTAAAAAAAGTTATGTTGGCTCTTCCCCAGCTTATTGTGTTTGGTGTTATCTTGAATGATTTGATTCTTTACAATTACTGTGGCTTTAGTCCAGAAATTACTGCTCTATATTTCCTGCAAACTATTTTTTTTTTTTTTAGGATTCATGCTATGTTTGCCAACTGCAATGTCTCTGGCACCAGGTGGATATAAATGGTAGAGTTACAGTACCAGTAAGTGCTGTTTTCATAGTCTGGTATTTGAATTCCTTTGGAGTTCTTTGGGGAAGAAGAAATGAGAACGGATGTGGTCACTTGGCTACTGTGCCATTAAGAACTGAGAAATTCGGAGGCTTTGTGCAGATGACACAGTGTTGGACTTAGCTTGTTCTGTAGTCTTATTCTTCAAAGGCCACAGGGGCTCTTAAAACAAGATTATTTTTTCCTCAGTATACATTGTGAAAACTTTTGCAAGCGTTTGGTTTAAAACTAATGATTGTGTATTTACATATGCAAAATAAAAATCAATTGTCTTCTTAATAACAAATATACACCAGTAATTCTGTTGAAAAAAGTGCTTGTGGCACACTCACTCTTCATTTTTCTATTTAATACTCCAGCTGTTTTACTAGTCCACATTTTTCTTCAAAATACAGAAAGTGAGAAAAACATGTTTCTACATAAAAGTGCTTGAAACTATTTTTGATTTAACTCAAAGGCATTCAGGAGCAAGAAAATGCTGTCAAGTGTCTTCAGCCAGTAGATTTCAATTTGTATTTAATACTTGCATAACTTAAACATTAGCCAAGAGAATTTTAAGCATTTTTTTCCCTTTAATTTGACTTAAAAAAAGTAAAAAAGACTCCTCCTGGACTGAGATCTTGTATCTCAAGTTTCAGACCGAAGTAAACTTTTACAGCCGAGTTGTAAAATAGCAGTTTATGAGACAAACTCTGCCAAAACTTTAACTATAACTGTGCCAATGTGCCATTATAATAATCCAACAATAATCATGGTCCATTATATTAAATCACTCACACAGACAAAGGCTGCTAACCTTTCCAAGTGGGAAAAAATGTTCCTTTCAGATCAGGGATAAATTCCAACTGAGAAGACCAAATGCTCCAGCCTTTAAGTAGTGAATACATTTACTTCTCCCCAGGGCTCAAATAACCCAACATTTGGTAAATGTTTAACAAGGACGAATTCTCCCTCCCATTTGCCCTTTTCTCATATACACTAGATTAACGAATTTAGTTTAACAGGATGATCTGTGTTACCCCCTGGTATCCCCCAATTAGATCCTTCCTCCTGTTATTGGCGTATCATCCCAGTCCATTTGTTTGATAAGGGGACCCAAGGCAATTAGCTGTGTGGCAGAAAGTGTCTTCCATCAGCCCTGCCTCTTACACAGGCAAGTCTCCCCCACACATGAGAAAATGCTTTTTTCTGTTGCTCTTTCCTCTCCTCATGTGTTTTTTTCAGGGGATCTCCTTTTTGTAGCATTTTGCAGAGGAGATTAAGTGAGCATGGCATGTAACTCTTGACTCCGGTTATGCCTCCCCTGCAGCATGTCAGGAGCTAAATCAAAGCCTCTGCAGGAATTCACAAATCCAGCTTAGAAATCTCATATTTAGTCCTGGATAAATGAACATTGTTGAGGGCAGAATAACTGTAGGCGCTCTGACAGATTCAGGGGGCAGTGATGGGCTGTGCCTGCGGTGTCTTTGTGCAGTCACCAACTCCTCCATTAGCCTTCTCTATTTTCAGCTGGGTTTTGTCACATTCAGATGCACTGTTCTTGTTTCATGTTGTATCTGTCAGGCTGGATGGATAGCAAGACTATAAGTGTAGGCTCACGCTGATGAGCAGGTTTCAGATTTGGTGAAAGTCTTTCTGTGGATTTTTTTTATTGGTTGTTTTTTTGGTTTTTTTTCACCCCTTTCTTGTTTGTTTGGGTTTTTTAATTTGTTGCAGTATTTTTTTGTTTTCGCTTGGTTTTTCTTTCCCTTCAGTTTGTGAAGTGATTGGGCATCTGCTGTGGCAGGAATTTGGGCCTCTTCTGTTTTCTTGGGAATGTATTAGCAGCTTCAGAGCTACCAATTTCATCCCAGGATATTCACAGGGTTTAACGCCTACAAGGGCTGTGAGGAGAGCAGAGTTAGGCAGGGAAGGACCTGACGCCCATATTGCTGATCTGAAGTGCACTGAGCAGCTGCATTTAATTCCAGAACTAGGGCTTCTACCTATGTTTAACACTGGAACAGGGGTGGTGACAGCTGGGAAAAATCTCTAATGCTTTTAACAGCCATCAGTGTCACTGATGAATAAAGCACCTTCCCATGCCTTAATCGGGGGAAGGACTTTACCTCTGTTAGTGAAATCTGCCTAGAGGATTCTCCCACACATGTGCATGCCTGTGTGTGCCATTACTGTCACTGCAGTGTTTTGTAGGATTTCCCTCCCACCCAGAGGCTGAAAGCCAGGCAGTGTCATTGGTGTGCTGGAGGAGACCCGAGGCAGGAGCAGTGTGATGCTGCTCAGGGCTCATTTCAGCACTGCAGCATTCCTCTGTGAGCCACTGAATTTTGTCACTTGGCTGGCACTGAGGGCTCCACTTCTGATAGTGCCCAGTGACTTAAATATCCTTGTCAAAAGAGCCTTTGGGTGAGCTCAGGCTTGTGGCCATGGCAAGGACCGTGGTGGTCTGCTCTAGGGCAGGGATGACCCTGTTATTTGGAGTGCTGGGTCCCTGATGGTTGAGCATCAATCCATCACTATTCCAGGTGGCTTTTCCCTGGTTTCTGACTGGCTGACCTTTGGGAAACATCAGTTTTGGGACTTGCTCTTGTCACTTCTGTCTCTGACACCTCAAATTAGATGATGGCAATGTCAGACTTCAGTCAGCCTGGCCACTGAAGCTGATAGTGAGTCTTACTTGCTTCTTCTGTGATATCCATCCCCAGGGGCTCAATGCTGAGCCAGTCACTGTAGCAGATGGGAATTGCACCATCATATTTGTGGGAGAGGTCTCATATCCTAGGAAAGCACAGCCATGTGTTTCCTTCAGCTTCACATAGAGAGTGGTTTGGGATTTACCCTCAGATAAAGCAAGAACTTCCACCTGTGTCCATGTCTTATCACTTTGGCTGTGATTGCCAAGGTGATAGGTTTGGGGAGACTCCTCAATGGGAAGGCATTTACCCATGAGCTCTGGAAATACATTTGCTTCTGAGGAGTATTTGCATGAAAGGGTCTCCAAGTGAAGGTGTGTTTCATTTGCAACTTCATCCTTTAGTTGCTCGCAAAGGAAAATATTCTCACTTGTTTGTATTTTTATTAATCAAGCTAAATAGAATAACACAACCTAGGTGCAAGAAGGCACCAGAGGACTCATTTGGATAAACAGGACTCTTCATTCTCGAGTTTTTCATGCAGTCATTCTGCTTTACTGAGCAACAAGGAAGAAAGAAAGTAAAAAACCATTGAAGTGGTAACACCAAGAAAAATGAGTCGATGGGAGGACTATGTAACAAAACTGTGTCACAAGATAATCACTCCTCACTCCTTTCCAAATGCTACAGCAGAAACCCGTCCTTGTCATAAAGATGCAATTACCAATGTCTCAGTAGCTTGAACAAAAGGTAAATACCCAGGTGCTGAAGCAAACAGCCAATGTTTCCATCCACTCCTTAACCATCTCCTTATGTGTATGTAACACTTCCCACTTTGCTCCACTGTCTTCCCAGGAAGAAAAAAAGTATTTCTAAATGCCTGAGAAAAGAATAACCCTTATAGAAGACATTCATTCATTTAAGGAATTACTGAAATTAAAAAAAAAAAAAAAGTCTGTGTTTGACAGGTCATTTTCATTTTGGGGGCTAATGCACAGAAATTAAGTCAGATTCCTAAATTACTGATTCTACAGTTTCAGACATTCCAAGGCACTGAAGAGATTTCTTTATTGAAATCAGCTCTACCAACACCTGTCCACTCAACAGCTTTCCTATCTGGTTGAGATGCTCTTTGAATACAGGTTCAAGCAGTGCTTGATTCTGCAAAATGCCAAAAATGGTCTGTATGTCCTCAAACTCGAGTAAGGTTTGTGAAAAACACAAGAGGTACTGTAGACCTTGCAACATATTTTCATGGATGTTTAGATGGACTTTAATCTTTGCAAGATGAGGAAGTGATTTCTGTGCCTGAGAGTTTGTTGCAGCTCAGGAACCTCGGGAAGGTTGAGACCAGCCCTGCAGGAAAGGACATATTTGGTTAGGATGGGATGGCTATTTGACAAAACCTTTCTTTATTCTCTACTTGCCCCACTGATTTTTAGGTATTTTAAAAGTCAATTACTTGAGTTTCTGTTCCGATAACATCTAGTGATAGAGCTAATGAGTGTCTTCAGAGATGCTGGTGTGTTCCTGGCTATTTAAGCAGCAGATTCAGTTCTGGCTGATTTGGGGCCCCTTCAGATGTTCTCGAAGTCGTGCTGTGCTCAAACAAGCTGTCGGCTCCTCCTGAAACTCGCTGAGTGGAGCCCTAACCCCAGACCTAGTGTTGACCTGGTTCAGTGATGTAAGGTTGAGGAGACACTGAAGGCGTCTGCCATTGAGCCTGGCATCATCTTGTGTTGGGACTACAGTCCTTGTGGAGGCACAGAAAGGTCAAAGAGATCTTACAATTTTCTCCAGAGCACAACATTTCATTGATTCCCCTAAGAATGAGCTGTGCTCTGGTGACGCAGCCTGGGTCTGGGAACAACCACGTGTTTTGTGTCACACCACCAGGCTGATAGGAAAACTTGTGCCATAAGGCTGGTCTTGTGCCCAGGGAAGGTGCTAGAACCTGTGGCTGTCCAGAAAGACTGACAGAAAGTTTTCTGGTTCTCTTCAGATGTTGCTCAAGTGCTCTCCTATAAACCTGGGTTTTGTCTGAGAAAATGGTGTGAATGATCTGTAGGGAAATGCAGACTTTCCACTCTCTACGTGTCCTAAGCAAAATGGCAGTTTTCCAGTGTCACTTGTAAATGTAAATGATCCTTTCCTTCATGTGCAACTAGATGCCAGAGAATTTGGTATAAGCATTTGCATTGCCCTGAAGGCCATAAAAACATCAACATTTCCTTTTTTGGTTGCAAGAGAGCAGCTGTCTAGATTGGTGGGTAAGGCTGGCCCATCTTTGCCTGTTTTTATGAGTCTCTTTTTAGGTAGAAATTAAAAAATATCTTCCTCTTAACTACTTCCAAAAGGTCAATGGAAAGTGCTGCTTTACCAGTTACATGAAACACTTTGGGGGTGGGAAGAATCAGAAATGAGTTGTCCTCTGCTTTTCTCATGGCAAACATATTCAAGACCTACAACTTTCTTCTCTGCTGTGAAAATGCCATTAAACTCATTTGTTCACTTCCTTTTTCTCCTTTTTTGATATGTGATTTTGATGCAAAACTGTATTTTAGGCAGGCTTTACTACCAACACCACATCCTCCTGAAACCTTGTAGACCTCATCAGCTGCTCCCCAGCCATCCGAAGCCATGAGATGCCAGGGCAGCCTGGGAGCAGGGATGGAGCTCCTTTCTGGTGCTGCTCTGAGTGCTTTTACACAACTCTATTTTTGGCTCTTTGCTTGCTCAAATGAAACTTTCTGATTAAGTAACACATAGGAAATAGATTTCACTCCAAGTCTGAATCATTGAGCTATTAATTTTTTAAAAAGTGGGTGTTGGGGTTTTTTTCTCAAAATCCGTGCTTGCTCTTTTCCATGGCAGTTTTCCCCCAGAGGGACGCTCAGGAAGTTCATTCGGATTAGGTGTGAATTCGCAATGCATGAGCTGTGTAGACACCCTTGTGCAAAATGAAATCTGCCTGAAGTTGGCTTGGCTTTCAAAATAGATTTAATCCACCCTAGGTCTCAGTAAGCATTTTCTTGCTGAGATATAATTAGCTAATTAGCTGATTTAACTAATCCTTCTTTAAAATTAATTTGGATTACTTTCCTTTGCTGTCCCCAGAGACACATAAATGTTTAGCTCTCCTAGTAACTAATTCCATCACATTCTGGGGTGGACACAGTACTTCTGTAGCATCCCATGTTTTGAGCCTAGGTATTGGGATGGGGAACAAAGAACTTGTGAGTATTATCTAATCTAGGCTTGCCACCCATTTAGTCTGTGCAGTTCACTTCCAAACTTATTACTGGAGCTGGGACTTGTATTTCAGGTACATCTGGCGTTTTTCTTGAGCAAGCAAGGCTCTAATTTCATGAGAAGCCATGAGGTGTAGGTGAGGTCTTTGAGTTTCTTCTTAAATTGTCAGGCTTAAGTGCTGGGTGCACAACTAGATTCTCTGATGTCTTTGAAAATTAACATGCAGTCCGAATCAGAAGATTTTAATTAATAAATAAATTCAATATAGCATCAATGAAGATGTTAGATCTCAGCCTAGACCAGAGGAGGCAGAAGTATCTAGACAGAATGGACCTTTGTGCAGGGTCTGATGAATTGTAGCTTTTGGTTCCATTCCTGAACCATTTGTTTTTTGGGTTTTTGGTTGGTCGTTTTTTAGGTTTTGGGGTTTTTTTTGTTTTGTTTTGGGTTTTTTTTGTGGTTTTTTGGTTTTGTTTGGTTTTTTTTTTTTTGAGAATACAGTGAGAATGGACTGGAAAAGTGTAGATGGAATACATGTCCTTGAACGGAGAAAGGAAAAGAGATTAAACCAGATGAGACCCCTCTTAGTTAATTGTATCCTGAGCATTGTTATCAGCATTTCCCTATCCAATTGGAAGAATGTGATGTGTAATATTCCACAGCTATCTGTCCTGCTTCCAGCTCTGTTCAATGTTCTCATTAATGACTTGCACAGTGCAGTAGAGAATACGCTTATTGAATTTGCAGACAACGTGGAGTTATATGGGCCTGCAAATATTCTAGGGGACAGGATTAGGAATTTAGAAAGACACAGAAACTGAGGAACTGGTTAAAAAAAAAAAGAAGGCATACAATTCAACTGGGAACTAAGCTCACAAGTCATTGACTGCACTAGCATGGGATACATAACATGCAGGTGACAACACTTTAGAAAAGTTTTGGTGAATTATAGTTAGATCATAAGCTGAATGCAAATATAACCTTAAAAACAGCCATTTCATGGCATTGCAAAGAAAAGCAGACCTTGTAAGATGAACTTAGCAATCATTTACTTCTCAAGACACTAACTATTATGTCACTTGGCACTGATAAGGTGTCAACCAGGTTTGCTACTATCCTTCAAGGTTGGAAAGATTTTGAATAAACACTGAGAATAATTATGGGTCTGGGGAAAATGGCTTATGAGGAGAAACTGGAAAAAGTAAAGTTTTCTTGTCTTCTAAGGGACACTGAAGTTAGGCAAAAATACTCTTTAGGTACATTAAAGACTTCAAAAAAATTAGGTAGTTACCTCTTTTACAAGTTTGTGTTGGGGCCAAAATCACAGCAGGAGAGTTCCAGATTAGATGCTAGGAAAATTTCCCCAGAAATGATGATAGCAAAGGGCTAGAGCAGACTGCCTGGTGAGGCCATGTAGTTTCTGTTATTGGTGGTTGGTAGGAACACTTTAGAAATTAGTTTATCAGCAGTGAAATTAATGTAGTCACCCCTGCCTTGTGGGATGGCTGAGGACTTCTCAGGGTTGGTTTTTTTTTTGGTCTAGGGATTTGAGAGCAGTAGGTACAGTACTTGGAGTAGTATCCAGGGGCAGCAATTACTCAATTAGATATTTATGGTACTGTTTTAATCTTTGCAGGTAATTAGTTTAATTATTTCTAGACTCTGAGTAGCTAGATCGGGGTCAGGACATTCTGGGAGCAGCTCAGTTGTGTACACAGGGGTACCTGCTTTCCAAATGTACGGCTGTTTCCATGAAGCTTTGCTCCCAGTCACACTGTTGTGTTCCAAAGGGGATCCTAGACTAGAATTTGGCAGTAGTTTTGCCGTCAAATATAGGAAATAAATTTATATGTACATATATTTTTGCTGTATTAAACACATCTAGAACATGATGCCGACCTTCTTGTTCTCTTATCACATCCCTTCCACAGCTGTTACCACTACATGAAACTATCAGGGAGGGTAGGCAGGTAGGATGGAGGACCCCCCAGTCAGCTTTTTCCCTTCTGATGTGAGACACCACTGAAGGTAGAATCCTCTCCATCAGTACACACCTGGAAAATGCACTGAAGTGTTTTGAAAAAGAAGGGTGGGAGACAGGTCACAGTTATAAGGCAAATGACAACTTATATTCCTTAATTTGTCACATCAAAATGTTTAAAAACTTATAAATTTCCCAAATTTTCATCATCTTTGGAAATACTGTTTTCTTTACATACTCAAGCATTTTCTTGGCTTGAATGCTTGAAGTGTGGACAGGCAGTGTACCGCTTGGGACAGCACTTAGGAAGAGGAGACCATTCCTCTGCATTTTGGAATAGTGAGTGAGTTTGGAGCAGTCATTTGAATGGTTCATTATGTGTGCATGCACCTCTGTGTCTAAACAATCATAGTAATTTCCTTTACTCAATTCTTCAAAGTCCCAGATGAAATCTGGATTTCAGTACAGTTAAATTTGTGTAATTCAAGATATGAAGAAAGGGAAAGAAGCATTTATTGTACAGATGGGGAACTGAATCCTACAGAACTAAGAGACTGTCCAAAAATAATACAAGAAAACTGTGGCAGAGTATGGATTCAAGCCTGAATTTTGTGATGTCTCACTCAAATCCCTAATTACAAGGCTGCTTTTAAACTTCCAAGTTGTTCTCTCATACATAACAAATGTTATCACTTAGGCCTTTAACTATTTTGTTATTAAATTAAACCTTTCTTCACTCTGCTGGAGCACGGAGCTGGAACAGTAGTGTGACTAACTGGAAAATGACGATTTCACACCAAAGGTGGGGAGATGTGGCCAAATGGATAGGAACCAGCCTTGCATCAGGCTTGACCCATTAGGTGTCGCGTCAAGAACGCCACATGGCTGCGTCCCTGCACCTCTGTGATGTGTGTCACACTTGTCGCCACAGCCCTCGGTGTGACTCCTGCCACGGTTATCTCTCGGGATCCTCGGCTGGGGACACAGCGGTCAGCTGTGCTCTTAGAGAAGTGCCATCGTGGGAAGCTGGAGCTGCAGCCAGCGTGGCCGGGATATCAGCACTGCTTCTGACATTCTGGGACACCTCCTCTTTGCTGCTCTCCTCTTTCCCCACTCTCACTTCCTCCAGATAATTTAAACTGCAGAGATCAGATGAAAATTTCTACTCAGCAATTTTTTTCGCCCCTCCTCCCATACTTTCAACCATAGGAGTTTATTCAAGGACAAATATGTGCTATCTCAGAGATATCCGTGGGCGTGAAAGAGTGCGCTTAGTAAGGCCTTTCTTCAGGTTAAGAAAACAGCAAACTCGTTCTGTGACATTCTCTCATCCTCCGGTGACCTGTGCAAGGCACAGGGAGTGTTGAACATACACCTGAAGCTAAAACAAAGCTGAAAAACATCTAAAACTCTGCAGTTGTTGGGTGGGGTCGGAGTGGATGAGCAGGTGCATACCAAAGCAAAATTATCTTGGGTTGTGTTCCTGTCCTGTTTCATAATCATTGAGCAGGTTTGGGGATAGAAAGCTTCCAAGGAAAAGAAGAGTGGGAAATGGCGATTCAGAAGTCAGTGGCTTTCCTGGAATCAGCCCAGCAGTTGCTCCTAGCTGCCTGATTGCCAGGTTTTGGCAGAGATTTAAAAGCTGAGTATCTGTTGACTGTCAGGCCAGCGCTGTCAGTCACCTACGTTCAGGTTAATGCTTCAGGGAGCTGGACGAACTCCAGGGGATAACTCGCCTAAATAAAGATATCATTGCTCTTTCCTTGGAACTAGATGTTCTTCCCTCCTCCCGCAGCCTGTTGCTCCTTCTTTGTGCTGTGGAAAAGTGAGATGGCTTTGCACAACTTGCACATATTCAGATCCAGACCAAAATTTCACATCTCTGCTGGAAAAAAACCAAAACGAGCTTAAATCTAGAAACCTTAAAACTAAGACTGACCCAGATTAATCTGTGTCTGTGCTTTTTTTTTTTTTTTT
>VZRL01004878.1:73801-98115 GCA_013397895.1 Origma solitaria
TTCAGAACAGGATGAACTGAACAGATAGGCTGAAAAATGCAGTGAGTAATATGTGTAAACTCAAGCCTTTGGTATGCAGCTTAATCTGGCACAGCACCCAACTTGCCTGACTAATCTGCTTTATGTCAGCATGACAAGGTTTGTTGGAAGTGATGATATCTTTTAGTAGACAGAGTAATTTAGTTGGCTATCTATTAGTAGTATTAGACAAGTTTCAGGCACATAAGCCCTTCTGCAGACCACCTGAAAGCTTAAAAGAAGGCATCACCTTTGCTTTTAGCTGACCTGTGGAAACAGTTGGGACCTTAAAGCTTGCTGCTCTCTCGATGTTTTCTGCTTCGTCTTATAAAGGATTTATTCTACCTTGTCTACATGATGTCTGGAGACCACCTTTATCCATCCAAGAGTATAAAAATTTCTTTCTTTCAAATGTTAATCTGTGTAACACTTGAGAGAAATGTTACACATTTGGGTATTAACAGGAATTAACAAGAAAAATTTCAGAATGGCCAGGTTTGGGGGGGTTTAGGTTTTGGAGTACCCAGGTTTTCTTTGCTGCTCTGTGTTGCACGTATTCTATATTGCCTTAAAATCAGAACCTCTCGTGGTGTCTGAATTTGAGTATCCAAAGTCAGAAACCACTATTGAAAAGCACAGATTTTGAAGTTAATCTTAATAAGATAAAGGACAATAAATTAGTTAAGTTGTTCTACCTCTGTGGTGTTTGCCTTCAATAATGAAGAAGAAAAAGAAATGAAGTTACTTAGTCACTTGCCTGTGTTGTGGATTAGAAGAGATAAAATCAAATAGCTACCAAATGCTTTACAAAAATATCAAAATCTAGTAAGTGAGTAAAGGAATCAGAATACTCAAACTGGAGCCAAAAAAGAAAATAATGAAAACCACCCTCTCTCATGAATGGTTTTGGTCCTCATTATAGATTAGTAGTTTTGTGAGATGATGTAGAAATGTTCCTTATTATCACAGCTTTATTGCCTACCTCTGTACATCTGTTCCAAAATTCATTTCAAAATGGCCAGACATTTCAATAATCCAGTGTGGCTTGGAATTTTCATATTGTTTCTGGTGCGTTAAAATCTGGATGGAAAGCTGGTACTTTTAAATTTACAATTGCACAGACCGTACAACATCTGGGTAGCTTTGCTCTATTGCTTTCCCTGTTCCTTTAAATTTAGACTGAAGTTATGATGTGCATGAAAGGCTAAAGACCTTGTGTGTGGCAGGTGTTATTTCAAGCTGACAAAAGTTCAGTAATATGTTCATTTTACTTTGATACGGCCTCTTACAAAAATGCATAAAACTCTTATTCAAACCTTGGCAATATATTTTTATTTTAAAAACAGGCAAATGGGGCATCTTCTGGGCTAGGAGAAATTAACAATCAACTTATATATGTGCGTGTGTGTGTTTATTTAAAAATATATTAATGAAATTGTTCCCTAAGAAGTGATTTATTATTATTCCTTACAACTAAAGCTTCTCTGCTGGGATGCACTGATGTACTTTCTGAGGATCAGTAAAATGTTTTGGGCTCTTATTTTCCAAGAATGATAACACTGAGGCAAATTGCAAGCTTCTTATATACTATATATATTTTATATTATATTCCTTAGAAATATCTTGATTAATTACTCAACACTGGCAGTCCAACAGTCGTTCTTTGACCTAAAGTGATCTGTACAGAGGAATCTTTAGGACAGTGAAACATCCTGGTTCTCGTGGTCCATGTTGAGCTTTGCTGCTTTACATGAGCTAAGACAGAATTGATATATGGCTGTTCTGCCCAAATACATCTATGGCATCTTATACATCCTAAATATAGTCTGTATAAGAAGACTTATTTCACCTGCAAGGTTAATACTTGGATTTCTATTTTAAAACAAAAAAACAAACAAGTAAAAAACTCCAAAACAACAACCCCCTCTCCCCCCAAACCTCCCTATCCCACAATTCATAAATATAAGAAAGGATGCAAATGTTGTCTTCATCATCCCTGTGTCTGATTGAAAATCTTTGGGGAGATTTTTAAATGCTGCACACCTGAATCTTCTGAATGAGTCCATGGGGTTTTCAGTATTGTTGTTCATGTTTAGCAAGAGAAAAAAAGAATTTTGGGGGAAACTCTGCATGCAACTAAATCCCAGCTCAGTGGTTGTTCCTTAATCCTTCAGAGTCCCTGTAACCTCCTTTGAGAGACGTCTTGGAGGGTGCTTGTTGCTGGAATTGTGGTTAAAATCCCCATCCCAGTTGTGTTTGGTGTTATTCTTGAGGTGGGTATAGCATTATTTTGCCAGAACAGGTCTGATCAAACCTCATTTTCAACCTGACCTTCTCCTCACCCCTAATAACTTCCTGGTTGCTTGGTCAGAGAGAGATTTATGAGCAAGGACAAAGCGTGATGTGTCCGTCCCAGCAGCGAGGGAAGCCAGAAAACTTATTAAGAGAAAAGGGAGGGGGAAAGGAAAGAGAGAATGAGAAGGAAGAGAGGCTGAAAGTGAGCCTGGGTTTCAGACAGAAGCACCTCAGCTTCTGGTCTACTGTAATTACCCAGCCACTGAAGAAATAAAATGTTGAAAAAATGAATTTTATAAAAAAATCAATGTTTTAAACAATTTGAAAAGCTCTCATAATTTTAAATGCCCCTACCATGTACATGTTCAGACCCCTGATCACCTACAAAATGAAGTGCTCCAATAATTTTAAACTGTTCTGCACAAAAAAGGAGCTGATCCCCCATTTCACCCCCAAATGCAAGTAGTCTTGAAAATGTGAAGCTCACCAATAATTTTTAAATAAACTTCTCTGTTCCACCCTGCCCATGCTTCCATGAAGTTCATGCATCTCAGAGTTTGTGGGTTTTTTTATATCGAAAGAATTTCTACTTATAATCTGTAAAGATTATTTTTGTCTACTATAATAGAAGATTTTTTTTTTTTTGCTTAAAATACGAAGAGTTTTGTCAGGTTTTTGGTTACTGAAATTATGAATCTTTTCCCATTACAAGTTTTTCTATTTGTTCCTGTATTTAGTCCAGACAAAAAGTACAAATTGATGAGTTTAGCTGTTATCATTTCCTAACTTACAGCTCTGTGCAGAAAGTGATTTTACATTGAATTGTAATTTCATTCACAAGGGCTTTAGACCTTATATAATTAAAATACCTCAATCCTCTTCAAATTAGAAAAGCAAATTGTTACATATCATAAGTAGGTGCTTTTCACTCTAATGACAGTCACTTAGATGATTTATGACATACATTATTTTATATTAAAGTACAATGAAATAGGCATTACCAAAGGTAATCTCAGTAATGTCTGAAAAGGGATCTCAAACCTCAGTGCAACAATGAATGCAGTATTTAAAATGCAAAACCCAAAGACATTATTATGGTTTTGATTTCTTATGCCACAGCTTCTCCTGATCTGTTACATTAGTGCAGCAATACAAAGGGTGTTTTGGATGTATTTTGCTAAGATAACAGACGGGAAAAATGAAATATAAAGTCAGGTTTTATGCAGAAATTGTTATCAAAGGGATGATAAAGTAAAACTGCATAATCGCAAGGAAAAACAATTGATGATGTACAAACTGAAATATATTGAGCTCACGGAATATGCTCATTTTCAGCTTTTAAGCCCTTGCATTATTAAAATGCATAATAAAATAAAATGCTCAGATAATGTATAAACAAATCAGAATAAAGTAGCTTCTTGAATATGATTATTTTCATATTTCTGTATTCTGTATGAAGATTATCCCTTCTCTCCTCCCCCACTGCTACTGCAGTGACCTATTCCAGAGCCCTGGGAGTCAATGGTGAGAATCCCAATGTCCTTGGTGTCCTTTGTGGCAGGCAAATGCTGCCCTGCAACACTGCATCAGAACAGGGACAAATGGCTTTAAATGAGAACAAATGGCTGCATGTTAAGCATGAATACCTTGTTGCTGGAGATGAGAAAAAGGTGCCTAACCATCTGAAGTGTGAGGCTGGTCCACACTTCCTGTAGAACTAGCTGGAATTTAAAAATAAACAATAATAAAAAAAAAATTAAAAACTGGGGAGCTGCGTTGATTTTAAGTGCAAAGTTGAGATTTGAGGTGGTTGCCTGCGGTGTTATAGGACCTCTAGGGCTGCTTGTGGGATCCATCCTGCACCATCTCACCTTGCAGGGATTTTCTTGTGCTGGTCGCTGAAGGGATGCTGTATTTGTGTGAAGTGGGGGGGTCTGTAAGGGCTTCAGGAGTGCAGTGATCATCAGGGAACCCACAAGAACGGCTAAAGGATTGGAAAACCTGATTTGCTATGAAAAGCTTAGGAAAGCCCAACCTCGTTATCTTGAGGATTAAGGCAGACTGGATCACCTGCTGGGACAACATGCATGGGGAGCACAAGGCTCGTGTTAAATCTGCCAGATCCCAGGGCAGCCCTCAGAAAGGGGCTCTGAGAGGTTTCCCAGAATGTCACACAGTCCCACCCCAGGGTGGCTCTGTCCCCACTCTGTCCCCTCATGTCCAAACACTGGAGGTAGACCCGTTCAGCCTCAAAACGTAACAGGATGAAGATCATGAACTTCCCAAGGGCTGAGAGGGAAAGGCAACATGTTGTTCGTCATGAAAAATGTTCAAAAGGAGATGTCAAGTATTCTGAGAGAGATCTTTCCCAGGAATCAGCTCTGAAAGCACTGTGGCTGTGCCAGCTGAGCATGTTTGTCCCTGATGGCTGCATAATCGATGGCGTTGTGGTCTGGTGCTTGCTGACTGAGCCCCAGCCTGAATGTGCTCAGCAGTTTGCTTCTCATTTGCGTCAGCATCTAAATAAAGATGAATACCATTTTTTTCCCCCTCTTTTCAAGATGGGCTGTTAATTTTATAACAGAAGAGCAATCTAATGACTTATATAATTAGGAGCATGTTTTTAAAAATTTCAGAGGACTTTTTTTTTTTATTTGTCAGTGTTCCGCAGCCATAATTGGCGAGAAAATTGTGAAAGCTCTTAACACTGAAATTAATTCAGGGTTAGAGCATGGTAGTAATAATGCCAAGGCTGTGGGTTTGATCCCTGTATGGACCATTCCCTTAAGAGGTGGACTTGATAATCCTTGTGGGTCCCTTCCAACTCGGAATATTCTGTAAAACAGCAGCAAAATCTGTTTTGGTTAGTGCTGGAAGTGGGTGAAGGATGTGAGGGCAGAAACTGCAGTGCTGCTTCTTGGTGGGTGCAGAAATATTTCCATGTAACTCAGAAGAATTTTCCTACTTTCAGTAGTTGATATTTTGGTCTGCCCAACTTGATCAACATTTCCTGCTTAGTGAGTGAGATAATGATAGGAAGAAATCCTTGCCTGTGAAGGCTGTGAGGCCCTGGTGCAGATTGCCCAGAGAAGCTGTGGATGTCCCATCCCTGGAGCTGTTCAAGGCCAGACTGGATGGGGCTCTGAGCAACCTGGGCTGGTGGAAGGGGTCCCTGCTCATGGCAGGGGGTTGGAACAAGATGATTTTTTTAAGGTCACGTTCAACTCAAGCCTTTCTATGATTCTGTGAAAAATTCAGCTTGGTAAGCAAATGTTTGTGCTTCTGGATGAAGTGTTTTACTCTGAGGAAAGTTAGGAGGAAAGGGGAGGGAAGCTTTCCTGGATAACAGGAAATGGTCAGGATGGGCATGGCTAGGGAGTCAAGTCTGACCAGTCTTTATCTGCGTTCTTTGGTGGATCTAAAGTTGGGATCCTCCTTGTAGCTCTTTCTGTCTTGCTGTAAGCTCTCGTGGTGTGGCAGATGGGATTTTGAATGGTCAATTGTTATGTGAGCACACCAGCAACTATCATCATGGTCTGGTACTTAAAAAGAGAAATTTTTCCTTATCCTGCCATTGCCTGAAAAGCTTCAGTGACTGAAATATGTGCAAAGCTCAGAGCTCCTGAGCAGACATGCCCTTCAGGGGTCTCCTGATGGTGATGGTGTGGAAAAGATCCAGGAAGAAAATTCTTGGGTGGGGAATGCAATGCGAGGGTAGGTAACCATTTAGTTTGCGGAGCAGATGACTGCACCTTGGAGAGCAAGAAGAGGGACTTTTTTAATGACAATGGTGAACCAGTTTGACATGAATAAACTGGATTTTGGGATGAGGGAGCTGCTATCATTTAAAAATTAACCATATTTTAAAAAATATTCTGTTAAGTGTGGTTTTCCTATTGCTTTCTGTAGAGACATTACCTGTCAGGTACTGGTTTCCAGGTTTGAAACTATCTACTCACTTAAGAGTTGGAGATTCAGTTTCATTCCTATTACTTCTATAAAAATTTCTGCCAGAGAAACTGTGGAAAGAGAGGGGTGTTTTCTAAGATATGATGCAATATAGCAAATGTAGGAAGTGCACAGAGCAACAAGCATAATAAGGGTTTCTCTTTTATTTTACCAAAGGGGAAATAATAAAACAATGAGATCTTGGGGTCAGGATAGCATTGTGGGATTAAGTTGAAGGAGGGATGACTCATGCTTGTCTTGGCTATGTGATGAGGCTGAAGGAGCAGGACATACCTCTATGCTGGGTGGAAATCACCTGTTTGGAACTTTAAATTCATCAGTTTTGTTTTTCTGGGGGTTTTGGAGGTTTTTTTTGTTTGTTTTTCATGAACTTACCTGTTCTATCTGTAATATCCTCATCCTCCAAACAGGTAAGTACAATAAGCCCAGAAAACTGTTTTGAGCAGTGGAGTTTTGTCCTTGTAATGTGATACATCCTAAATAGCTCAATGCCCATGTGGATTTGCTGGCCACTGCTCCTCATTGCATCCAGCTCTTGTGGAGTGTGCAGGAGAGCTTGGAGCATTCCCACAGCTGCCTACAAAGCCTGTGCCCTTTCTGACTTGGTCCAGACACAGAGCTGTGTCTGCAAGCCCTGGTTCCTATTTTCCACCCATCTTTTAGCCAAACACTCTGTACTCTGGTCTTTCCCCAAGCCATTTTTGGCTCCTTGTCCTCCAGCCATGCTTCCTATGGTGCATAAAGCCGAAGGGGAGGCAGCTGCATTGGTTCTTCTTGCATTCAGGGTCCTCTGGCTGTTCTGTCCTCAATCTGCTGGGGGGGATTATCCCCAGAGGGACCAAAATTCCTTCCTTTCCATGTTATTTAAAAGCTTGCTGCTTCTGAGCCATGCTGTGTGCCACAGAGGAGAGAGGCAGGTCACAGAGAACCTTCCCGCCTGTCTGGTCCCAGCCTGCTCTCAGCTGAGAGAGGGCTGCTAGGGAGACATGGAAACTCAGTGATTTTCAGTGGCCTACATTACCCCTGAAATGTGGGAAGCACATCTGCTTCAAGGGAACTGGGCACCTTTTGGGAGTGAGTTTGGGGAGCACGTGTCACCCAGAGATCACAGGAGAAAGAGAGGGTCTCCGTGGAGTGGGATCCCTTCAAGGCTCCCACTGATCCCAGGGCTCTGCTGATTTCTGTCTCAGTACCGCACTATTCTTCTCACCTTGCCTGGGTGCCCTGCTGCAAGTGATTTTGAGAAGAAATAATGCGTGTTCTTGCTCCAACAGGATATAAAATTGTCTTTATATTACACAGTCTATATTTTATTGAAGTTTGCTTCATATTAGTGTCATAGAAGACCTTGATTTCAATATAACAATATGGAAGTGCACGTGTAATTTGTCCTCTGATCACATTAATGCTAAACCACTGTACATGGTAGTAATGTTAAACTAATGTGACAGAATAATACAAGTATAAAGTGATGTAAAACCATTAATATTATAGAAAGTTATTCATTTTATACAAAGGATTCTAAGGAGTAATTTGAATAAAATTCCTTGTCTCTTTCTCTGATCTAGTTGAGCTACTTTGATCAAAAGATAAGCCCGATCAACAAACTTACTGATAGCTAATTTCCATACAAGGACTTCTTGTTCTCAGTCCTGCTCATGGCAGCTCAAACCCAGCTCACTGCTCTCGGGAGCTCTGCTCTTTGCAGTGTCTGATCTTGAGCAACGGAGAGGAGAGATGAGAGATCAGAGGTGAAGCAATTTATTGGTAACCTGGTCCACTTGGGCACGCACATTTCCCCAGTCAAGTTTAAAGGGCATGTAAAGCTTTAGTGAATTGAGCTGTAAATGTTTAATTGTATGAGTTGCTCCTTGAATACAATAGTGGGGCAAGTTGCAACCACTAGCAAAAATGACTGTGTACTGAGTGTAAAAGCAACCTTCTTTCACAGCAGATTTCCGTTTTGCTCAGAGAGCTGTATAGCATTTATTTTAACTCCCTGCAAACTTTAGGTCTCTGATTAAACAAAGTAGGAGCTGGATGATATCAATACGTGCTTTCCCCTCATTTAAGCAGATCACTGAAGACAGCCAACAAGAATAAATAGTATGTGAAAAGCCAGATTTCCAGTGAAATTAAATGAAAAGTTATAAGGCTGTGGTTTTAGGAACGGCCTCTCTTTTGTGGTTTTTGGTTGAGTGTGTTTGTCAGATTTTTATAAGAACATTATTGCTTTAAGAAAAAAATTTAAACCCTGAGAAATTACTCTCAGTCTAACGAGTTCTTTTCCACTGACTACAGACATCATTAGGGGATGGCTATAGCCCGAGGCTGTGCATGAACTTTTTCTTCTAACTGTACACTTTATGTATAATTTAGCTTTCTTGCCTAAATTATTCAAGCAAATAGTGAGTGAAAATAATGGAGTTCACTGAAACCTTCCACAGTATTAAAATAAAACAGTTTTTTACGTTGATTTGAATTTTTAAGCTTTTTAATCACGGATTTCAAATGGAATACGCATGTCTTCAGCTCTTCTCTGCTTGTCCCCCTGTGCCTTTTTTCAGTAAGAGGAAAGAAGAAAGGAAACGAACTTTAGCAAATACCCCATTAATTAGTAAATGTTACTTATGACTACTTGAAGTAGAAGTAATAGTAATTAAGCAAAACCTATAGATATAGAAAATACATTCAGCAAGTGTTGAACTACAGTCTGTGTTATCTCTTTCACCCCAAATAAGGTCAGTGTTTAAATACTGTTGAGTTGCTTCAAGCCGAAAATACTATCAGGGAGCTCTATGTAATAAGGCTGAACTCGAAAAGCTAACACAAACAGTGTAATTATTTCAGATAATATTTTTCTAGCTTGATATCCGTCTTTAAAAAAATCTTGCTTTGAAACCCAGGGGCTTGATCCTATGCTAGGAAATTGGTACATTTTCAGGAAACCCTGCAGAATTCTTCCAGGTGAAGAATCAACACTTAAATGTGTACTATTGTAGCTAGCTCTCTGCAATCTTGTGCCTCAAATTCCTTTTAGAGGGTACTGCTGATGCTGTTCCTAATGAGGTAGGAACTATATCTAAATCTGAATCGATTCACTAACTGTATGCCATCATGAAAACGTATCCTGTGCAAGTTAAGGAATCTTAGCAATATCTGCAAGCAGACTCTGCCATTCCCTGGCTTGGGTACATCATGCTTTCCCTGGATGTCTGTTAGAAGGAGCATAATGATGATTTCCTCTGTATCATGGGAAAGGAGCCATGTCTAGGCACCTGCTACAGCTCAAGATGGGTTTGGACTCTGCAGTCCCATTGCAGATCAGCCACCAGTGAGGAATCTCCAGGAGATTCAGACCATGCTCTCAATGAGAAGCATGACAGGAGGCAGAGATATAAGTATAGCTTCACCTGATTTCCCCCACACATACACAGTAACTAATGTCTGTGCTTCGTCAGTGGGCCTTGGATTAATCCCAGTAGTCAAATGCCCAACATCTCTCAGTGCCTGGTGTATTTACTGTCACCCAATTCTCCTCGTGTGCAGTGTGGCACCTCCTGGATCCACAGTGCTTAGCTATTCACAGTGCAGAATTACTGAGCGTTTTGCTTCAGGAGCTTTCCCCCAGTCTGAGTTTGTGCCTATGATGTAAGGGTTTGTTTTCACACCTGAAAGCAAGGTTTGGACTCTTTGAAAACAAAATAAAACCAACAGTGTATGTTTGGTGGCATGTTTTTAATTTATGATTCTATGACAAAGAAATACCCCAGGAACAACCACGTTGTGCTTGGTTACAACCCTCCAAAAAAATCACAAAACAAACATATAGACAAGAATAAAGACAATTTTGATGAATCTTTTGTGTGAATTTTGCAATTCTTCTCCATTTTTTGGCAATTGTTGACATAGCAGCAGGCAAAGATATCTGGAAACCAACAATAATATAATTACAGAATCACAGAATTGATTACGCCGGGAAAGACCTCTGAGATCATTGAGTCCAGCCTGTGACCCAGCACCGCTGTGTCAGTCAGACCACGGCACTGAGTGCCACATCCAGTCTTTCCTTAAATGCCTCAGGGGACAGTGACTCCAGCACCTCCCTGGGCAGCCCATTCCAATGCTTAATCACCCTTTCTGTGAAGAAACTCCTCCCGATGTCCAACCTAAACTTCCCCTGGCACAGCCTTAGAACTATGTCCTCTTATCCTGAACGGGATTTGTTCTTTGGAAACCACTCTGAAGAGGTATTCACTCTAGATTCGTTATTGCTGTGTTTTTTCCTTTTATGACTTTCTTTAAAGAAGGTAATTTTTTTCTGATAAGAGCAGACGTTTTTCACATTTTGTGTTTATTTAAAAGCTGCTGCTCTGATTGTAAGGGTATTTTGTGTCACTGATAAGCTCGTTGTGTGTCTCAATTGCTTGCAGTCATTTCTGCACTTATATGCTTTGGGGCAGTTGCATAAATTAATTAAGCCAAATATAGTTAAAATTTAATTCCATACAATTCATAGGATGTACAATCTGTGCTTTTGCTGAAGATCTTTCTGAAGTAAAGCCTGGTGATTTTCTGTAGTGGTGGCTATTGACTGTAAACTTAGAAAAGGAGCAGTAGAGCCATATAACCTGGAGGATCCTCTCATGTTTTATTTTGGTCTTACACTGTGAGGTGTTTGGTGTTGCACAAGAAACTGATACTCATTTTCTATGCACAGTGCATCAGTCTTTCCCCCTCTAGTTAATACAAGTGGTGATATGCAATCCTGATGTAGCGATTCCATGGGAAGTACCTTTTTACTCATCTACATTTATTTGGTTGCTCTTGAGTCTTTAGTACTTGGGGGAAAAAAATCAAGTAGAAAAAGGAAGAATTACAGAGCTGGGAAACACATGAAACTGAGCTGCTCAACTAATTACCCAGTAAGGTCTAGACTGTGAAATCCTTTGACAGTACAACATCCTTTTCCCACTGAATTCTTGTTCACCAAAACCCAGCTCAGCATCACACGAAAAAATTCTCCTTCTAGGGATGTTGGGCATTTTGTACAACCACAAGATCTGCACAGAACTACTCAATTCCCTGTTTTTGTCAGGAGATTAAAACACGTGGTGAAGCCAAAATGGTTTCTCATCACATCTTGCAGAATAGCTGCTTCCTTTCCTTCTTCTCCATATGCACTTCAATTTTCCCTTTTTTTCTTTTCTTTTTTTTTTTTTTTTTAAATCTGTTTAGCTATAGGCTTTGGGTTGATATTCCATGGCAATCTATCATTTGTCCACTGCATTGAACATTCCTGGCTCATGCTTGTTCTCATGCTCCAGAAGTATCTGTGACTTTCTCATCTGTATTTTTTTAAATGAAATTTCCACCTTTTTTCGCCGTGTGGTAGTTTTTCTGAAGTTTGTGTCTCTAGAAAGGATCTCTGGCCCTTTATAGGCTGTGGTAGCTGTGGTGTTGCTCTCTGCTTGCTCTTTTACCAGCCAGCTTGCCTAAAATTTAATCTGCCACCTATCATGGCTTCCCCATGGGTATTTTGTCTGTGTGTGTACTTAAGGGAATTTCCAGACTCTAGGCAGAACCTTTCATCAGGAGAGGGAAAAGCAGCTCTGGTGAAGTGTCCCACGGCCATGATGAAGTACACTCACCGGTTCATCCGGCAAATGGAATTTTTATGTCAGACTCAGCCCTTGTCACTTCTGCCCGGGGGTGGATTAATGGCCGAGCTGATGGGGCCACGGCCCCATTCCCCCAAACACTATGGAACCCTGGCTTCTCCTGTCATCGCAGAAACCTCCAGCCAGAGGGTGACACGAAGATGCATTGCTGGGGAAGAGCTCAAGGAGTTCCCTGCTCGTTAAACGCAGCGCCTTCAGAGATGGTGCCGTTCCTCCCACACCTGGCCCCTGCAATATTTCCCAATCCACATCCTGGGGAAGTCTTGCCCCTTCTCGTAAACATCTGGGAGCCTTTGCTGCTTTATGGAGCAATGCACAGAATAGGAGAAAAATCTCCGTTTTGCTCCTGATTTTCTTCATTAAACCAAAGGAAATGTAGGTTTCCCTTTGAAAACATTGTTTGCTCCACCAGTTTCTCTCATCCTGACTGGTTTTGCTGGAAGTTCCCTGCTCTCCCTGGATTCCATCCAATTCAAGCGGTCTTGCTGCAGAGCTCCCCACTTCTTCTTGCATCTCTGTCTTGTATTCACCCAAAATTTACCTCTTCCACGTTTTTGGTTCTTAGCACTCCTTCAGATTGGCCTGGGCCTGTGAGAATGTCTTGGGTAGCCTCACCTAATGGTCCAGTTGAATTTTGCAGTTTTATCAAACAGACTTAAGTGAATTGCTTTCAAACATTGGGGGCTAATTAGTGACATTTATGTTTCTCTGAAAAGACTTATAAATTTCATTCCAAACTTGACAGAAAAAAACCAAAATTTGGGCTTGATGTTTTAAATAAAAAGGGAAAATGAAAGGTTGACTGCAGCTTACAGCACTTGTCTCAGACTTGTTGAAGGGAACTGAATACACGAGTGACCTCCTCCATAAACACGTCTCTTCCTTTCTTCATTAATGTTTAATTATGGGTGAAAAAAGGACAACCCCAGCAACAGAAATTTATGGCAACCCTGCCTCAAGCTTGATGGTTTGAGATATTTTTGCAAGGATGTGGGAGACGCTGGGATCAAAACCCTGTTCTGGCAGAGTAATGGCAGGGTTTGAATGTGCAGTGAATAGCTTAAATCCCCAGGCTGTTTCATTTTGAGAGAGAAGCCAACATTGATCCCTTCAGTGGAGATGTCCCATTTGGGGGTTGGAGACTGTAGGAAAAATGCTATGTTCCATGAAACTGTTGTAATTGTACTTCTAAATCCATTTGTGCAAATCTGCAAAGAAGCAGCACATAAAAAAGGAATTCATGGGGAGAAAATCTGTCTTTACTTGGTTTCATATGAAATGTTACTTGGACCTTGGATTATAGAAAGGTTAAGCATCATCACTCTACTCATTGAACTATGGAATAAACCAGCAGCATTGGTGTGAAAAATCCAGCCCTCTAGGTTGTTTGATTTTTCTTACAAGTGTCCACAGCAATTTTTTTTTTTTCAGGTCTAATGGCATTTTCAAGCTAAATAAATTTATGTGTATTTGGTTTTGCAAGAAACAAACACTTAAATCTAGGTCAGGTTGATAGACAATTTTTCCTTTCTTTTCCCCTCCAAATTTTCATTTTTCAGGAGTATACTGATGAGTCTCTTATTCTCTTAAACTTTGCCCTCAATATTCTACTTACTTATCCTAGTAAAGCACTTTGTGATAATTACTTGTGAAAGCTGCAATATCAAAATATGTTTTATTGTGATGCACTTATTTCAGGATAGTGTGTTCCATGTTCTGCCAGTCCTTATGCTCTTCTGCAGGTGCCTGTAAGTACTCAGGAAATGCAGAAACTCAAACCAGTCTTTTCAATTTAGTGTTGTAAAAAAAAGTTTTAGCTTCGTAACATTTCATTTTTATAATTCGTTTTATTGTGCAGAATTCTGAGGGGGGGGTGAAGTGATGGGTGGGTAAAGGAGACAGGAAAAAGTGGAAGAGTGCCTTTCTTTGGACCCGCTGCTCCAAGATGAAATAAAAAATGAAGGCTCATGGCCCATAATATTTTCAGGTGCTTTTATAAAGGGATCTTTTCTTTTCTGCTCTTTTAATTTTTAAAACATAAGGTCTGTTTATACGGTGGAGTAGGAAGCTGTGTCTTCTCACACAGCCCCTGCATGGTGTCAATAGGCACTACACAAATGACAAACCCTGCTTTTTTTTCTAAGTTTGGTCAACCTGAATTTCAGGGGTAGTTTTAGGACAGTGGAAGCAGCTCCTTTGGGAAGCCCACGCAGTTCTGTGAGTGCCCAGGGCCACTGATCAGCATCAGCTCCGAGAGCACTGCAGCTGTCTGGGGTCTGTCCAAAAAGGCTAACACGTGGCCAAAAAGCACTATCAATACCTGCCTAACCAGTGGGAAGGGGGACAGGGGTAACAAACCCCAAACACAGCACCAGCCTAATGCCTCCACGTCTTGAAACCTGTCTAGAGGTTTTATAGTCCTTATGGTCAGCTGCTGGTGATGCTCCCTGAGGTCTGACCTCCTGTGGTTATCCTGTGACAGGACTGTGGGAGAAGAGAGAAATCCTACAGACACCTCTGCCACACGGGCTGGAGACTCTTGTCTTCAACCTGATGTTCTTTGAGACCATTTCCCCCATTTCAGAGTAGTGATATTCCTTATTAGCCATCATTTTTTTCCAAGTGAGATACACAACAGATGGTTACACTGGTGAGATATGTGTGTTTTTCTCACAAGGATAAAAAAGGCCAACTTTGCAGCTCTGTTTTGCATTAACCACAGAGGTGTAAAATGCTGCCAAATTTGAGAGCGTTTTTATTTATCTCTGGCTTGGCTTCATATGATTGCAAATGACTAGGTAAGCTGTGGAGAGTGAAAAGTCAGGCCCAGACTCACAAGGGAAAGGGGAACTGGCTGAAAGAGCTCTAGGATCGAAATTCACTCCAGAGGGGAAAAGTAAGAGGAGGAAAAACGTTCCTTCTCTCTTCCTCTTGCTGCCCTCTTTCTCCTTCTGCACTTTTCATTGTTAGAGCACTGTTTATAAGTACTTTTACAGTCTGACCACTGAAGCCGTTCTTCATCTAGACATTATTTCTCCACGCCATCCAGGGAACTACCTGCTTCTTTTTTGCCTGAAAGAGATTATTTGGCAGGGATACTGCTAGCCCATTCCTCCTTGCCCTGTCAGAGATCTCATATCTGGTGCTGCTTGCTATTTTTGTGACTCCTGCTTATTTTGCTGCAGACGCTCATATCATGGGCATCGTGACCCCAATACACTGGCTGCAGCCTGGAACAACAACAAAAGATGATTCCTGCCCCAAATATCTTTCATTCATCCGGCCTGTTTCCCAACCTGTATTAGCAGAGGAAAAATGGGACAAAAGAAAACTCCGCTGCAGGGGCCTTGAGGTTTTCACATGCTGACGTTTTTCGGGTTGGCAGCCTGCCCCACTTCGCCATGCAGCTCTTCAAGAGGTGGCATTTCAATGCCACACATCCAAGAAGGATGGCGAAGGCGGGCAGCAGAGCTGATGGCCCACCCTGGGTCGAGTCCTCAGCCAGGAGAACCTCTGGAGACACAGGCACAGCTACCGCCGATTTTTTCTTTTATTCTTTCCCTCCCGCTTGGTCATTATGTTTCAGCTTTGAAACTGAGCTTTGTTTCAGCCTGGTAGCCCGTGGCAGTGGACTGGAGAGAGGAGACTTTTACTGAGCTACCAAAGGCATTGTGTGCACGGGAAGAAAATGTGTGAAGAATTGAAATTATATGGTTGTACTGGGAGTTTGTTGTGGTGGTAACACTGGCTCGCATCTTCTGGTAGCTAATGGAGCATGGTGGGATGATCTGAAGATGAAATGAGTTTGATATGCTGGGACATGACATTTAAAAAGAATGGTGAAATTATATTTCTTATTTTCCTTTGTGCAGAGAGAATGCTTCTTGGCTTTCAGTACAAAGTGTGTGATTGTCGGGTACTTCCAGTCTGGTTCTTGCCTTCAAAATAGAAGCCACACTGTCCACTCCTCCCTCTTTCTCTTTTGTCTTACTGCTGCAGACAGTACCCAAGGCACATGGTGGAATCCCAGTCTGGATCCTGAGTTTCCCCTGGCCACAGCCCATGGGCAGCACCTCCAGGGGCTTCCAGTGTAGAGCTGCTGCCTGTGGTGATCTTGGGGACAAATGGCAGCATGGTGTAGAAAGGCAGAAAAGGAATATTTCAGAGATGTAACTCCCAGAAAGAGGAAAGATGGTTTAACTAAGCTTTGGTGATAGTGGCATCTGAGAAAAATGGGTTTATTTGCAAGGTGGGGAAGAATAGGGCAAAGCTGAATCTGAGTGCAGAAATATCTATTTTCAACCTATCTGTAATCCTAGGAAGAGCAAAGTGGGTCATTTATCCCATGGAAGTGATTGTGAGCAGGTTGATATCTGGGTTTTTACTAGCCAAGCTAGTTGGTTAAAATTGTTTAAATGCCATCAGCCGCATAAGTTGCACATTATTTTCTTTTCCTGCCTCCTAATCACCTCTCCGGTAGGTGCTTTCGATGTGCACAAAATGGCACATGAATACTGTCACAGGTGACACCTCCAATCTGTCTGTTCAGGAAGGTGCACGCCAGTGAAACTGCACCACAGGCATGATGGTAGCAAGCACAAAGGGAGTGCTAGCATTGCTGGGACAAAGTGATATTAAGAAAAATAATGCGAGGGGAATTATTCTTAAAAAATGTCTTTTTCAGTAGTTGTCCATTCCTAATAATCCCTGTGATTTTTGAGAGAGTCATTCTGAGCCTTAACTCCTTCCATTGAACATAGAAGTAATTATGGGAGTAGATATCCTTAATTTGCCTTAGTGTAAATTAAAGCTGGATGCCAGCTTAATTTATGTGCTTTCTCTAAATGTCTTTATAGTTGTTTTTTTTTAAGATCAAAAAAAAGCATCCACCAAATATGATAAGAATGTTGCTGGTTTGGGCTGATTGCACTTTTTTTGTGTATAATGAAGAGCTTACTACTTGTGAGCATGGAGACGATTCAATGAATCACAAAAGTACATAATTTATTGTAAAATGTATTCCACACATATTTCAGAGCAAATTCCATGGAAAATGTATGTGAGTAGTATTTCTATGAATCAGACTCTCAGAAATATTTCCTTAGAAACAGCTTGTCCTACATTTTTATAAAGGAGCTGCAGCATTTATAGCGCACCATTGAATTAACATTTTGTGGTTAAAAATGCAGCCCAAGAAATTAAAATGATATTTGAAACATAAATCCTGCGTGCTAACAACTATCGTTATAAAAGCCAGCCAGAATCAACAGACATAGCTTGTTTTCTGCAAGGCTTTTTCTGGAGACCAGTTCTGAAAAAACATCTGTGCAAATGCAGGGGAAGAAAAAAAATAAAAAGCGCCTCCACAGGAATAGAAGCCATCAGTGGTTAGGTGTGTTATAAATACATTATTACTTCATTGTAATGGTATACAGGCTTTGGCGAGACTGGGGGTGACCTCACTGGCTGTCGGACCTCGAGTTACTCCTGGGGAAGGAGCCTGGGATTCCCTCCCGGCACACGCTGGTGGGGAGTGAACAGACCCAGACAGTGCAGAGGGATTCCATCGGTGGCGGTACATGCGGGAGCCGCTGGGCTGGATTTGTACCAGGCCCGGCAACAAGGGGATTTGAGAATTTTTGTTATCCTGCCTCCAAACAGAACATGCAGAAAGCTTTCATTATTTCCGAGAAGTACTCGCCAATGTCTCGGCCACCTAAGTGCTTTTATGAGTCCATCTTTGCAAAGCAAAATTCAGTTCTCGCTGCTGGATGTTGAGTAATAAATTTAGGGAGCCAGCTTTAGGCAGAATCCTTGCTAAAATGCCAGGGCATCTGTCCTCTTTAAAATCAACACATACGTAGTCTTGGACACCCTAAATATAAGCTGCTGCAGAAATTTCTGGTCCGTTCTTTCTTTTTAGTCTTACTAAAACACAATTTTGAGTCATAAGAAAATGCTTAACTTCCTCCTAGGAGAGTTTTGAGGAGAGAAAATTTTGCAACTGCAGAAAACAGAACAAACTGCAGCAGGAAGAAGCTTTATTGGGATAGAGTCTGGATTTATCTTGTGTTTCTGCTTAGCAGACAACTGTAGACAAATTTGTGTGACTGTATACAAGTATAGACTTGTAGACCTCCTCTGGTTTTCAATCAAAACTGGCAAGATTAACAGGAGAAACGGTTCAATATATCAAGACTATGGCTACAAGCATGAAGTTAATTGTACGAATTGAGGATTTTTTCATGATTTGGGGATGCTCTTTAGACTCTTCCTTGGGATTATGGGAACTGAACAGGGAGAAAGGTGATACTGCAGAAAGGAGGGATATGAGTTAATAAGGTGTGAGTTAGTTGGAGCTCTCAGGCTGCTTGGTAGGGCAGCACCTACGGGGAGGAGGCTGCTGGAGTTCCTATCCTCCTCTATGAGCCCTGAAGCTATTCCTGACAGTTGCAGACCCAGGGGGCTTCTTCGAAGCCAGGCAAGTAATCTGAACTGCAAATGTCCCAAAACTAAAGGAAGGAAGTTATCAAATAGTAGGTATTTTGTTGCTTTGCCTTTTTTTGGGGTCATCACAGTTCAATCCCTCTGCCTGCCACATCTTCTGTGGCACTCAGAAATGCTCTGTGCGAGCTGCACAATACTTCCACTGAAAGCAAACTGAAAGAACCAAGACCCTTCAAAAGTCTCAAGAATGTTACAGAATCAAAAGCAATTATCTTCCTTAAGGTCTTTCCTATCTTAGCTCCTTAAATATGTAAGGCTACAGGGTTTAAATCCAAACTGCATAAAGCATCTTTTGGGACATGGGGCCTGTCAAATTCAGGCACTTCATGCCTCTACAGCCACTTGAGATTCCTGCTTCACCTTAACAGTAACTCAGACCTTTGGGCATGAGCCTGTTTTAGCCAGGGGTATTTTAAGAATAGACTCTAATTAAAAAATGAGCAACTGGAAATGGTCAAAAACTTCAAGTTTGTTTGTTTTGGGGTTGTTTGTTTTGGCATGGTTTGGGTTTTTTTGTGGTTTTTTGTTTGTTTGATTTTTTTGTTCTGTTTTGGTTTTTATTTTATTTAAATTTTGGAGGGGGTTTTTTTGTTTTTTTGTTTGTTTTTTGTTTTTTAATCAAATAAAATATCCTCTCTTCATAAAGGAGATTCAAACATGATGTCATGAGTGGTGCTGATCTGAGTTTAAACCTACACTTTCCCAGCAGAGACCAGTAACCTCCACTCAAGTTGTCATCTTGCTCATTTGGGTAAAGAGGGGGAGAAGCATCCCCTTCTTTCTGTACACTTTCCCTCTTTAACAGTGCAGGGAAGGAAACAGAATTTCTGCTGCTCATTTCTCTCCAATCTCAGCGTTGCACACCCCATGAAATGAGTGAGATCCACAGATGTTTTTGGTGACTGAGGCAGAGCAGCTCACTTGAGCTTGGTGCAGCCTGGTCCATGAGCTGTGATGCTGAGCAAGTGTTGTAAGCAGCATGGATCCATCTCAGGATTGTGGCTCCATCCCTGCAAACACTTTACATCACATTAAGCACATTGTACAAGCATTTGTTTGCCAGTTCAGAGGCTGTAACAATATGTCTTTATTCCAGAGATTTTTTTTTCCCCCCACAGCTCAGCAAAGCTATTACATTAGAATATGGAGGAAAAAAGAAAACACAGGACATTTTCAAGATTGTATTGCCTTTTTTATGTGTCCCCCCCATTAAGTAGGTGTCACTATCAGTGCAGTCAATCTAATTTTGCTACCCACATCACGGCCAAATAAAAAAGTAGGATTTTATATTAGCACTTGTTGGATAGGATTATGCTGTCATAAACAGGCTCAGCAGGAGTTTCAGCTAGGGCTTGATGTGCACTAAAATGCTTGAAATGTCTACTTCTTGTTTTCTTACATGGGACGTTGGTCCCAGTTTTTGTGGATCTGACAGATCAGCTGATAACAAATACATGTTCCCCGCTTTATATTCTGCTTTTTAACTTGCTCATCACAAACTTTAAGCACAAACCAGAAGGTTCAACAAAGTCGTTGGGATAGGGCAGGTAACATCTGTGAGCAATTATATGTGGACTGAAAAACACCCCAAACACTGGTGCTTTACATGGAACTCAGTTAACTTTATTACTTAATGTAATGTAAATTTGAGTAATATTATGCAAAATATCTTATATTTAAAGAAAAAAAACCCAAATGAATACCCTCCATTATTTTATTAATATCTAAAATATTTAACACTGGTAAAGGGAGGATTATTTTGTTTCCATGCTGAGCACCTCTCCTTGTTGGTACCATGTCCTTTCCCTCCTCCTGCCAAAAGGAGGAGAACCAGCCACCCATCTTTGCCTGCTCAGCCACATGGGATTGTGCTGCTCACACACAGCTTTGGGAACATCTGCAGGCATCTGGTAGATGTACCCACTCTGTCTGTCTGGTCTAATCTCTCACCAGACATTTCAGATCCGTTTTTTTCAAAGCACCATGTAAAAGATTTGCATAATTAAAAGGGGAGTGGAGCTTCCGAAGGGACAGATGCCTACCTCTCTTGCCTCCTGCTGACAGCAGGATTAGCTAGCAAAGGGTTAAACTGAACTGCCGAAGTCCTTTTAAAACCTCCTGCTTGATTTTGCTGTGTTGCTGTTGTAGTTTGGGGTGGAATAGTCCTCTGGATGTCTGCAGGAGCTTTGCTTTTAACGTCAGTTATAGCCTAAGAGCTGGGATTTTTTCCAAGGCATTTCACACTTTCTTTTGAGGTTGGGGCCAAAGTTTAGATGTTTCAATATCCAGCATACAGGCCCTCAACCGCTTCCCTGAAGCTGGCCTGCAGACCACTAATTCAATAGGAGACATGGCCTAAGTAATCCATGTTAATGATGTGCCTATTTAAACCATGTTGCCTGATAGGAGATGTCTGGTATCTATTAACCCGAATACCAATTACGCTCAGAAGATGGGAAAAAGGCTACTTTTCAAGAACAGAGACTGTTAAAGATGCACAGAAATGAATGTGTTAGTGTAAGTTTCTTTATCTCTGTTTCCAAATGGGGAAAACTGGAATGTGCTTGGCAAATTTTAGGCACCGGACATTAAAGAGTGGCTACTGTAAACAAGGTAATAGAAGCTATGTCATCCCTCCCCGTTGCCTCAATGTGCAGCCCTTTATTTATGTTTCCTGGGAAAAGAGGTGTCTTGTTCTTGGCGTGGAGAAAAGCCTGGTTTTGGAAAAGCCAAGGGCCCAGTCCCCAGGAAGGTGAAGTGTGGAATAGTCCTATAAACCTCCCTGGAGCGAGGTCAACTCATCTCGGCAGAAGCTGCACCCAGTTATCCACAACAGGCACCCACGGGGTGGGGAAGGTGAAAATAGGGGGTGTCACTGCTGAGCCTTTTTCATTGGTTTTGTTTACGTGGAAGGTTTGTTACTCCTTTTCTAGCTGAGCTAATAAGACTTGGGAAGATGGCCTTGAGCACACACACAGCTCTGGCAGCCAGCAGCAAGCTGTAATCAGTGGAAGACTGTGCAGCGTTGTGGTCAGAGATCCAAATATTCCCTTTCCTTGGAACGCAGCTTCCCTCATTTCCTCCGAGAGCAATGTCTGCTCCTGGCCCCCCCCACCCTCTTCTGGCGCTGCAGAGATGAAGCTCTTGGTGGCTCTTATGGAAGAAACCAAGGGGCCTGCCCTGCAGGGCTGAGGTCTATTATTTTTCTTAAAGAAGGGGGAGTGTGGAAGTGACACAATATTATTTCAACTTTGGCTATATTTAAATTCTCATCTTCTTCTCAGATTGTTACCTGGTGTATGTTAGCAGGTTGCCATGGACTTCAGAGTGGCAATGTTGACACACACCTCCTGAGAAAATGAACCCAATTTTATTGAAAATTCCCATTTTTGCATGACTTCAGGCATAACATTCCATGACCGGCATGTATTTACTTGGTATGATGAAACTTCAGATATGCTAAAATAAGGCTGGGTCCTGCAGTAATAAAACTGGTCTAGATCACTGGGAAGGAGAAAGAGGCTGATGACTGGGGGAGATGTTTTTTCAAGTAAGAGTTGTCTCAATAGCAATGAAAAGAGTTGAATTGAGTTCCCGTTCCTTTTTTTTTTTTTTTTTCCCATCACCAGGGGCATATTTCATGAAGTCCCCATTGAAGTTAGATACGCTGAGCCTATTTGCATACTTGGAAGAGGTTTCCTTTTAGAGGAGTACAGTGAATACCTCTTGCTTTTCATATTTAAGTTCTAAATATAAATGCAGTCTAGAAGGATTTTGTCTGTAGAACTATCCTAACTGCTTGCTTTCTCACTAACTAGACTTCTTAATGGTGTGATTTTCTATGCTAGGGAAGTTCTGATTATAATATCGGCACAAATGTGCATGTTGTGCACCCTTGTTAATTGAAAGGCTGAATATTTAATGTGCTGAGGGTGCACATCTATTTACTGAGCGCACAAGGAAGGCTGCAAACCCTGAGCACAAATATCCCATAGATATGTGGGCCAAGACCTGCATTTTCACTGTTTCGGGTAAAGACAAGAACTTCTGGACTACTAGCACGATTTGGCATATCGGCCTGGTGCAGAGCAATGTGTGATTAAAAAACAATTCCACAGTGTGGATCCATTTGAATACCAAGTTATTTTATAAAGCCTTCACTGTGTGTTTTGAATGCACATTTGCTGTTATGAATAACAGGAATTGTTTGGCTTGGCCTGCCTTTGTGCCGATGCCAGCTGGCACGGAGCGAAGCTGTGACACATGACACTACAGCTGTGTCCACATGTTTCTGCCTTGCAGTATCCACTTATATAATTTACTTTTTTGATCCGCAGTCGAACTATTCAAGTGAGTATAATTTGCTTTTTTGATCCAAAGTTGAACTATTTAAGTGAACTCATCGAATTACACATACCAGCCACTTCTGTGAGAATACTTATTTTGTCATTGTCAGAAAAGAAACGTATATTCATTATTAGTTATTTGTGGCAACACAGCAACTTTATTAAACCCATTCCAGTAAAAAATACATCCCTAATTGAACTTGAGTATTTATTCCACTTGATACACATAATTGCAAGACAATAGCTCCGTATTTAATTAAATGAGCCATTAAAAGAGTAACTAATGCTGACCTTACTGTAACTGATAGATGAGACCATGCTTATGTTTTCCTGTGCATCATTGGGATGTTCTTATTTGCCATCACGGTTGGATTTGCAATTGGGAAACAGTAACCTGCTACGTCCAAGTTAGTAATTTTTAGTCAGTTATTTTTTCAATCTGTTACAGGAATACTTCTTATGTGATACTGTATGTAAGATTTGTAAACTCAGAAAATAGAGCTGAAGTTGACCTTGACCTAAACTGAACATAGTATGCTGAAACTTTTGTTGAAGAAAACATGTTAACCCAGTTCCAGTTATCCAAAACCAAGGCAAGAAATAGAAAAGGGAAAAAAAAAATAAAAAAATATATATATATATGCAACAACTTTTTTCAGCTTGCTGGTAAAGCAGAAATAACATGGCAGTAATACGGACAACATTTTCATGTAAGCCTATTTTATTTTATTTACCTCTTCAATCAGAGTGAAATAGGAGAGGGCATGGATTTAACTTTTTCCCCTCCGAATTTAGGAAATAGTACCCAAGCGTTTTATTCCCAGCGCACATTGAACTCTGCTGCAGTATGTACTGCCTTGGCTTAATTCAGTGCAGCTTTGCAAATGTCAGGTCTCGTACAGACCAAAGTAGCTGCGCATTATCTGCCGTATGGTCCTGGTAGAGCAGCGCACTGTTACAGAGCCAAGGTCACAAGTTCATGGCAGAAATGATTCATATAGCCTGGAGCAGGGAGCCTAAATTCAGTGCGTGAGACCTGAGAGGAGAGCGGGGGGTGATGCTGGTGGGTGCCCCCGTCCCAGGCTGTCCCCTTGCTGGCCCTTGGAGAAGGCACAGAGAAGGTGTGGAGGGGGCAGCACCACATTTGATGTCCTGTGTGCATGTGGTGACCTGAGCCGTGACATATATAGAGATGTATATTTCATATTTTTGTAAATATAAATATATATATATATATGCACACACACACCCATAAATGCAAGGGAAAAGCTGACCCGAGTTTGAACACAGTGAACTGTGGTGAGAGCTGAGACATGCATGACAACTGAATATTAAATTCTGTTAGCACTTGGAGTTATTCAGCAGCAAAGAGCTTTAAAGAAACCAAAGCAATTCAGGTTTAAAAACAGCAATCCAAAAAAAAAAAAAAAAAAAAGAGAGAAAGGGTAGAATTTTAAAAATCTGAGAATTTTCTAAAGACACTCAGAAAGTATTGTGT
>VZRL01004878.1:99405-150511 GCA_013397895.1 Origma solitaria
AAAAAAAAAAAAGAGAGAAAGTGTAGAATTTTAAAAATCTGAGCATTTTCTCAAGACACTCAGTAAGTATTGTGTTCTTGGTCAATAACATTGCGTTTATAATCATATTGACAACGCGTGCAGAAATGTATGTGGCACGACAAATTGCAATTTAATGTCAAATGACAATAAAACAGCCAGAGATCATTCAACTGAAACAAAATATCACTTTAATTAAGCATTGCACAGGATAGCTGTACCAAATATATTATTAACACATAAAGCACTCCGTTTCAGGTAAGGCTCATGCTATGAGAAAGCAAATTCAGAGCTGGGGCTGACAGTGCATATTTCACTCATCCCATTGTGCTGAGGTACGGCACCATGTATAATCAGATCCAGTTGCCGTTGGAGCCGAAAGGGAGTCTTTCCATTGTAATGACTCATGAGTTACCACACGTACTGAATTTGAGGCAAGACTTGGAAGAATGTGCTCTTAGACTTAATGACGCAGTTATATTTTGGATTTGGTCTCTTTTTTGCAGAGAGGTGAACCTCAAAAAATTTGGTCATTTAATTTCGGGGGCTTTTCCCAACTCTCTGAATTTCTAGTGCCCACAGCAGAAGCCTGAAAATCTCATGGACAGGCTTTCCCACGTGGGTTTTGGAGCCCAGTCAGACTGGGAAGCAGAACTCAAGACCTTCCTTTTTTGTTAATTAGATGGCATTGGAGTATATGCTGCATAGACACTTGAGTGAGAGAAGATGGTGAAAGCCAGGAAGCATGGATCTGTGTAAGTGCAGACAGACACTGACAGAACTTTTTCCAAACCCCTAAAATGTTTTTCTGATCTTTAAGTTGGTTCTTGTTTAATTTTCTTGTTCCATTCTTGTTTTCCTAAATAGACTGATACAACAAAGCTGAAATACAGTAAAAGAACTATTTGCTATTGTAATGTTATCAAGACTTTCAATGGCCAGTTTCATCAGACAAACTTCAATTGGTGTTTGGTTTCTTTAGGATGGACATTTTTTAGAAATTTAATATTATTTTTCAAATCCCTGTTTTACTAGGGTGTGGGAGAAATGGCTGGTATCAAGGCTCAGTAAGAGCCAGAGGAAAAATCTACACTCTGTATCTTGTTCTTCAAGTTTTAAGTTAGGCAGGAACAAGTAAGCTGTATGTACAGGTGTGAGAAACAGCCCCAAAGTAATTAAGTTTGCATTTTTAGGTATCGGACAACTCCCTTATATTCATTTATATGCAGAAAAAAAAAAAAAAAGGAAAGGTGGCTTGATAACTCCACAAAGACCATGACATTCCCAGAGCAGCCAGCTCAGCAGGACGTCTTTTTCTTTCCTGACATTGGGTTCAGCATTTAAAACAATTAAGGTGAGAGTTACATTGTGTGAAACATATACAAGTGGATGTACACATGTGCCGTTTGCAAAGGGCTTCATCCCAATCCAGCTAAATAAAAGCTACTGCTTGTGTTTTGGATCAAACCCTCGAGGTGTTCAGGTCATTCCTTCCTCAAGCTGTGCTGCTCCTGCCGGAAAGCTGTCTCTCTAAATAGCTGGGTGTCTGTTTTCCCTGTGGAAACAGAGTTGATGCATCCAATAAATAACAGTGTGCCACGCGGAACTGTTGCATCTTCTCTGATGAAGTGCATCAAAGAAAGTGAGCCTTGCTGTTTTCAATGTCCATTGCATCACCGTGAAGAAATTTTCAAGTGGTGAAAGCACTGAATGATTTTTGCTGCAGCACTTCTAGATTCAGAGGAAAAAGATGTCATTTGGCTGGATGCGTATGGAATATGGATGAAATGTTTTGTAATCTCTTGTCAGTTTAGTAAGTCTTTGAGAAATGGAAGAGTTCTTCATCGCCCTTACTCTCTGAGTGTTGGTCTTCTCAGACCATGGATAGTCTGGCATAGCAAGAGTAATTTTATGCCAAATTTGAGAGTTATAAGGGAGTTGGAATGGTCATCACTCCATGGTGAGGAAAGCAGGGAGGAACTGCGGGAGAGGAATACACAAAGAGACGGATATTGACTCCTTGTTTTGTCCTGTAGAATATTCCATTAGTTTGATGCAAGATGGGGGTTTCTTCCTAGTTTTTCTTCTTATACTAGCATTTAGTGAAAAGAAAAAAAACAAACAACCAAAAAACATTTTAGGCATTTCTACATCTTGTGAAACTGTATTTTCAACTATTTCTTAATTTACTAATTGTCTCCGCTCTTCGTGGAAACATCCCTTTCATCCATTGAGAGCATCTGATTAGGTCATTTTGTTCTTCCAGAAAGAAATTATGGATGCTGATTTAATTTTTTAATTTTTTTAAAATTTTCACCTGTCCCCTTAACAGGAACTTAAATCTGTGGTTTGAGCACACCTACCTAATTTGCTGCTGAAAATATTAACTACCATTCTCTTTTTAATCAAAGTCATCCTGTGGTACGGCAGGCTTGAACGCTTCAGACACTGTTCTTACTATAAAGTGACAGGCAAATGAGTTAGAGGGATTTGGTGAACCTTGCAATAATTGGGGAACCATAACTTGTAGTCATCTGACTTCATCTAGGCCAGGTATGACTTATTAATTTGGAAGGTGTTTTTTATTGCTGACAGAGTTTGAATTTTGAACCAAAATAAGACTTGGAAGGAGTAGAAGATCGAGAGCTTGCTAAGTTGTTGATCATCATTTAACTATTCACAGAATGGGTCAGACTGGAAGGGACCACAGTGGGATGACTGAATCAATCTCCCTGCTCAGACAGGGTTATCCCAGAGCACATGGCACAGGAGTTTGTGCAGATGCTTCTGGAATATCTCTGGTGAGGGAGGCTCCACGCCTTTTCTGCATGATCTGTTTCAGTGCACAGTCCCTACACAGTAAAAAATTCTCATGTTCAGGTGGAACTTGCTGTGCATCAGTTTCTGCTCGTTGCTCTTGTCCCATTGCTTGGCACCACCAAGCAGAGCCTGGCTCCATCAACTATTAATGTCTCAGTGAATTGTGGGCATTTTCTTTCTTCTCTTCTGCCCAAGTGTTGTGTAAAGAGTTGATATAAGTGTGTGTGTTTCGGGTGTGATGACAGTGAGATCCACACGGATGAACTTAGAGTCACACAATTTTGAAAGGAGTGACCAGAATGTCAAACTCAAAATATCTCTGACGTAGTTGGGGTTTGGAAGATATTCCACAGTAGCTTTAGGAGAGATAAAGTTGTCTGACCATAACAACTGTGGAAATGCTTCTTTTAAAATTGAGACATAAGATTGAAAAGGGAAGAACTAGTCACTGATGTTTAGTATCCCTCCCAGGGCCAAGGTGTTAGACCTGAATTTAAAGCAGCCTTGTGGGGCAAGGGAATTTAGTCAAACACTGGCCAGTGAAGAAATGTGATGTTTTACCTTTGCTGTCTGAGAATCCTAGTACTAAGACAGTAGCCTCAAGGTTTGGGACATGACATGACAGTTATTTGCAAAATGATTAATGTTTACGAAATTAGTATAAAGAAAAACAGGCCCTTTTCCTGTCTTTTTTTTTTTCTTCTTCTTTTTGGTAGCTCTGTCTTTGAAACTAGTGGTATTTAATAAAAAGCCTAACATTAAAAAAAAAAAGAAAAGAAAAAACCTAAATTTGGTCTATTCCCTCCCCAGAATTCATTTACCATCCAAACAGAAGCTTTTGACAAAAGCTTTTCAATCAGCTCCGCAGAAAGTTTTTGGAAATATTTGGTGAGAAATATGAGAACTTTGGAAATATTGGTGGTGCTTTGAGCAACCTCTCTGGACAGATTTGTTTGAAGGTGTTGCAAGTGATAGTTTAGGTGAGTGCTAAATAACTGTGGCTTTCCCTTTTCCTAAATAAACACGATACAATGTGTTTTCCAATTACACTTCTAGTTGCAGCGGTTACCATTTTAGAAGAACCATCTGCCAACTGTTACCATACTGTGGTATCTGAGGTCCCACACTTATTTCCTATTCTGAGGACAGAGCAGACTGCACTATCTCTTACAGAACTTTGAAGCAAAAGTTGATTAATGCTGACTTTTTAATGGTAACCACTGTGATTTTTTTTATTCCTATAATTCATGGTATTATGCATAATAATAATATGAATATCACTGAATTATTTATAAACTTATGTTGGTAAATAATAATGAGGTAATAACAGTGAATTATTTCTATATTTACACCAGTAAATAATGAGGACGAGAAATCATTTAGAGCAGGCTCAGTCTCTCACTAACCTACACCAATTAAAACATGTTTGCAAATGTATTTTCATGCCAAAAGCACAGAGACACCTCGGGGAGGTTTGAGATTCCAGAAAACATTTAGAGGTTATGATGTTCAAGCAAAGCCCCAGCATGATGGTGTAGCAGCAGTTGCCACCACCATCTTTAGATATAAAAATGGAATTTAAATAGAGGAGCTGCATTTACTGACATTTTGCATTGCTGAGACTCCTGCCAGGACATGCAGTTTAGGTTTCCACTTTTGAGGATGTTCAGGTGTGAGAGTGCAGAAAATAGCTGCAGGAAACCCCTGAAAGTGATAGATATGAGAGACCTCCTCTTCTCATTGTTGCAGAACAGAAATTGTTGCAGAGAGGTGGCTTGACTCGGAGAAGCTCTCAGGCGGAGAAAGTACCAAGCAATGCAGAATTGTTTAATTTGGTGGATAAATGATGCAAAACAAAACTAGCATCAGGAAGCTGAAATGAGACAAATGTAAATTGGGAATGTAGGTGTTCCTGGAATAAATAACTGCTCAAATGAACTAGTAGTATGAGAGGTAGCTTTTTGCCTTCAAATCAGGACAGAAGGCTGTTTACTAGAAAATAGTTTTCTATAATAGAAGAAGAGTGGGTAAATGAAAAGTGTTTAAACTCACCTGCTTGGAGTTTTCCACACAGAAAAGAGTCAGCTACGTGTGCCTAAATTAGCAGTGGGTAAACTCTGTTTTTCTGCATCTATCTGTAGCTGAGCATGTGATTTTGGCTGAACGCAATTAGCAGAGTTTACTACGAGGGTAACTTCATCCGTGGCATTTCATAGCCTGTGATAAACAGTTCAGCCTGGATAAAGTTGTGTTTCCCCCAAACCCAAATTGCATGGAGCTGTTGCGTGCAAGCAGTGTATGTTGTGGGAGGTGTGGAACGTGGGATGGAGACAAGGAGGGTCTGGGATCCATTTCCAGCCCTGCAACCAACTGGCTGTCTTCAGGCTATCCTTCAGCTGCTGGATCCCTATTTTCCCACTTATAAAATTGGCATAACAGTATTTACCTTGTTTAGGAAGCATGTCATGATCTTCAGCTAAAAAATTTCAAGGGTTATTACTATTTATTGTTGTGTTGCATTTTTGACTATATTTGCTCAGATTTATTTCTTGGCACTTCTGCAAATACTCCGGGCTTCTGTTCTGAAAGATTTCACAAGCTGGTGGATAGGAGCTGATTTTCTTAATCTCTAGTTCAAAAGAGGGGAAGGCCCCCTTTTGGATCAGAGAAAAAGGTGAAAAATATGACTTTTTAAATGGTCATGTCCTGCCGTGAATCTCTTGGATATGAGGGGAAAGTCAAAGTTGTGAAACGGGCATCTCCTGGAATGGAGAAACATTGAGGAATTGCTTCTTTTGCTTTTATAACTCAGTTCTGAGAGATAATTTTTTCCTTTAAAGCTGCTGTGTTACTTAAAATATGAATGAGATTGCTTCCTGTAACCGTGGGAGATGCATTAGATAGTAATGCTTGCCCAGGGTAGGACAGGAGAGGGTCAGAAGAAAGTGGTGATTGTTTGACCACCTGCCTGATCCAAGGTGCTCAGCTGAACCATACCTTTCCTCTACGGGTGGCCTTTTTCCAAAGGCGTTTAAATGGCTCGGAGGCACAAGCCCCACTGATTCCCAGGCTCGTGCAGAACTCTGCTGGAGGAGCTCAATTCGCATCCTCCTCCCATTACCTAAGGTAGGTTCAGCCAACAGGGGACCCAGCAGAAATAACATCAGGAGGGACATCTTCTGCGCCATGTGTCCCGGCATGTCAACTTGAGGCACTGCCTGTGGGATGAAGAGTGATGCAAAAACCCAACTAGTTCGCGAGCAGCTGCCATGCCTGAAAAAGCAGATGAAGCTGCCGTCTAAAAATTGTCGGCTGCGTTTTGAACTTTGTCATTGGAGCAAGGGTATTTTTGAAGAGAGAAAAATTAAACAAAAAAGGCATGAAAAGGACTAAGTCCTTCTGGAGAAACATTGGAGAAGCCAAGCTCCTGCTCTGAAAATTTTTCCCCACCGCAGCTATCATTAGCCAAGTCGTAATCTGTGTGAAAACCGAGACAAGTTAAAGGGTAGCAGAGCTACAGAGCATGGCTAGAACAAGGCCTTTGGAGAAGGAGAAGCAAATCCCCTTGGGATTTCATACCTGCAGAGCTCACGGCCTTTTATCTTTCATTAGCAGATATTGTGTGTTATTGGACAGTACCTCGTGCAGTTACTTGCAGGAACATTTAATCAAATAATCTACTCTTCTCCCAGGCGGCTTAGCCCACTGCAGTTTTATAGTTACCTCCTTCAGCTGGAACAGTTCCTTTCAGCTGTAAAAGCAAATAGGCAACATGGAAAAAAGTCTCGTTTTATCAAAACAGACAGAACTATTCCAGCTGCTGATATTAAGGTAAAAATAGCAAGGTTAAATGTTAAACAACCTCTGAGTGGACTTTTATAACTACAAAGAAAGCCAGACCAGTTGCTCTGAAAGCACTTTCCATAAAAATAAAAAAAAAATCTTGTTTTACTTCTCAAAAGAAAATTTATTTTTCCCTGTTGCTGATGATTAAATACAGTGGAAAGTAGTTCCCTTGATAACAAATATATCGGTAACGTGTGGTGCTTCCTCCCCCAGCATCTTGTAACTCACAAAAGTTTCCATGGCCAGATTTGAATACTCAAAGTGCTAATAATGTCTGCTAGTCAGCCTTCCTACTGCTCAGAAAATTTCACTCCTGTGGCTTTTTGGCTTGTTTTGAGAAATCACTGTAGAGGTTAGTGAACTTTTCAATGTGTTGGTATTTAAACTGTGGTCAGACAGTGAAGGGGGAAAAAAGGAAAAAGAAGAAAAGAAAAAAAATAAGAAAGAGAAGAAAAAAGTCAATTAAAAGAAATTCCCACTTCGTAATTGTTTGTATGACCATTTGCATGGGAATTGAACTGATTGTGAAACCTCCACATTAAAATGGAATTCCTCTGACTCTTAACGTATCTTGAAAAATACAGTGCATTAAATGAAAAGATGCTTAAAACAATGCTGGGGTTTTGTTCCAGAGAAACATTTGGGCACTTTCACTGGGAAAGGAGGTTAAAAGGTTGTCAATGCTTTCTCCAGGGGCTCTGTCTGACAGTGAACATGTGTTTCCTCCCTTTAATCGGCTCGCCAGTAGCCAGAAAGCTGCTTGTTTTCTGCAGAGGTTGTCAAAAATGATTTCAGTCTGGAGACGATGAATGATAAAAGAGGTTTTCAAACACAGTTTTGCACTGTAGCATTTGCAGTCCCAGAGAGGATGGATTGTATTACAATCGCAGTGCAAAGGGCCATGTTCCCGTAGCAAGAAAACAGGGCCTCGTTCAACCTGTTTGATGCTCCCACTTACCTTTCAAACTTGGAAAACAGAAGCTGGACCTCAACTAAAGAAAAAAAAGAAAAAAAAAAAAAACCCAAAAATATCATCCCAAGAGCGTGTTCCTTCTTTCTGGTAAATTAAGCAGTTTACCTTTAGTAAAATTTCAGTTTTTCCCTGGCTGTTTCTGCGTGTCACATTTCCTTCAGGAGTTTATAGAGTGCTGCTTCTTTTCCTGGATACTTTATACAGCCCTCAGAGTTGTTCCTTCTGAAGTTAGCAATAAAACTTTCTCCACGAACACTGAGCCTATAGCCCAAAGATCTGATGCCATAAAATACCAACTTGCCTTAGTTTCTGCTGAAATCACCCTTTCAGACAGAGCTCAGCATCTTCCTGAGATAAATACCTGTGTGTATGCAGAAACCCAGTTCCTTTTTTTGGGGCAAGACTTTGAAAACTGGGTAAGTAATGCCAGCAAAAAAGATTTCACCTGTAGGGATTATTGCCAAATACCGAATCCAGGGGATTTATGAAGCTGGCTGGACTCTGGTACCATTTCCCCTGATAGTATTGTTAACTCTCCAGCAATCCCATACATCAGATACTATTTTTAAAAACACAAATGTGATTGCATCAGTGGTGTCCACGACAGATGATTTTATCCCTGAACTCCTGCAGCCTGTACCCAGTGCCTGTGTGATGATTAGTTGCCTTGTCTCCCAAACACATCGATTTACGTGACACTGGATGTTTTGCCATTGTATAAGCTGCTTTTTTCACCAGCAGTTTTTTCTCCCCAAACTCCAGATCAGCTCAGTATTTAGTCCCATAACATCTGCAAGCTGGTCTTTCCCAGCTTTTCCGCTGGCAAGTCCCATCTGATCTCTGCCACCTTTCTCTTTACATGAATTCTGCCACAAAATCCTACTTTTTTCCCAACCTTCCCATCAACTTCATCCGTCCTTTTTTTTCTGTTTTAATATTCCTAATTTTATCTATATTCTCCCTTGGTTTCTTCACCACCCTCAGTCAGAAGGCTGTGCAGAAAGGAGCACCTGCAAGTGCTGTTCATCCCCCCAGTTCCACAGGGCTGTGTTTTTAGGAGGGAAGGGCTCAGGAGTTGTCCTTGCCCATGCTGTGCTCACCTCGTGAGGTTGGCAGGCAGTGGCAGGATGTCCTCTCTACACACTGGTGTTGGCTGCTGCTGGATTCACCTGTCCTAGCTGGAACTACCTCCAATTTTTCCAAAACTTGAGTGGAAAAAGAGCAGTAGGAGTGGGAACCACTTGTGGGGATAACTGAGCTCAGCAAGTGCCCCCGAGTAAGTACCGTGCAATGTGGGTCAGATGTATGGAAGGAAAACAAATTTTGGACATACTGAATATATTTGGTTGCTCGATGATGCTTTCCATGTTTTTCTACTCTTTTCCTTTTCCTTGGCTTTTTAACTGAAAGGAGCACAGCAGAGCTTCTATCGCGAATTTCAGCAATTCTCCTTTCAGTTCCATTGCGCCGCTCCCAACAGGAACTTCCTGTTTATTTGCTGCATTAAAAAGGATGTATATAAACAGGAGAGTCACAGAAATTACGAAATACTAAGCACAGAAGGTTTTTATTATCATCTTTTTAATCTTGTACACAAGGAAGGCTTCATTCTTTCTTTTTTCTTTTCCTTTTTTTTCTGGGCACAGCTAAATTCCAAAATATTTCCCGAGTGGTAACTTGTATTCCGGTCTTTATTATTTTTGACAATATTTTAAATAGTTTGAGTTGAATTTTCTGCCAAGAAAGGCAGGCTGTCAGATGGTAACTGTATTGTGTAGAATCAAAAAAATTGAATGTACACTCAAAGCATACTTGGGAAACCTGAAAAGAAAACTGGAAAACGCCTTCTTTTCGTCGGAATGTGATTACCATTCAAGCGGCACAATGTCGTCACTGGGAGGTTTTGCTGCATGTATGGTCAGCTTGGAAGTCTCCATTGGTGCCAAAGAGACGTATGGCAGGTGCATGAAGAATTTGCTAATGCACTCTGAAGAACCTGTGCAAAACAAGAAATGGTGCATGTGCCTGGAAAGTCCCCATCTGTCCCAACAGCATCCATGTCACACTGTTCTCGACTGGCTCTTGGGCAGCACTTTGAATATTTAAAACTCCCTCTTGATGCAAAGTTTCATTGTGGCCTTGGCCTTCTCAAAACTTTGCTCACACAAACTGAAGTGCCAGGGAGAGAAACAGCGAAGGCAACACATCCCACCAGGAGAAGGCTCACCTCCTCCTCTTCCTGGCGCCGAAATGTTAGGTTAATGTCATAGATTTGGCTAAGTGGATTCAATCAACTGTTTTCACTCTATTATAGTTCATAATCCCTATTCAAGATGAAGTGCACTGCAGCCTAATGAATGTGGTAATGGAATCCTTGTGTATGTTTTTCCACAGCGGGGTGCAGATTAGCATAAGTGTCATATTCTGTTGGCATGCCTGCTATTATATCTGAGGCGTTGCACACACTGGGAATTTTTCAACTGGATAATAATAAGATGAATATGGTATGCACATGCACATAGAACACACGGGTTTTAGAAAGTGATCTATAATAAATCTCACCTGGAGGAGCATTATGATAGATTAACTTTGTGTTTTGGCTTAAAAACACAATGTTTAAGCCAAGTGAATGGTAACATGAGTACAAAAGAATTAGATTAAATTTCATGCACAGTTTTAAAGAATGTTGTGATTTAGGGCAGCAGAGTGCTAAGAGTGCTCTGCAGGTCCTAGGGTTTCATATATTCATATAGTCAAGTACAAAAGTCTGGCTCAGATGTCCATCCCCCTTGCTCAAAACTAATTGTTACAGTTCCAAGAGTTGGCACATGGGTTGAGAAAAGCTTCTGTATTGTAGAAGATCACCATGTATGTGCCTCCTTGAGCTGTTGTTGTCAGTCTGTGAAAGATGAAAAGAAAAATCCAGCTATCTTTATTTCATTAGCACTTAGGTTTTATCTGCTGAACGGTCTCTTTTTCTCACAGGCTGAACCCACTAGGACATAGCAGTTCATGCTCCAACAAAAATCCTTTCCAAAACACAGTGCAGTGGCTGCCATGGAGTGGAGTGTAGCAAACGGTCTATGTTTGACCTCTGAAATTAATTTTGCTCCAAATTGTAGGATGCAGTTTTAATTACTTGAGGCATTTTAGTTTTCCTCTGGTTAAAGAAACTCTTGATGAATCTCCTTGCACATCACCTAGGAGAGACAGAACAGCTCATGATTAGTCACAGAATTTATTACTTGATTATTGAAAGTGCAGGCCCGAGAAATTCATACCACTTAAGAAATGGTTTAGTGTGACTAATCAAAGAGGTTTTCCTGGCACACAGGAGGTATCAATATATATAGACTAGTGTAGAAAGGCCTATCTTTATGCTTTTAAGCATGGTGGCATGGTAACAGCTTAAACATATTAATCAGCCCAAGGTAAGTGCTGCTTCTGTATCATATTTTAATCTGATTCTTTCTACAGTGCTAGAGAAATTATATCTGTGGCTACAATAACGTATAGAAAAGAAATTGTTTGCCAAGTGAAAAATTGTTTGCCAAGTGAACGAGACAATCAGACCAGTCATTCAGCCCTCAGAAGTAACCACAAACTTCATTTACCTTCATTATCAGTACATTTCTGCGCAATCACGAGTCAGACTATTTGGACTTTGCTGAGAAGTGGTGAGCCATCAAAGGGACGTAATGTTTGTTTGTTTGGTATTTAGTCTGGAGGACCTTTGCTTTTAAAAAAGTTCTATTAGCATGGGTCAGTAATCTGATATTTTTTTCCTGACTTGGACTTCAGATGGCTAGGCTAATATCTGCGATACAATTGAGTTCTGAGTGTTGGCCTCTGCTGTATTCCAAAGTCTGAATGACCTTTTCAAAACTCCAAGAAACCTGTGTCATGCCCATGTGCAAGAATTAGTTTTCTAGCTACTTTGCAAAGCTCATTCTATAAATAAATGAATGAGTGAATGAATAAATAAATAAATAAATAAATAAATAATACTGCTGATTAAAGGAATGTAAATTGGGCTTTCCAGTGCAGTTCAAAGACACTTTACAATGGCATCACCCTTTTCCTTGAGCGTGGTCTAAAAGGCTGGGTGGCAAATGTATTTAAGACTCTGAGGAAAAGGGCTGTTAAGTCGACCTTGGTAACTTAACTGAAACAGTATACGTGTAAATCCATCGCAAATCCCTGGCCTTTTACAACTCATATCCCAATGGAAATCAGATCACAGAACTGTTTACAAGAGACTACGAGTCATTTGGATAAAAAGCCATGACAGCAGACCCGATTTTATTTGAAATTTTAGCTACGAAGCCTAAATAAATATTCTAAAAGAAAAATAATGAGGATTAGGTAATTATTATGAGTTGATTATACTTAGGATATTTTGTATTTGGTGGCAGGGAACAATTTCACTGTAAAGGTCAATGCTCTGCCTTTTTACAATCAATTGTAATCTTCAGTTTAAAGATAATGCTCCTATAACAAAAAAAGAAAAAAAAAGTGCATATATATATTTTACCCTGAGCTTTTGATGTCCTGAACAGTAATTTTTTAAACCACTAGAAGTAGCACCATAAAAGTATTTTACAACATTATTTAATGCATGAGCTAATCCCCAGCTAATGGTCAATTTTTGCCATTTTTTCAAAGTGGGGAGGAGAGGGGAGGGTGGGGAACCTGCTTCTGTTCAGTCCAATGCCCCATCAGTGCAGGAGCAAAAGGGAATCGCTTCAAGCTGTAGTGCTCTGAGCAACTTTCTTGGTATCACAAATAGGATGTTTTCATCAGCACTTCCATCAATCTTCCCTAAATAATATTTTATGACTATGTGTTTGGAAACAGTTGTATTTAAACTCATGTTAGTTTGGGTGGTGGGGATTCTCCTGCTTCCCCAAAGTCACTCTGAAATATTTACTGCAAACAGATGTGGGTGTACTGTTAACTTGAAGAATTAAAGTCCCTTCTTGAGGAAATAATTATTTTACAATTAATTCTTGTAGAAACGGGGGAGGCCTGCCTCTATGCCTACTGTCATAGGAAATTCTTGGACTGGTCTGAGTCAAATTGCTTTTGGTGCTCCTTGTACTGAAGGCTACCTTGTCCTACTGTCCCCGTTCCACCTGTCACCTCCCAGCTGTCACACTCAGCTCTTCCCTGAGTCCTCTCCATGGCAGAAGCCTCAATGAAGGAAGTAGGTGAAACCCACGCCCCATACTTCTCTTTGAGGTGAAATTATGGCTCAGTGTGGTGAGTTATGGAAACAGCTGCTGACGTGAAGCGGTTTTGTGTCTCCGCTGGTGGAACTGTCTGGTGGCTGGTTGGGCTCTTGACACGATGTCCTTGTTTTGTACCAGGCTGCATGTGGGCATGATAACCTTGACCAATTTGTCTGCCTGGAGGTTCAAGTTGATTTCTCATCCCTTATGTAGGTTTTCAGTGTCTGCCCTGGGTATGTGGGATTTCCGAGATGTTTTGTCCTTGAAAAAGTAGAAATGCTCATCCCCGAGGGTGCCCCGAGCCATACGTTGTTAATATTGGTAACGTCCTTAGAAATCCTTGCAGTGAAGAGGCTGTGTAACTGGGTTTGTGATTTGGAAAAGAGAAAATAAGGGTACTTGTGAGATTGTACCTTTCAGGCTGGAGATAAAGGACATTTACCTCTATCTGTAGTGGTGAAGTGCTAGCAGGGACACCTGCACCCCACCAATACCCCCAATGAGCTCCACAAAGACCACAAACCTGTAATATTTATATTCTGGTTTAGTGCTTTTATTTTGTTGTGTGTTTTCCATGCAGTGAGGAAGCTCAAAACACAATGGAGGTACAGGGAAATGTTTGTTTTTCTTGTGTAGAAAAGAACTGAATGTCGTGTTGGGGTTTTTGCAAGTGGCCATTGTTTAGTGTGCTGCACTTGGAGGGTGGAAACAAACTGAGGGAGTGGGGAAATCAGGAAATCAGCATCCACTGGTGCTGTCACATGAAGCCAATACCTGCTGTGATTTTCCAGAGAGAGAGCAGAGCACTCTGTCCCACCATAAGCTAAGTGCATGTGCATACAAACACTGGGGAAAATGTGCTTTCATAAATGTATAGCTTTCAGTGGCTGAGCCAGCAGTTTGCGAGCCGATATCAGTGATGCAGAGATGTGCACGTGCAGGGCTGTGTGCTGAATACTGCTCCAAACACTCTTATTCTCCCACTGTTGTTCACTCCAGTCTGCAAAACCGTGATTTTGGGGAAAATACTTCAAGGTGCATCCCATGGAGAACAGATGCTATTTCTCTCCTTGCTCAGGTTTGTCTTCCACTGCTCAAACAAAAGTAGCCCAAGCCTAAAGCCACTTGCTACTTGTAGGAAAACCAGGATCTCCCAGGTAGGAGCCGAATGAGAACTATGGTGTATTATGTAACAACTCTCCTTTTTATATCCAATTTGTAGCCTGCAGGTCTGTCTCAGTTGTATTGATGGTTGAAGGAAAAAGCATCATAAATGCCACCAAAACCATTGCAAAATATTGTGTTGGGGAAATAACCCAGTTGCTGCTCCGTGTGCTCTCCTTCCACTAATCTCCTGGCCTGGACCACTGCAGTTATTACAGCTCCAGTTATCTGGCAGAGGATGGTCCCCTGCTGGAAGCAGGGAAGCATGTGTCAATCCTAATTAGATCCTGATCCTGGGATCAAACATTAGAACTGGATCTGATTGCACAGTTAAGGAGACTTGGGATCAAGTCTGTGACATTTTTGCAAGAGAACCTTTTGCTCTCCTGGCTGACAGTAGCAAGACAAGAGCATTCCCTACTCTGTGGGAGTGAGTTGTAAAATCTCAAATGGGATTTTTATTTCTTGTTTGTTGGACACATCACTGTGGTAAAAGTTCCCTGGAAACAATCTGTACCTCTGTCCTCACCCAGTTTGTTGGCCCTGGCCTCACTGGGGACTAAATGCTGTTCTTTGAGGGAATGAAGGAAAGAGCTGATGCCTGAAGGTGTGAGATGCTGCACAGAAATATCACAAGAAATAGATGAAGTCAGCTTCTCAAAGGGCTACACTTCACTGTTGTTTACATTAGCACGCTGGGCAGCAAAGTCGCAATGAATGTATGGAGAAGGACGGTGGATGCTGAGGATCACATCCTCTGCACACCTTCCCTGTGCACGCTCTGTGGAAAGGCTTCCCTGGGATTAGCTCTCACCTGGTTCCCACGGACTGAGTGCCTGGTGTAGTGCCTGGAATGCATTAAATGTATATCTCCCAGCTTTCGTTTCATCTGAATGGATCTCTGCTTTGCACACCGTGAAAACAGCTCATGGTTTGAATCAAATTGCTATAGTCGTACACGTTCTTAATTCAAACTAAAATGAGAGGGTAGATGCATCCTTCCACCCATCCAACACTGAGCGATTGTCATCAGGCAGATCCCTGCGACCTGCAGGAAGCTGTGCATCCCCACCCAGCCTCAGCCCGCACCAGCTCAGGAACACGGTCTGTCCCTCAGCTGCAAAGCCAAAAGGGTCCGTAATTCCTCGTTTCCCACAATAATTTGCACATAAACGGCCGGCAGTTACAATGCAGCCTTTTTTCCTAGCATCAGCTAAATAACAGTGACACACTCCCTACTGTCATTGGGTTTTGCTAATTTTAGCACAGATGTAGCTCTTATTTCTTCGGGAGAGCCATAAAACCTTCTTCCAGCTTCATGTTTTATTCCTCTTCGAAGCCCAAACAAATTAGCAAAGTTGAGAACTTTATTTTCAGAGTTCATTAAGCCCTTAACAGTAAATCCTTTTCTCATGTTCCAGATGTTGTGGTTTCCTTGACCTCAGTTTATATTTCCTTCTGATGTGAACAAGCCAACGTCTTATTCCGGCCTTACCAATTTCTCTGGAGAACTGAGCAAAGGGGGATGCAAGTTTTCAGAGAGAAGAGAGAATGAAAAAAATCTTGGTGCTGTGGTACCAGCCAGGACCCAATGCTTTGTCTGGAGCCACTAGACATTGCCCCCACTGCTTAACGCCCTGACCTCTGCAGAACTATTTTTACATATTGAATGCATTTTTACTGATATATTTTTCATCCCTTTGCTTTTCACTTGAGTACTTTACATTTCAGAGGTAGTGCTCACCTGCATTTGGGTATGCCGAAAGCACGGCCCTTGAATAAATTAAAGGTGTTGTTTTGGCAACACACTGAGGTCTGCACAAATCCTTCTTTTCTGCTTTGTCTCTGCTGGGCTTTTTGGCCATGCAGAAATTTAGCAGTTTGGGCAGTCCCCTGGATTTGAGCAATGACAATTATCCCATCACATACATTAATTAAACACCCAAATATATCTATTCTCTTCCAGCCACCGGTGAATCATTTTAAACGTAGTTTGTGCCTTTTTATCCTCTTCAAATGCTGGATTTTTGAAGACAAGCACCTGCAAGCCTTTTAGGAGGTGTTACTCCTGCTGTTACTGACATTTTAATAAATGCAGAAATAAATGCACCCCACCAAATTGTCTAACGTCAACACTTACCTCATCGAAAAAGTGAGTCAGTTTGAGCAGAATTTATAACATGTGCCATACCTCTAGCTGCCTGACGTGAAGCGCATCCAGTTTTGTACTCATTTTTCCTGTATTCTTTGAAACCATAGTAACTATCAGGCCGTGTTCATAAATATTACAATGAATATTTGTCTTTGTGCACTTGCATAGGGAAACATGAAAAATGGATCAAAGACAGCAACTCATAAAAGGGGGTGGGTTGGGAAAACACCTACCCCGTGGCGTATAAGTCTGCCTTCCATGCGGGCATAGGTGCTCAATCTTGCCAACAAATATTTTATGGTGGGGAAAGACAAATATAGTAACAGAGGGTAATGCCCTGAACCAAGAGAGCCACTGGTATTTGGTGATTTCTTGCTTAAGAGAGCACCTCAAGGCATCACCAAATGTGACCGACGAGATGCTGCTTTGTTCTCTGCAGATAAGCACTTCTAGGAAGAGGGAACCTTGCTTGGCATTTCAGCAAGCTGCTGCAAGTTTGAGCATCTGTCAGCTGAAATAAGTGAGGCAAACATGGAGGGGATGAGGAGGAGATGTTTAAGTGTAACTAAAATTTCCAGAGGGTTCCGTAAAGGACAGCCAGTGCTTATTTCTGTTGTGAGGCTTTAGCATCATTTACTTGGCCTTGGATCTTTCTGTCTGCCCCAGAGAACAATGTTCTTCCTCTGGGGACTGTAGGAAATCTGAAGATGCTTACACATTGAAAAGGCTGCATTTGCAGGGGTAGTGGGTAGCATTTCAGTTTTTCTCTTTACAGAATTCTGTATTTTTATGGTTCTGATAGACAAAAATACCTTTATTTTTAAGGTATCCACTTAGTTTACCAGTCCAATGTACTGTCCAGCTAGTGTATTATCCATTTTTTGAAAGCAGCCTCACGTAAAGAACATATCCATACTGGACAGTGATGGAGACATGTTATGAACTTTGTTTCAGTTTGGTGCAATTGGGTAATTCTTCAGCTAGAGAGAAGTAAAGAACAGAAGACATTTCAGAGGTGTGAGTTTTTTCCGGGTAGCAAACAGTTTAACCCCACCGCTGGGATTTCCAGGTTTAAGAAGATACGAAAAATTTGGCCGGAAACATCTTGAAAGCAGGTCAGCTTTTTACTGTTACTTGTTGATGGACAAACTACAAAGGATTTTTCGCTCTTTTGTTTGGTTGGTTTGTTTTGGGTGTTTTGGGCGTTGGTTTTTTTTGGTTTTGGTGGTTTTTTACTTTTTTTGTTAGTTTTTGTTTTTGTTTGTTCATTTGTTTTTTTGTGTTTTAGGGTTTTTCAAGGAGACAAAGCACAAAGAGATGTGTCATGTCACCTCTTCTGTTCTCTATGTCTGAGAAAACCAAGCTTTGTGGATTTTTGCCAGGTTTAATTCAGGGCTGCATCACCTTCTCAGTTTCACCACTGGAAAGGCAGCATAATTTTGTTATTTCTTTACTTAACAGACATGGGTCTGGTCCCCTCTACACTAAGTCAGTCAGAAACCTTGTGCTGCTGACGCAGTCCAAGGGTAAAATATATGTAAGGTATATTATGTGTCAGGGTCTAAAATCAGGACCCACAGACCCCACCATCATATTGATAAAAAATGCTGGGTTTGTTTTATTTGTCTTCTCATTTCTGCCTCTTTTTGAGGCTTGCATCCAAACTCAAGGGCGGTGAAACATAGTGGGGATGAGCATGGCTTGGGACTGGAGAGGACTTGCTCTCTGATGACATGAAAGCAGTTACCGAAGAGCCCTGAATAGTCCTATTCATTGAAAAGATGCTGTCAGGCTATCAACAAGTAAAACCGTGGAGAAAAAATAATGGTGTTGGGTCTGGAAAACCCAGATCACTCCGTGGTGCGTTTGCACTTACCCTTCTGCAGGCACAGACACCTGTTTTGTGAGAAATATCGGTTTTCCCAAAAAGCCCTGAGGTGCACCTGTGTGTCGGGGTGAGGTCATGGCAGACAGCAGCAGGTTTCAGCTGAGACAAGGAGTGGCAAAGAAGTATGTGTGTATTTTCAGGACCCACCCAGAAATGCTGAGGGGGCAAGGTGAAGGGTGGGATGGCAATTTGGGGTGGGAGGCAGGAGAATTGGTGTGAGAGCCTGAGGCCATTTCCCTCCTCCCAGGAATTTCTCAGCGTTGGAAGACGCAGCTGAGAAAAACCCAGCTTTGACTGGCACTTTCGGGTTTCCCTTGCATTAGAAATTGTCCTGGATGATCAAGCATTTCAAAAAGTGTGGTAGAGCTGGACATAAAACTGCCAGTTAATTTTGGTGGCTCTTTTTTTTCCCCAAGAGATATGTTCCATATTTGAAGGTTTTGTTGTTAAGTAATTTTGGGGGAGTTTTTTGTCCCTGCTTGCAGAGACAAAAAAGTGTGGTTACTTTAGAATATGTTAGTTGTTCTTTCTGATTTTTTTTTAGAATTTTTAATTATCACATTTCATGGGAAAAAATTTGCAAATAAGCTGCATTTTCAGAGCCTTGATACCTAGTGCCTGAGCCTCTGGTGCTGCTAATGACCAGTGGCCAGCGCTGATCCAGCCTGTTGGGATTCCAGGCACCAAGTCTGGACTTCTTGGTGGTTGGCAAAACGTACTTTAAGGGAAGAAAATTGAAGAGTTTTGTCCCACATCCTGGAAAAAAGACATAGAGGATCAGAAGGTGGCTTCCTCCCTGCCATGCAGCAAGATAGGGTTGGCCAAGGGGTTGGCTCTTAGGCTCCTGTCAGAGCTGTGTCTCAGCTGGAGCTGACCCTGTCCGAGAGCCGCTGGGAGACCCAACCCTGCCGTGGTGGCTGGAGGTGCCCATGTGAAGTCTCCAAGTCACCCTGCTCTGCAGGGGAGCAGAGGACACAGACAGAGCAACTGGATTTTGTTGGCCATGAGCCGTTCAAGGGCTCTTCTCGGCAGCAGTGTAAGTGATCCGCGGGGTTAGGAGGTTTGGGCACTCTCTCAGTAGTGCTTTCCGTGTCCTGCTTGGTCCATTGCTGCCTTCCCAGGAGCTTTTCACAAGCTGCAATGCTCTCATGTTGTGTGGCATCATCTTTGAGAATATGCAGATGGGAGAGGAGGCAAGCAAGGGGAACTGGTAGCATTTTGGGGCATGTTTGATCCTGCAATTTCCCTGTCCAGGAAAGGAGATGGGAAGAAATGAAGGAAATTCAAAACCTTTGAATCTGGGTTGCACAATGCGTTGACAAGGAGCGTGAGGTGTGTGTGGGAGTTGCTAGTGGGCATCAGAGAAGGCAGGGTGTCTTCAGGAAAAATATATAGGATATATGAGATTCCCATGCCTCCAGACCTTCAAGGCTGGGACTGAGCCTTAGGTGGTTTAATGAACGTGCAGAGTGAAGGGCAGGAAAGAATGGAAGGAGAGGAGGAACCATGCAAGAAAAGAGGCAAGTGGCTATGTGGCAGAGAGAATTTTCTCCTCTTAGCTCTTCCACATGATTCCCACTTTTCCCAGAAAAGCACATAAGGCACAGTTGAAACGAAAGGTAGAGACCAAAGGAGTATACTTTAAAAGACTAATCTTGGCATCAGGAGAGGATACTAAAAATAAATAGGACGTTTTTGTGAATTAAGGTATTTCTGACTAGCTGAAATGTTTGGCAAAGGAGGATCCCAGACTTTCCTTTCTTGTCAACATTTAGCTAGACAACACGAGTCTGCAAATAAATTCAATTCTTCTTTTGATTTCCCTGCATATTTTTTTTTCTTTTTTCCCTTCCCCCATTGTCTTCAGACTCAGCGGCAGTGCTTGCCTGTGGCTTCGCTGACCCCCTCGGAGCCTAAGGAGTTCCCCACCCACTCACCCCAGGCAATAAAGCCTTTCTTTAGGTGTGGAGCTTATGACTCTCAACTCACAACACTGGATAAAGAGCATCTGGAGCCCGGGAACATTTTAAAGGGTTATCCAAATGCTCATCACTAAGGAATACTCATTTCAAAGTTACTCTTGGGTCTTTCTGTTCAAAGGGGGAAGGCATTATCAGGGTATAAGGGGTGGTTTTGCTCACGGGCTGGGGAGATGCAATAACCTTTCTGTGAAGGCAGGGTCCACTTCATGGTGCTTGTAGCATCCAGCGACACGCCTGAGAACAAGTTTTGTAGCCGCAACTGGAGGAAGCAGGCAACGTTCATGGAGTGTCAGATAATCCGCCGTGACATATGATCCAAAAACATAAGGCTGACGAATATTCCTGGCACTGTGCGCCGGTGCTGAGAGCAGATTATGCGTTTTTAAATGTTTGATGTTCTTTCAACAGTTAAAAGCCATTTTGGGCAACAGATAGCTCTGAAGATATTTTAAATAATATTTTTTTTACCACTGGGGCTTATCAGCACTTCATTTTAAGAAGCAGCATCACAGAAGGCAGAGGGCTCTCTAAGGACCTAGTTCTGATCTCACTTACCCCTATTTATATCTGGAGTAACTCGGCTGAAACAAATGGAATTTACTCCCGCATTAAGCAAGTGTAACAGAGAGCAGAATATAACAGGCTCCTCTGTTTGGTGTTTTCTGTACCCCTCTCCTGCAAACTATCTTCGCAGGTTAGGATGTTTCTGTGGCAAAGGGAAGCCAGAGTATTTGGGTTTTAGAGCGCAGATGGGCACAGCTCCCATGCAAGACCTGGCAGCTGGGTCAAGGAAGAGCACTTAGCCAGCAAAAAGGAGTGAGTCCGTGGGCTCCAATATGGGAATACCCCCTGCTCAAGCAAGCGGTCCTACCAAAATCCATGGGGACTTAAGGATTGTGCTTATAACAGTTTATAGAACCAAAACTTGTATGGATGAATTCAAAACCCCCCACTATTACTATTTTTATAATATGCATAGGTATATAAGTGAAGCCAACCTGCAACATGGTAGGAAACACTGATTCTAATAATCCATAGATGTCCATCCCTGAGTTTGTATTTACCATCTTTCCATACCTGTGTATGTTTTTAGAACTAGAATCTGTATGGATGAATTAAAAAAAAACAACCATCTTGTAGTTATTATTGTTGTTGTTATTATTATATAAGTGAAACCCATATACAGAGTGGTAGGAAATACTGATTCTAATGACCCATGGCCAGACAGAGCTGGGTTTGTATTTACTCTTTCCAGCCCTGTGTATGCATTGCAAGTGATGTGGCTCTGCAGAGCTCTCTCAAGCTGAATACTTTCCCCTCTCAGGCAATTGCATTTCCCACTAAATACTATGCTCTGCTTTTCCTGCCCTGCTGGCAGTGCAAATGTGCCAATCTCATTCTCGAGCCATGGTTCCTGTTGTGGGATCAAATGTTAGGATTTTAAAAGCTAAAGTTTGATGTGGATGAACAACTGCCTATAAAACGCATTAAGCTCTTACCCTGTAATGTATTTAATTTCACACTGACTGATGGTATTGCCCCTGAATGGATTACGGCAGGGGGCTGCCATTGTCCTACTAAACCACACTGGTTAAATAATACCTTGGAGTCTAAAGCTGCTCTGGGAGCATTTCACATTGGCTAACATGTGAAATAAATACCTAGCTTTTCTGTGAGCACTTTGGGTTGGTTTAGAGAAAAAAAAATTAAATTTAAAAAAACAACTACATGTTGAATTGGTTTACAGTGCATGAAAATTTTGCACAGTTGTAGGATGGCTCTCCCTCTGTGAAACACAGACCAGCAGCTATAAAGGGCCCTGGTTCAGAGAAGTGCAGGTGCTTGCCTTGGCTCAGTGGGCTGGGAAGGCTCCTGGAGCAGAGAGGAGCACATTACTTCTCAAGAGAGGTCCCCCTAAGCTCATTCCTCATGGGTGTTTGGTGCTTGCAGTGTATTTATTTAAGCAGCACCTCCTTGACATTAGTGCCCAAAGCGTCAGAGACTGGAGTGCTGCTCAGGGCTCAAATATGTTAATGTCTCAGCATCATAGTTGAGGTGTATCAGCTTTGTTATTGGAATTTTTTTATTTAATAAATTGTTTTTAGTTTCAAAAGGTTTTCCCTGCTGAACAATTCCTGCTTAGTCTGCATTATCTGTTAGTTATGATGAGGTTAATCAAAAGTCCCTTCAATGGAGTTGCACCTTCTGTATGCAAAGTCAGGCTCCCGGACCCTAGCAATCATTAATGCGTGTTCTGCTCTGAATCATGTAATTTTGGGAAAGCCTGTGGTTAACTCTATGAGCAAACACCTGCCTGTTTCACCCTGCTCCCCATTATGCAAGACAACCTCCAATCAAGGAGTATTTCTCAAGTCCAAGCAATTGCAGGCAAATTCTCTGCAAAGTAACTTTAAAATTATGTGCTTTATCTGCAGATAAGTATATTTATGTGTATATATATATATGGGGATGCATAAAATATATATAGAAAGAGAGAGGTCTGTAACATCCACCACCAAGTATCATTCATGAATACGTGGCTAGGGATGCAATCATCTGCAGCGTGCTGAGGCACGAGCCCTTAGCAACTTTGCTTATTGCATTGATTAAGAAAATCTAAAAGATCTTTTCTTTCTTTAAAAAGAGAAAGAACTGTGATAAGAAAAGGATAAGGAGGTATTAAACCCCACTAGTCTTTTTTTTTTCCCTCCCCTCCCCAGACTTCAGCAGAGCCAGGAAAGAATGCTGGAAGTCATCAGAGGCATGGCTGGGATAGAGAGTGTTAATTCTTCCATATCTAAGCCTCTTTGTCGAAATTCCCTTTGTCTCTTGCCCCAGGTCATTAAACACTAATCCCATCACTCTTCCTAATCCGCTGCAGTGGAGCCAGAGTTCAGTTTCCGAAACTGTCTTTGTTGCTTTCCTAATAGACAGCTCGCTCTGGATTTTGGTTGGTTCGGTCACATTTAGGGCTTTCCAGCACAGTTCTTTAATGAAGTGCCATTAATGAAACTTTTCCTCCTTCATGCAGTGTGCACGGGCATCAATTGGTTTAGTGTTAAGTAGGGTAAGGTGCCTAGTCATCTCAGCAGCCTTTGCAAAATATGACTGTCAAAGGCAAAACCTAGGAAACAAGACCATTGAAGAATATAGCCAGTGAAGTACTCATTTAATTACTAAGGATTTACAAAAGAAAATCTGTTCTTTGTGGCTTACAAAAGACAACAAGCTCAGAAGAGATAGTAAAGGGTTTGGAACCTATTCTCTTTTCTCCCTCCCCCTCTTCCCAGCAAATCCTGGAAGAGGAAATGTGGCTGAGCAAAGGCATCAAAGCCTATTGTAAACTCTTTCCAACCTGCTGCAGGAACACTAACTTTCTAAGTGGGAGGTGTTCCACTTGCTGCTAAAATAAACTTTGAGACCTCTCCTGCCAGGAGATGTGGCCTCATTATCCAAATCAATTCTTCTGTGGCAGAAAATCGAGCATTGGTCTGTTCCTCCGTGCTGAGAATGAAAGCTGCTTCATAACAAAAATGTTTCTGATGATGGGAGATGGTTTGTAGAGTTGTGTTTGGCTGCATGGGCTTCATCTGGTGTGGTGGATGATTTGAATGGAGTATTTCCTAGGCAGAGAACACAGCTAAACTTTGCATCTTTCTTATGGCAGCAATGTTGAAAACCCTCCGTATTCACTTCATTTGCCACAAGCACGAGAAGGGAAGCAAAATGCTGGAAAATCCTGAGAAAAGTTGTTTGTGTCTGGAGCAGGCCCACCTCTAGTGGGTTTAAAATAGTTTTAAACCATTGCAAAAATGATAGATTCCATACATAGGTTTGAATATAACCAGTACGTCTTTGGGAAGCTTTATTCTGCAGCCAGGTACAGGAGTTCCTGAGTTAATTGGAGGATCTTTCCACTAAGTTTTGTGATCTGGATTTGGAACGATTTCCATGTTCTCAGTGGGATGGAAAGTTAAAAAAATAAAGACTGAGAGAGTAGGAAAAACTATTGAAGCTGGCAAATCTGCTGGCTGTATATATTCTCTTTGGTAGGTGTTGACATTTTTTCCTGTGATATGAACTATCTAATTACCAGCAAACTTGTGATATGAAATAAACCACATCTTATTGTACAGCATGCTTTCCATACATTCTGTTTTACAATGTTCACGTGACGTATAAATGAGATCCAGGTTTGATTATTAAACAATTTAATTGCTCTTGCAAAGTCGATACTATGGTGCCCGGGAACAGAGTGCTCCAAGGGAGGGTATTCTTTTAAAGACTCCTTTAACAACTGGCAGATCTGTGTTTGGTTTGTCTAAATCCTAGTTTTTTCTTTTTATTTCTTGTTTTAACATGTATGTATCTATATCTACATCTATATCTGTATCTATATCTATATCTATATCTATATCTATATCTATATCTATATCTATATCTATATCTATATCTATATCTATATCTATATCTATATCTATATCTATATCTATATCTATATCTATATATCTATATCTATAACTATCTATATCTACATCTACATCTATATCTATATATCAATCTATCAGTTGTTTTGGGGGTTGTTTGCTTTTTTGTGTATGTTCTTGTATTCTTGGAAGTTATTCTGTTTTGTTGCCAAAATGTTCTGGCAGGTGACACCCTAACTTGATCTTTTTCAAACATTTTTGTGCAATTGTGTCGCCTCTGGTTGTAAACCAGCTTGATAACTTGCTTTGCTAAAAAAATCTCTCAAAACCCCTGGGAAAATAAATCAGATCAATTTGCAAAGTGAATAAATCACAACAAAATTATTCATTTGCAAATGAAACCGCAACATTCTCTGTAGATAAAGAAAAACAACTGCATTTTGCCACTTCATCACGATTTCCTCCCTCCCTCAAATTCCAATGTGCATCTACTGTTGGCAATAAAAGTTACACTTGCATGTTGTTAAAATTCATTCATATGCTTCAGCAATTCTACTTTCCCTGTAATTGACTTGCCAAGTCTCTTACTTCAGGGAATTGGAACAGCTTTTACATGTGAAGAGGAAAAAATTCCTGTACAAGTCACTTAAAAAAGAAAAAAAAATCCAGAACATATCCTGGTGTTGTTTATCACCAACTCTGGAGCAGCACATCCCACAGCAGCATCACCAGCTGAGTGCCAGCTGTCTGGTACTCTCTGACCCTTTAAACTTAGTCCTCACTCAAGTTGATCTACTAATGGTGAATTAGCTCCCCGTGGCTACATCCTGGCAGAACTTTTCATTTAATCCTTCCCTTCCACTTCTCAACTACTGACTTTTTTCTCCACTCATCTTCTCTCCCTGCTTTCACCAACTGCAGCTCAGATGTAAGAGGAGTTTTGGATGGGTCTTCTGCAAGGCATGATCAGTGCCCTGATCTTTAAAAAAGCGTGTCGGGAGTGGACATCAAAGCACGTGAGAGGTTAATGGTGAGCTCTCTTTAAACCAGCTGCGATGCTAAATGTGATAAGCACTAGTCTGACTAGTTGTGGGTGTCTAGGCTAAGGCTGGGTGCCATTCATCAGCACAGGCTGGTAGGAAGCGTGCCTGGCTCGTGTGGCTGCCACTTTGGGAGCAGCTTCACGCCCACTTGCATGAGTGGCAGAATCCCCTTGGATCCTGCCCAACTGAGCCAGGCAGTCAGCTCCAGGGGGTAAAGAATGGATCTCATTATTGATTAGTATCACTTTGTTGATACAGCCATGAATGAAACATCTGTTCATTTCCTTGGCTGGGATTGATTTTCCCTCCCTGCCATCTAAAGGAGCCCATGCAGAGCTCCATGCACGTGGAATTTTCTCATGAAGCCCTTGACGTAGTCTCAACAAAAGGACATGAAGAATTTCCTCTCCTTTGCTAGTGGTGGCATTCAGACAGAAAGAGAACCCTTGGAAAATGTAAAAGCTTTTGTAAAAACATGAGAAAAGCATTTAAAGCCTTTTCAAAGAGAGAAAACATCAATGTAAAGCCTCCCATAGTTGTCTGCCCGTGCGGTCTCTCTTGATTTGAAGAGATTTTAACCTTGCGGGGGAGGGAGACAGAACTGAGGTTTTTGTTGGGTTTTATTGTTCTGCTGGTTTGTTTTGAGTTCTATGATATCTTCTTTTTCGTCAACACATGCATGAACTGTGATTACACTTGAACATTTATTTAGCCCTTCAGAAGCATCACTATTCAAGCATAAAAATATTCGTGTGTCACTTTGGCCAATAAATTTGTTTGATGCGTGGCAGGGGTTTACACTTTGATACTATGCAGTGGTTTTCACTGAAAGACTTTGGTGATGAGTTACCAACCCAGTATCTTCTGGAGGGACTGCACATCTGTGTACATCAGTCCCTCTTTCCCAGTCCACCCCCAACTTCCCAGGCGGTGCTACCGATGGTCAAAATCAAAGCATCTCATAAAGGAGACACAAAGCCGATGGTCTCCAAAGAGAGCATCAGGCAAGGGAAATGGAGATGGGAAAGAGAGTGGTGAAGGGGGAAAGCTGGGAGAGGCTTCTCTCACCAGAAACAGGGAAACCGTGGAGAGAATTGGGAAGGTACAGAAATGCATAGTAAGGCTATGCAGCTTTCCACCATTCATGTGCTTATGCTTAGATACTTTGCCTCTCTGATGGCCCTGTCCCTTGTGTCACTAGCACTGCCAAAGCCTTGGAAAAGAAATGCCCTCTAGAAAAGGGAGTTATTAAAAGAAAACCAGCTCTTCAACTGACATCTCCTTCCTAAGCAGCAGCACTAGAGCTGTGGCAATTCCTATGTTGTTTGCTTGGGGGGCTGAACAGAGAAGGCACAAGAAAGGTAGTTTTATTGCAAAGAAGAGAGAAAACTATTCAAATCCAAATATGCTGGAGCATTCAAAGTACATTCAGGGTCTCCTGTCTCATTCTCTCATTCTATCTTCTCCCAGAGTAAATATCTTGCTGCGAGCTTCCATGAGAAAAATAAAACCAAGCATTTTCAGTCCTTGTTTAGGAGAGGGGAGAAGCAGAAATTCTCAATAATTTTATCAAAGGGATGTGTCAGCTTTATCACAGTCTTCTTCCTCTTTTCTTGCCATCTTTCCTTTATAACAAAATCCTCCCTGCCTCCAAGCAAAACCAGAAAATACGCTGAGGTGCCCATCCAGCAACTCTAGGCACTAGGTCTGAGGAGTTTCTGTTTGTTGGAAGGTCCCACAGGGATCTGCCCGGGTCTAGCTTGGAGCAGTGAGTACTGGTGGCTTTGTCCAGGAGGACGGTACAAGTGAGATGGGGAGGGAAGGACACATAGTCTTCTGAGCACTCTTCTGTTGGTGTCCGAGTCCTGCAGTTCAAGGAGTTGGGTTTCCTGGTATCCTGGCTGTCTTCCCAAGCATATTGCTCTTCCTATAGAAACTCCCACTTGTGAACAAACTTCTCCCTGCAAAATTGTTTGTAGAGGCATGTAGGTGAAATTCATTGGCCTCTGTTTCAGAAGTCGTCATATTCCATGACCTAATGGCCCTGAATGTCTGTTAAAAATTCCAGGTTTAAAATTGTCCTCGTGAAAAGAAGTGCCAAAGTCTAAAATTATCCTGTGAGAAAGGCTTTTACAAAGGTTTCTCTTTCAGCGGGGTTTGCACATCAGGTTTCTGCTGCTCGAAGGATTCGCAGTGCAGTAAGTCAGCTTTGATGATGGAAATATTACCCTCTTGCCTGGGTTTTATTTTATGTTTGTTTTCCCTTCTGTTTCTAGTAGTCTCCAGCACTACTCCTGAGAAAGGCTAATTACCCATCCGTGCCCTTCTGGAGAAACGGCGGCGATGCTGCAGCCCTACTGCCAGTGGGGCAGGGGTAGGGGCTGGCTGCGCCCACGAGAGAGGAGCTTTCCAAGAGAAACACTCAGACAACACAGCTCTTGAGTGCCTCGGCCATAAATCTTGTCTGGGCATCCTGCCTGCTTTATGGACTCTGCCATTTTCTCACAGACAATTCAGAGCCTGCCCTATTGCTTCTTGCAGAGGCAGAAAGAGCACAGTTTGCTCTGGAGAGAAGAAGATTTAAGTTTTCTATAATATTGGGATGAAATTACCAGAAAAGTTGATAGTATGTGATTCTTCTAAGCTAGCAAGAGAGTGGTGACAGTCTTTTCCTCTCTGCAAGGTTAGTAGGAAGGAGAGGGCAATGAGATTTTAGTCCATATCTGTTAAGAGAAGGAGCAGAAATAATCAGCTTAATTTGCAGTAAAGGAGATTTAGATGAGATATTACAGAACTTCCTCATACCAAAACCAGTTAAGCGCTGGAGCAGAATATTCAGTAACTCTGTGGAATCACTGCTGTAGAAGACACATCTGTAAAGGTTGAGTTTAAGGAAACATAATCCTGTCTCCAACAGATGGTGTGGATGATTCCTCAGGGACAGCACTCATCTCAATTTCATATGGTTCACTACAGAGAACTTTCGCACTATAAAGAGGCTAATATCTGATTCCTAGGTTCAAAAAAGAACATAAGAAAAGCCATACGGGCTCAAAAGTAAAAATCTAACCCAGTGTCTCATCTGCTATGGGGACCCACAACATCTGGAAGAAATGTAAGAGCAAGAGCATCGCACAGGGATACTTCCCCCCAATAATCTCCCACCTGGTAAATTTTGGAATCCAGGGATGTGATTTCTCTAGCCAGAGGTGTTGGCTTTGTAAGATCAATCTAAATAGCTCACCTGTTTGGTTTTTCTGTCAGACTTTCACATTAGTTTTTTGACTCAGGAAAAAGGAAGTGATCATGAGAAGGTGGAAGAGGAAAGAGTATAACAGGTGGAAAAAAGAGAAACTGGGCAAAGGGTGAAAGAGAGAAGCAGAAGGAAAGAGAAAGGAAGAGAATCCGAAGTGAAAGCAAGGAAAGAATATGAAGTGGAAAGGATGTAAATACCTTACCACTAAGGAAAGCAGGGAAACAGAGGGTAGCGTTAGGTGTGACATCAGTGACAAAGTCCAAGCCAAGACAAATTTGACAACTGTGATGCTGTTGCTCTCCCACAGCTTAGATGCCACGTTTGGGAGCTGAATTAAATGAGGCCCTTGCATCCTTAGTGCACTTGCCAGCCACAGAGTGAAACATCTGGACAGCAAAGCCCCTCCTTTTATTGCCAAACCTCTGCTTGCCCTGAGGACCCAGTCCTTCCCTGGGGCTGGAGGAGCCGAGGGCAGGTTGCGCTGCTGGAGGTGCTGGGGAGATGTTGGATCTGATGCCAGAAGGTCTCCAGTGCTGATGGAAATGGCAAATGGAGAATCCAACAGTGGGGAAGTGGTGAAGGTCCACCACATCCAGACTAGTGTTGAAAAACTAATGTATTGGTGTCTTGTGAACTTCTGTTCATTGCTGGTTTAGCTGGGAAGGAGCTGATGCCTTGGGAGAAGGGGCATCCAAAATGAAATAGCTGTCAGAAGTTTCTTTGGTTTGTAGCATTTTTGGTCTGAAAAGGTTGATTTATTGAGTGTGGTTGCAGGAGGGGAGTGTCAGGAGACAATATTAATGGGTCTTGGTTGTTACTTTGTTTTTCACAAAAGATGTCTGGCATTCCTGGGTTTACCCTGTCCTGACAGGAACATATTTGAAACAAAACAAAACAAAAAATCTGTTTTTTCTTTACCCTCCTGTTCTCCCCCACTTCTGGCAGTCTCCAGTACCCCTGAACTCTGTCGTTGACTTTGCACATGTTCTTGTTGGGAGCTTTATGGATGGTTAATTATCTGAATTAAGTTACTGCCTCTGACTGTAATCCTGGAGACTTCTGTTCCATGGCCAAGCATAGCCAGTGTTGCACTGAGGCTTGCAGCACTACACTATTAGTTGAACTCTGCTGTTGTCATCTTTGCTGCATGTCTGGATCTGTCTTCCTAAGCTTGAGGGTGGGAGAGGCTTTCAGATTTCCCTCAGTCATCATGAGGCAGCACCACTCGCGCTCAAGCTGGTGACACTAGCAAAGACAATCTGCACTAAAAGAGAATCTGTAACTAAGCTGTCACTTCGGTTAAAATATCTTTCTTTAAAAAAAAAAAGAAAAGAAAGAAAAAGGGATCCCTCTGTGTCAGGAGAGGATGGGGAAGCTAAGAGATTCACACACTACTAGCGTAGTGCATAACATCCAGAAATTATATTAATTGAGTGCTTCCACTACCCCATCTTTTTCTGATTTTGTGAATAGCACATGTAGAACAGCATCATGTGGTTGCTAATTATGACAACCAAAGTGCAATTTTGTAATAAGGCTAGCAGATGTTTGCAGTGCTAAATATTCAGATCAAAACCAGCTCTTTTTGCCCAGTACACATCCAGACCAGATCACATAGGGTGTGTGAATTATTTTTTGGATTTGTTATTCTCTATAAATTCCCTCTGGCTCACCTTTTAAGCTCTGTATTTGTGATGTGATCTATAAGATCAGATTGCAGAAAATTACAATATTCCATTTGCTCATAATTAGGTCCTCATTTTATCTCCATCAGGCAAAGAGAAATTTTGCCACTAATTGCAGTAGGACAGGACCAGCCCCTCTGTTTGGCTTTCGTAAGAATTTTAAAGGCCATGTGAAAATAAGAAAAGTTTGTGTTGACCAAAATGTTTGTGATGAACTAAAAGATGGTCATTTGCACTCCTGTGAGAAGAGCTCTGTTAAGAGCCATCAATCCCACTTGTGACAGCGAATTGACACTTGCTGGTCTTTAGGATTCATTTCTTAAAATGCTAATGCAGACAAGATCCTGTCTGTTGTGGGAAAATATGGGGGAACTTTGTTAGATGAGACACTCAAGTGCAAATAAATGTTTCCTGTAAGAAAGCATTTGGCTCGAATCTTTCCTCTTTTTTTCTTTTTTTTTTTTTTTATCTCCTAAATTGTTTCCCCATGTCCTTAGTTATACCCTTAGGAAGAAAAAATTAAAAATTAACATCATCAAAAATAAAAGTCAACTGTGCACATGCCAGAGATAATTGGAGATTTATAATATGCCTTATATAACTTGTGAGCACTGAAATAATATACGTTAGTGATGGGCTGAAACTTCATGGCATGAAGGATGCCTTTCTGGATAATTTACATCTTGGGGGGTAGTATCTTAAAATCAGAGGTCCTGTCTTCACTCCGTGCACATTAAAAACCACATGGTGCTTTTCATAAGAGCCTGGGCTTGCCCCAGCTAACATTTTCCCCCTGCTCTTTAGTCTTGCAGCCTGTGCTGTGCTCAGACCATCTGGTCACCATTCTGCAGCCCTGGCCATGGCTGTGTTTAATGGTGAAATGATTTCTGTCTGTGTACAGTTGGTAGAGTGTTTTGCATGCTGCATATGCTCAAGGTATTACATATGAAAGGTATTATGTAAGATTAGAGGGAAAGAAAAATACTCTCTTAAGAATTGTCAGTAATTGGCCAGAATGCTCTTGTGACACCATTTGATGATGGAGGACCTTAACCGCTGCTCTGAAATGGTCAGGTTTTTAACTTGTATTTTAAATTTATCCACTGTGAAATTTTCTGCTTTTTATTGTCGTTATTATTGGCATCTCAGATGGCACTCCTGAGGTTTCTGGTCACCTAAAGATAACTCAAAAGAGACTAAAAAGAGGAGTCTGGGGACATGTCCAGGTTTTCACACCCCACATGAGCATCACTCAGCATGCAGCCCTCTTTTCCCCATCTCAGCCCACTTTTCCCCATCCCAGCCCACTTTTTCCCACTCCCAGCCCACTTTTCCCCATCCCAGCCCACTTTTCCCCACTCCCAGCCCACTTTTCCCCATCCCAGCCCACTTTTCCCCATCCCAGCCCACTTTTCCCCACTCCCAGCCCACTTTTCCCCAATCCCAGCCCCATGCTCCTGGCTTGACACAGGTGCCCACAGATCAAGCTCACACCAGTACAGTGAAACTCAAGGCAGCTGACAAGATGGGCTTTGACAAAACACTTTGTCCGTGATGTTAGTGTATCCTTTCCACTCCTGGTCCTTTCAAGTTGTAATCAAAGCCCTAAAACTTGGTTTGGCCTCATTTAATCAGGTCCTGATTTAACCTTATTCCTAATTTTTGAGGCAAGGTTTTACCAGTGGTGCCTCCCTCCCCTCGCACACGCACCTTTGGGCTGAAGCAAGGAATGTTCCGTCAGCTTTGCAGGGTTCCAGAGTCATGCACCATTTCAATCTAAAAATAAATCCCAAACGTGGTATACTATTCTTGAAGACAAGTTGAACTGTGCTGTCCATGCAGAAATGATGTTGCATTATATTTTAATTTTGGGCATAAAGCCAGCACTAACTGCTCACCAATATAATTATGAGCAAAAGTACTGTGGCTCTGGGCTCTGCAAGGCTCTGGGTCTGCAGGGCAAATTGTGCCAACCAAAATCATCTTTCTGTGCATGCAAAAAGCTTAAGAATACACACATTTAAGCAAGCTTACTCAGAACCAGGATTTTAATACAACTACAGTAAGTTTTAAATCTTTTTTGGCTACTGAAAGGGGTAAAAACTGCTTTAAATTTATCAAAACCAGTATGGGTTGAAAAGGAGGTCTTTCAACAGCTTCTACTTAAAGCCCAAGGAGCTATGGTGGACCCGCTCTTCCTAAGTCCGTGCAGACATCAGTGAGTAGCCCTGCCTTAAAAAAAAAGAAAAAAAGAATGGCACAATTTCACCCAGAATCATTTGTTCTGTTGGTGAAAGTCACAGAGAAAAGTCCTAAAATTATACAATTATAATAATAAATCAATTCAGCATGTCATTTCTGCTTTTCTACATTAATAAATTAACCATGTAACATTGTTCAAAATTATGTCAGTTACGCATATAATAATCTTTTAAATTAATGAAGTGATGAAGCAGTTTGATGACACCCATGATTTACAGGGCTGCTTTTAGCTAATGTTAAAAGCCTTTCATTTAATAAATTGTCCCCTTGAGAAATTACCAAAAATTAATATTTTCCATGCTAAATGTTCCAAGGTTTACACTTTTTCACTATATTAGCAAATGGCAAGGGAGAAGCATTTTTCAAAATATATCTTCTTTTACATATATTTAATTGAAATTAATTAGTATATTACTTTAAAAGGAAATGATCACAGAGAAAGGTGTGGGATCATTTATGAGAGTTTCTTATGGCAATAAAACAGCATTTAAACAATGGAATTAATCATGTCCTTAAAATTTTTTATGATAGATTAGGAATCATTCCAAGCTTTTTGATTAAATAGAAGGACATTCCATACAGACTGGACCAAAAAAAAAAGAAATTCCTGCTATTTCACTGCTGATAATATTTCCCTGGTTTCATTATGTCAGGTTACGTGCATGCTGAATATTTACTGAGCTAAAAGCAAAAGTCCAAGTGAGGCTCACAAGATATATTTTGCTTGCTCTTCCTTGTGCTTGGCACCCTGATGTAATGTATGCACGAGGTTATGAATGCTTAATATTTCCCATTTTATGCACATCTTATCAGAAGCGAGCTTTAAAGCCACTTTCTCCTAGGGTTGGTTGGGATTCAAGGAATATAACATGAAATGGTAGAGTGTGTCCTATAAAAGAGGTTAAAATGGAGGTTATAATTATGAAAGCTCAATAGATTTGAAAGCCAACACAGTGCCCCCTCGCATGTGATACTACCTCTAGAAAGGGAAAGAGATATATAGGACTATAAAGGGAAGCCTGTAATTGATGCTCTCTGTACTTATTAGGATTTGTTTTAGTAACATCAGGGACTCGTTTTTGTACTACCTCTGAATAAATAATGTGCACAGTAGGTTGGGTCAATTCCTTTTCACTTTGAAACGTTTTCAGTGGTTGCACAAAAACCAAGAATAATTCATTGGCTTTTTGTGAGGCAGCTGGGTGTATTATGAAAAATAGGTGCGTTAACTGATTTATTGTGGGGGGGGGGGCAGTCTATAACAGGGGCCAGCGTGAAAAAGAAGGGGCTCTTGGCCTTAGGGGTGAAGGGAGAGCGTTTTCCATCTCAATCAGGAGCATTTCTCAAAAAATAAACAGGATCTCAGAAAAAGCCCTTGTCCCAGTGCTTGTATTTGAATGCTCCACGGGTGAAGTCTTGCCACATAGCAGAGGCTCCGGTGGGACACCCACATATAATTACCCATGGACAGAGCTTTGCCTCCTGTAAGTAAACCACCATAATGAGCACAGCTCCTCAAATGCATATTTGTTTTAAAAAATAAGTGAAACAGAACCATCCCAAAAAAGCCTGAAAATTGATTCCAGTGCAGGGTTTGTTTGGCTCCTGCTTCTGGCACTGATTCCAGAGTTTAATATCTCCGGCAAGTTGCTGCCTTATCCCCGGTGCCAAGTTCCAGATCTCTCAAACTGCTCTGACCCTGTCAGAAGGACAGACATGGTGATGCTTAGCTAGGGTTTGTGTCCTTTAGTCCTTTGATATGTCTGTGGAAGAAAAGAGCCACAGAAGGACAAATTCATTATTAATAGCAGTGATTAACGGATTAGTTGTGCCTCCTTCTAATATTTCTACAGGTACCCCTTTGCAGCAGCATCTGAAATCTGTAAGATTTTTTGCTGGAAAGTGTGGTTAATTTAGGGTTTGTTTTGTGAAAATATATATTGGGGGGGTTGGGCTTTGCAGAGCTGCCTCTGGAGTCTCTCCTAGTGCTACAACCCTTCCTTGGAAAAAGACCATCAAGAAAATTCTGTCTGTCTGTCACACTAGGCAGGGACAAGGTTTTTTTTCTCCAGTTCTTTTTCAGTGTGAAATCCCCCCTTGAAGTTCACTCTTCTGGGAGGGTTGAGTTTCGTTTGGTCTTAACAATGTCAATTCTAGCAAAGTGAGGAGAATTTCTGTGGTGATGGAAAACAGTGTTGCACACACTCCTGGGCACAGAGTTTGTCCATCCAGAGAGGAAGAGCTGAAACCTGTAAAAGCAGCAGGAATTTGTTACGAGATCTGAGGGTATTTGGAATAAATTCCTCTGGTGATTTGTACTGAGCAGGGGTCAAGACAGTGTTTTCTGAAAAAATGTGAAGTATTTTGAGGATCATATAATTGTCTTCTACTGTGCGATCAGTTTTGGATGCCATCTTGGAATGGCTACCAACTTTTGGGTATTTGCAAAAACATCTGTGAATGTGAAGCATAGCTTCCAAATAATTTAGTAAAGCAGAAATGACTGTGTCTGGAAGTGTTATTCCCTGCTCTTGGGCAACCAAGCCATCTGAAATTTCAAGTAGTGGACAGAATTCGGGGGTCCAAACTTGTGATGTAGTAGGGAAAGTGGTTGCTCCAACAGCTCCAGTGACCAGCAGCTATTTGGTTTGATGTGAATTCTCAAGACATTTAGCAAACCTTTGAGTGTAGTGGAAAAATTAATGAGGGTGAGTCTAGTTTTTACTGTGAAACTTCCAGGTGATTCTAGAGATTATTAGTTTTGGGGATTTATTGAAAGGCTATCTCACCCTGATTTCTGCAAGAAAATGGACGTCCCAAGCTGGAAAATTGATAGGACTGATAATAAGAGGGAATTAATTATACTTATTTGTTAAAGAGCAGAAATAATGATATTTATTTCTCCTTATAAAGATTCATTGGGTTTTATTTCTAAGGGAACATAAGTAGCAATAACATAGCACATATAGAATAAGTTGTGATCTCTGAGAAAAGCCTGTCCAGCCATCAGAAGAAACAAGGAATTTCTTAGTTTGTGCTTCTGTTGGGATAGACAAGGATTGCATCAGCCTGTGTAAAGGAGTGTGTCCAAATGCAGACAGGGCCAGAAGCTCATACACATCTGCCGCCAGAGTTTCTGCTTAAATATCTTTATGGCAAAAAATAATTCCATCTCACTCCTCAAGCTGTGGAACAAATAGAGGGGTTGGTCTCTAACAGTAATTTTTCAGATGGGGAAATGACCTCAAATAGCCTCAAGAGACTTGGCAGAGAAGGGTCAAGAGGATGCAGGAGAAAAGAAGGAGCCCTTGAGCAGGACCAAAGGCTACATCCTCTACTGCTGTTTTGGGATGAAAGCTGTAGGGCTGAGGGGGGAAGCTTCAGCATAAAAAACCCAGCAATTTACACTTTCAGCTCATGCCCTTGATGATTTTGTAGCATCTGCCTATGTGAGGTCTGCTGTACCCTCCTCCCTGTCCCCACCAGACATATCTCCAACCTTTGGGCAGAACCTTCGGGTCCATGTACATCTCTTTTGCACTTACTTTGGCAAAGGCTGTCTATCATCTGTGAGGAGCACGATCCAAGCCTTGCTCCAAACAAGTGGCAGTGGTGCCACCATGCTGCTGGGTCTCATTGTTGGGGACAGAAACTTCTACACGAAGGTAAATATCATGTGGGGGCTGATTTCTAGATAATTAATACTGGATAAGTCTGCATCAGACTTTACCATAATCTTATTGGCCACAGTGAGGTAACATTCTGAGGGAGATCTTACTCTTGCCTGGTTGTCAGTAATATCATCTACACCCCTATGTCCTTCCAGAGTTGAAGACACCTTTCATATTGTGCACCAACATGACTAATTTTAGTAACACCTTTTTTTGCAAAATCAGCTTCTTTAATTTAAAGTTGTCAGGCTTGAAGGTCATGGAGGGTGGCAGAGAGCCTTATGAGATCTTACAGACCCGCTTGGAGAGGTGAGCCTCCCAAAGAGCTGAGGATCAGCTTTTCAGGCTGTAGATATGGGATGTAAAGCACAACTGGGTTAGCAAAGTGTTGTGGGCCACACCAAGCACCTTTCATTGAAATTTAGGCCAGTGCTGAGAACCTATAGGAAAGTTTTGCTCTAAGTTGACCATTACATTTCTACTGCATATCTGTGAAGGGATTGGGAAGACAAATTCCTGCCCACCGCTTGAAGTGCTGAGTATCCCCACCTTCCTGCTACTCCATCATTTGCCCACGGCATTTTAATTGCTTGGCAAGGAAGAGTGTGTGCATTGGCACGTGCAGGATTTAGCTGGAGTGTCACACCAGGAGCAGATTAGTGAGGGGAGGCAGGAGCTTTAGGCCTAAGCGACCTTAGTCTGTCCTGGGGATGCTGGTGGGACTAGATTTGTCCTACATACCCTTACTGTCAGTCCACCAATCTCATCAGGTCACAGTGCCCCTCTCCTGAGGCTCACCAGGCTTGTGGAGCATCAGCCCTCAGCACAGGGTGCTTTACCATGCTGAAATAGTTCACTTGCCAGTATAATTGACTAAATCAACTAGATTTGCTAGAAGAGCAGCCAGACTCGCCACTGGTATGCCCAGCAGATGTTATTTGAATTAGCTGAGAAATAAAGTGATGAGAAATGAAACTAAACAACCTCTTTATTAAAGAGGAATGAGCCAGGCAATGTTTGAGCAAAAGCATCTCTTGCTGTCTTCTGGGACATGGTAGAGTCAGTGTACACTGCAGTAGGCAGTGGATGAAGACAGGTCAGAAGGAAGAAGAGGAGGGCAGGAAGGCTCCAATGGACACGATCTGCCCCCTCTTCCACTTCCTTGGTGTGCATCACATCCACTTCCTGGATGAGAGTGGGGCAAGCACCAAAGGCTACTTCAAAACCTGCAGGAACACAGATTGAACAGCACATGAGCAACACAAGGAAAGCACTAAAGGACCAGAGGGTAAAAGGCACCAGCTGCAAAATTAAAAAAAAAAAGCCAAACCAACAAAAGAATAAAGGAAGACTTGAAACCTGGCAGTTTTTTGTCTGACTGCAGAGCACAATGTGATGCCAAGCTTGCTCCTTGCTTGCTGATCGGTACGGAGAAAAGGTTGGGATATGGTCAGGATCCGACTGGGCTTGCACAGAGGAGAGATATTCACGGAGCCTGACTCACCCCTGGTTCACGCTTTGCACAGTCTGTTCCAGCCTTTGCAGAGGAGGTGCAAGAAGTGCCAGTTCACGTGGTTGTGTAATACACAAGAGGAGGCTGAGTTCATCCCAGCAGCTGCCTGCAGTGACAGTGAGGGTTTGCCCCGCATAAAGCAAGGACAAGAGAAAAAAAGTAACCCCCAGGGGAGGGGAAAAAAGTAGAAGTTAAAGTGGTAGTGGAGGGGTCACTACTGATGCTCTGTGTGACAGCTGCAAGGGTGAGTGGAGGGAACTGCACATGGGAGCAGTCATTGTGCCCTGCAAAAGCATCCTTGAAACAGGATGACAAGAGCAAGTAAGTGCACTTCAATTAGAAACAATATTAACTATTATTTGCAGCATCTTTTTGCCCAAAAAGCATAAAATTCTTTGCATTTTGGGTAGAAACTCCTCCCCAGGGAATCCATATTTTTCATTTTCAGAACTAACGCAGAAATTCTGCTGTTTCAGTTAGCAGAAAATATGTTCCTGTTCATCATGGATGCTATTTGAGGGGATGCGGCTGCACATGCAGCTTCATGGAGATGCAGAGAGTGAAAAATAGTGTGTCTTGGCTGCCAGCTCAGTGCCAAGCTGCTGTCTGATGCAGTGAAGAGTAAAAATATATTGTGTCTTCTTCAGCTTTTAATACCTGGAATAGCCAGCAGACCCTGGCAGACCAAGTTGCCATGAAGGGGTCAGTGAGACATAATGAAACATCCATGAGGGAAGAAGCATCCTGGCATTACACATGCATTTGCACAGGTTTGCACAGCAGCCAGCTCTTCCATATCTCGCATTATGTTAGCTGTTTATAAATTATTCCCTAAGTTTTATCACACACGCATATTCATTTTTAATGCTTAAATACACATTAAGAGTAATTTTCACTAAAGGATGATCCCTAATTCCATCAGGAGCAAAGCTAAGGAAATGATACATGCAAATCTGAGCAGGGGTTGGTACCATTAATCGCTGGCTTGACTTCCTGGAGGGAACTTGCCTGTCCTGGGTCTGTCAGAGCTTGCAGCCTGGACGGGAGCCTAAAGGCCTTGGATGAAACCCTACCTGCGTGCTAAAGGTCCTTAACTCCCCAAACTTGCCACTCCCACACCCAAAGGAAAGTGCTCGAGCTCTCCCGCTTTCCCACAAAGACTAAATCTTTCAATTGCCTCCCACACAAACCAAGGGAAAGGATAGAGCAAAATGCATTTTAATGAGCATTTGAATAATCATCGGGATGAGTACTTTTCACTGACATAGCACCTTTTGTTCTAACAATTTATAAACATCCATTAAGCCTGACAACTTCCCTGAAGGGTAATTCTTTTTTTTTTTTTTTATTCTCGGGAAGTGGAGAGCTGAGATTTGCTGGTGGATAGGGCAGGAAACTCATGGCGGGGCTGGAAATGGGAGCCCTGCGTGCAGGATTTCCTCTCCCCCCTCCACAGGGTTTCCTCTCGGCTCACTAATCGCTGAGCGAGATCTTGATGACCAGATGCTCATAGATAACATAGCTCAAATATTGCTTCCTTTCTGCAAATTGCACGCTGGCTTGGTTCAAAGGCCAAATCCTATTCCACCATCAGCTGGTGGCGGGGATCCCATCAAACACCAGTGGTAGGGAGGCCAAGCTGCAAGAGTCTGGAAAACAAAGCTAAATATGTGAAAACTCCTGCAGCCAGACACAGTTGCAGAGCACAGTGTGGTTTAGAGCATTTTCTTTTACTTAAGAAAACCTGGAAAGCTTTAAATGAGACTTTCTAAAGGGCACATCCAGGAGCTTTATCCAAAACCTCTGGCAAGGCATTTCCTTCACAGACAGTGTGCACGTTCCAGGGTACAGTGACAATATTTCTTCTTTGACATCGCCAGTTAAAAGGATTTATTTTCAGTAAAATAGAGTACTTCAGTTGTGTGATGGGCAAAAAAAGGTACTCTATAATTAAAAGTGGGATTAGACAGAAAAATGAGATGTTAGGCAGATAATTAGGGAACTATTATAATTAGAATGTGCTTTTAAATCCCCTAGTAGCTTCTATTATGAAAGGGATGTCCTCTGATTAACTAATATTTCCTTTAAGTAGATATTTTTCCTCTTCCTTTTGGACAGGAAAGCTTGAATTGAATGACTTCACCTTAAAAAATCACAGTTTACTGGGGCCCGAGTTTTCCTCGCAACAAGCCAGTTTTGCTCAGGAAAAAAGACCAATATTGGGGTTGAAAGTGGCAGAGAAGATTTTACTAGTAAGCTTATTAAATTGCTTCTCTCCTCTATTAAATACAATCTTATTTATAGATAGTATTTAGTACTCTTTGTATTGAGCCCTTAAGAGAAATTATTGCTGTTAGAGCAGTGATAGCCTTAGATTAAATTTTTATTCATGCAAGTTTTATACAAATGAAACTGCTGCATATTTCTATGTGAAGTAGAAAGCTGTGATGGTTTTGAAAGGATGGGGAGCTTCAGTGAGAGCTGTCTGACAGCTGCTGGTGGTGAACACATCCAACAAGCCTCTTGGAAGCTGCTTGTCTCTCCCTGGCTCTTTGGCAGGGAGGAGGGAAGGACAGAAGTCGGTCCCACGGCTTAAAGCCCCATAAATCAAGTCAGTACATTTGTAAGTGCATTAAAACTGGGGGAAGTGAGAGAATAAGCTGTCCTGTTCCCCTCACCTGAGCCTTTTTGGTTGTTGGGTCACAGGGAACTTCTGTGACAAAGCATCATATGTACACAGGGAAAAGTGGAAAAGGAAAATAACTTACTGAAAAAGCAGTCTCCTTCCCTTTTGTTTTTTTTTTTATTAAGTCTAAAATTTTAAAAATTGAGAGAGAAGCGAGTGCAAAAGTTCATTTTGATTGCAAAGGCCAAATGTTGCCTCTTATTCGTAGTAGTGGGGTAGGCAGAGGATGAGATGGCCAAATGTCCAGGCCCAGCACTGCTGCATGTTTCTGTATTGCTGTATTTGGACAACCAAGACTCCTGTTCTTTCATGTAAAACCCAAAAAAAGCAGATGGAAAATTGCTTTATTCAGGGTCAAGAACCTTGGCATCTATTTGCAGATATAAAGATAACTTACTTAAAAAGCCATTGTGGTACGTCTGATTCCAGTTTACTGCACATATTGTTGAAAGAAGTGCTCAGAAAATTATTTGAAAAACCAATTGGTCAGGGAAAGGGTGAAACTAAGCCCAAATATAGGGTTATTTAACCCCAAATACAGGTCCTGGAGAAAGCAGCTGGGGAAGACACACGCTGTCTTAAAGCTAGAGACTCCCAAGCCTGACATGAGCATTCCTGCATGAGCAGCAAAAAAAGCTGGAATAATTATTTCCAGTGTGGTGAGTGGAAAGGGTGCTCCAGCCTACTACTTCTGGAGGGGAAGAGAAGCATCTCTTCGGGGTGTCTTAAGGAACCATGCACGTGGAGATCATCTCTGAAGCCCCAGAGATCATCAGTGCCCCAATGCTGCAGGAGAAGGCTCTCGGGCACTGCACTGCCGTGTCCACCTGCTCACTAGCCAGGGAGAAGCAACAAAGCGCCAGTGACGGCTGAAAAAATATGATCAGCTGCCAGGGAGAATGAAGGGGGGACCTGTGGGCACAGGGTCCAAGCAAAGATGGAAAGCCCTTGGAGGCAGAGACGGCCTGGCTTGATGCACTCTGGTTATGTGGAGGAGCAGCAGCTCTGCTGCCTGGCAGGGCACCAAGGCAGCTTCCAGCAGCACGTTTGGGAGCATCCTCCATCCATCAGCACACCCTGACACCAGCACACCGTGACCCACCACCAAGGAAAATCTGCAAGAGCCAGGAATCGCCTTGGGTATGTTAACTGTTTAACAGTGAATGAGCCAGATCCTCGGCAACGATTTTTGGCCTTTCTCTGTGGATCTGGAGCACTGGTGGGCACCAGCCCCTTGTTGGGGTCAAAGGGATGAGACATGAATGGTCTAACAGCAGAGCCTCCTGACTTAGTGCTCTTGCACAGCCACATCTACAGAATCCTCCAGGACCATGTTGCTGAGTATTCATGGTGCCTGTGCAGGCTCTGGAAGGAGAAATACCAAGCTAAACTGAGAGGTGCTGATGCCAGGGTGTGCTGGGGTCATCTGGTGTCTTCTGACTTCCCAAGCTGAATGCTGGCATCCCAGTCAGGAGAGAAACACACGAACTAAAGGGAATGAAGGGAGTTTGGCTATTCAAATGGCCTCCTGCCCTATAGTTGTAGGATGGAGGTTACAGGGGAATGTGAACCGGTTTTCCTTAATCCTCTGAAAAATATCTGGACTTCTCACTCCTGCAGAAAAGAGCCATTTGGCCTAATGATACCTTCCAGCTCTGCAGTGCCGCTCAAGATGCTGAGGCTTTTTAGATGTCTTAATTCATCCTTTCAGCAAATAGCCAAGCCTCTGCACAGCAAAGTGCTTGTGTTAACAGTACAGCACAATGGGGAAAATACAGTATAGAAGAATATGATGGGTTTATGTCTTTTATGTCTTATACTGCAAACACATAAAAACAATTAGGGTTTGGAGAATATTTTTTAAAAGCAAAGAGAATGATTGGCAAGGCAGAGAAAATAAATACTATACCCCTGAGAGGGTTAGGGACATATGATTTTTTCAGTTTTACAGAAGAGAAATGCCAGATCAAAATTACTTTCCCAAGATCACACGAGGGTGATCCTGCCACCTTTTCTATTGAGTAGTTCTTAGTCGAGGGTTTGTCTGTCTTTGTGCCCAAAGACCTCCTTTAAAGCCTGCTATCCAGTGGTGTAAATTTACAGTGTATTAGCTACTCTATATTTATTCCCCACATAAATATCTCTTCAAATTGAGCTGCCTCACCCAAAGGCACTTTCAGAAGTGTAAGGCCAGCGATAATGCTGCTAAAAGAATTAACACTGTCCCACATAATTAGCAGTAATTAGTACTGGTTAGGACAGGAGTTAATGCACACAAGTAGACATAAATTCTGCCTTTGTGTCCCTGTGCTGACATAAAACCAGCCTGGGAATAAGATCCCACTGGGTGAGAAAGTGAAGGGACCAGGTTGATTATCTGATGCCTCGTGATGCTGGAGATCAAATTCTCTTTATTCCAGACATTTCTTCCCATCACGAAAGCTTGCACCCTCTTTTCAGCATGGTGACAGTTCTACCAGCGATCCCAGTGGTATTTGATAACCCATCATTTCTCTGGATCCTGGGGGAGAAAGAAAACCTGAGTATTAAAACCTGACCACTGCATCAAAACAGCCAAATACCTTCAGGGATTTTTTTCATAGCTTCCTGTGCTGGGGCTAACTATTTATGGCAGCAAAACTAAATTACAGGCTCCACAGCAAAGAAAACCAATCAAGAGAAGAAAGTATCAAAACAAATTCAGGCTATCCCTCCTGCAGGTGAAAAGCTGGTGGGGTGATGGATGGCTTTGCGTAGGAAGGAGGATGGTGGCATGTGTACAAGTGCCAGTGCACATCTGGCATACACATGGATTCAGGACACCACAGAAAGCCACTGGGAAAATGGCTGGGAAGCAAAGAACTGAGTGGACAGAGAAGGTTCTTCCCTAATATTCAAATATATTTTATTTTAAACTGTTCTCTTCTTTCTCTCTTCTTCTATGTTTTATTTTAAACAACTTCTCTGAGGTCGGAGCTGTCCTTCTTGTGGTAGGACTAGAAGCTTTAAAGAAAATGTGGATTATCCAAAGTCACCTGACTGCAAAAACTCTCCTTCTTCTTTCCTTCTTTCCTTTGAAGATGATTTGACATAGCCATCAATAGTTATAAATACTTGAAAGGGAAAAACTTAGTAAAGTGGAGGTAACTTTTAGGGCTGAAACCCCTCATTTTTATACTAGACAACTGCATGCTCCTTGAGTTCACGACTTTGCAGAAACAGGCAGAGTCTCACGATATAATCACAAAGAAAAACTCACTTTTCCAACATGCAGACTGCCCACTTCAGCTCCTTGGAAGAGCCATTGAGAGCCAGGTTTTATTGGGGGTTGAAGGATGTGCAGGCTGAATTGCCGTAGGTGCTGAGACTGAGTCTGATTTCCAGCATCACTGAGATCCATCTGCTTCTGCTGTCTTCACCCAGACCTGCTGAAGCTGAACACCATTCATAATCAGGGCCCAGCTGGTCTCTAGAAAAAGGCCTTTTCCAAGCAGAAAAATGATTTGAAGTGTAATTTTAAATTCACTTTCTAAAATACAGAAGTAAACTCCTGTATGGACACTTACTTTGATTTAACCTGATCTTGCATTGATTTTGATGATGAGCAATCATCTGAGCTAAACAAACAGAAAGTGCTCATAAACTGAATTTTTTTTTTCTTTATTCTGGGTTCACCTCAGCTAGATTAAGGATTCAACTGAAGTTAAAGCTTGCATATTTTTATGTCAGCTACTTTTGTCTAGAAACCTGTGTGTCTGTTTGTGCCGGCTCATTGGGCACTTGTAAATGGATTTTGTTTTGATCAAAGAGGCAGTGTGATTCTCAGCCCACTGGAGAGGGACCCCTGAGGTGACGTCAGCCAAGGGAAGAGTCACCAACGGCAGCAAATGTGTCACAGAAGAACTTCAAAGCAGGATCCACAGGCAGCCTTGGCTAGGAGCAGGGAACAGATCCAAGGGAAAACATGAGGCAGGCTGGCTTGGCATCCTAAACAAAATCTATATTAAGAGACAGGCAGGTAAGGAGAACTTTATGAAAAGCACTGGAAAACAGAAAGAGGGAATGGAATAAACTACATGCCCAGAGCAGCAAGTGGTCCCATGATGGAGTTTTCTTAGGAGGTCTCTTACTTGAAACACTGGGGTTTTTAGCACGCTCATGAGGTAAAGTTCCTCTGAGTGAGTGGTTGTTTGTGATGGTTTTGGCGTGTGTTTGGAGGAGTGCTTAAACCCACTGGGCAGTGAAAATGCAATCCATGGAGGTGAAAACCCAGGAGCTACCCTCTCTGGAGACACAGCACAGCAACAGGGTAGACCAGAAGACCAAGAATGTGTGTCAAGCTACATATTATATTCTTGGTGCCAACACTGCCACTTTTTTTGGGAATAGTATGTGGCACATAGCTCTGGGAGGAGCCACCTGAGTCAAGAAGGCAAGAGATCCTTTCGAGTGGTCCGTCACGGAGGAGCCTGGCTCTGCATCCCAAAGGCCAGAAGAAGAAACGAGGTGGTTACCTGCCTCCACACCCAACAAGGACGATGAAGGTGACATAAGCATGTCTAGTGAAGCGCTGCTGATGGATCTCAGCCTACATGAAGCCAGTAAGGAAATATTTGGGATAATTGCAGCTCTTCTGAAAAAATGTAAAGAGAACTGCAAATATATGCAACTGCTGTAAAAGTCTCTAGTGCTGCTTTTGCACTCAGGAAGAGAAAGCATATTGCTCACAAATTTGTCATACCACCAGGGAGGAAGGATGAGGTGGCATTCCCAGGTGTGGAAACCCAGGGCAGAAAGCCACCAGCCCCTCATGTTCAGTGAGGCACGGCAGAATTTGAACTGTGTGGGGAAGTCAGATGGTGGAGCTTTCCCCTAAGTTATAGACCCGACATGTGCTTCTAATAGAGAAACTAAAGCAGAAGCTAGAGTTACTGCAAGGCTGAGCGTACTAATGAATCAAATTGTCTCTACACAACTTCAAAGGCTTTAGGAAGAAGCAAGAATAACTAGAAATGTAACACTAATGGTAAGGACAATGTGGCTGGCACTGGTTAAACCCAGCAAGGGTCTCTTCATCAGCAGAGGGGCAAACTGTGTGTGGAAAAGGATGGAAAAAAAGCTGATTTGGTGGTGCTGTACAGCAGAGGGGAGGGAACAGCTGTGTCCTCAAGTTTGGTGAGAATAAATGCAAGGCAGAATGGGCTTGGTACAAAAATGAGGTGAGCATTACAGTAATAAAATTTGAAGGGGATCCAAGTAAAAAGCCTTCCAAATAATGGAAGGACAGGAAAATAATAGAAAGGGTTACAACTGATCAGCAATACAGACAACTATCATAAACTTCAACTTGGAAACATAAAAGGAAAAATATGATCTTGGATGATATTGGAAAAATAATTTAAAGCAAGATATTCTGTGGGGGGAGAGATCTGGGCAAGGTCCAAAGTTTCTGTTTATGAGTTAATGAAGAGAGGGGTGGGAACAGTTTGTCTTCCAGCAGAGGCCCAAGAGGCAAAGCATCTCGCCTTTGCTTCTTGCGCCATCACGTAGTTTTCTTGGTCGAGGCCCTTGAAAATCTTCTGTGTCTCAAGTGCTCTGCCATGGAATGAGGATTTCCTCATTTGAGGACACATTCGAGCACACATGCTCATAAGCTGTTCAGCTGCTACAGTGGCACCCCCTAAACCATGAGCTGTCACATAGCATTGGGGTGAGTGGTCCCATTTCAGGGGATGCACTGGAGGAAGATCAGACTGAAAGGGATGGTAGAAATGGAGAGGGGGATTGAAGCGAGGGATGGTTTAGTGCATCTGCATGGTATGTCATGAACGTGACTCTTTTCTGATCATGTTTGTATCTGCAGATTCATAAAAGTGTTTTGAAACAAGAAGAGGGATGAGGCAAAGAATTCCATGTGCCCAAAATCCCCTGGGAATTGCTTGGGTGGCTAGAGCCTGCTGATATGCTTTAATTGGCTCCACCACAGAGGGATCCTGAGCTACTTCGGTCATGTCTACGTGTGCTGTGATGCATATCTGCCTTCAGATACAGCCCTTTTCAAAAGGTGACTTAGGTACTTAATCCCAGTGACTTGCAATAAGAGTTGGCTGGTAGGCAACTCCTAAAGTGGGGCTTAATGTCCACATTCGCTGAAGGTGCTTTATATCTTTTGCAGAAACTAGGTGCCAAATTTTCCATGGACTGTGGTCACTGTAGTGGTGAGAAAAGAAACAAAATGTCTTTGGAAATCTGAACTGAAAAGTTGATAGTCCTTCTCAAAACCCTCTTAGCTAAAATAGAGAGTACTTAATTGATCTAAATTCTGCTAAATGCAAGGAAATAGCGTTGCAGGAGAGCTGAGTTGATGATTCTATGAGATGTTTCTTTGGTTTCTTGTAAAAAGTACTTCCTTTCCAGAGTTTGGGTGTCTATCTGATTTCTTGTCTTGTTCCCACAGCTAAGTTTAGGATAAGAGCAGGAAAGCATATTTTTTTAAAGTGCAATTACAGCTTTTCAATCAAAGGTTAAAAAAAGTGCTCTAGTGGGGTAAGCTGGAAGCAAACATTCTCTTGATAAATCTTGGTGGATTATTCTGACTGCAGTTTCCTCTTGACAACTGCAGATCCCAGCAAATCTTTTCTACGAACCCTTTAACCAAGCCACAGAAAGCGACTGTCGGCATCATGTCATCATGAAGGATGCTTGGAATCCCCAGACCATTGGCGTTTCCCATCTGAAACCACTGCCCCGGCCTGGCTCGATGCCTGTGTGTCTCTGTCCCCTCACTGCAGACCTGCAAGGCCAGCGTGGAGCATTCAGGGGCCAAGCCAGGATGTGGGGCTGCCCCCACGGCAGCTGCAGGGCTGTGGAGGAGGAGATGCTTCTGCTGCCTTGTGGGAGGCCCAGAGCTCGGGAGGCAGCTCCTGGCTCTGGGGCCCCTCCGAGGGGATGCTCGCTCTGCTCGGAGGAAAGTGCAGCTTTTACTGCCTCCCTCTCTGATCGCGCTCCTTCTCTCCTTCACAGTTTTCCCCCTTCCGTGTCAGCTTCTCACAGCTGCTGCCTTGGGGACCCAGCCCTGGTGAGGGAGGAAGCTGCCTTCCCCTCCAAGGCTCAAGGGTGAGGGCAGCAGCCTCTGGAGACAAGAGCAGCAGTGGTATGAGCACACCTATCCGTGGAGGCAAAGCTCAGCTCTCTGCTTTGGGGCTGATGTGGCTGTGGGGCACTGCTGCACTGTAGGGAAAGGGGAACGCCATGTTTGAGTGCCTGTCCTCTAAGGGAGGTTTTAAAAATGGTTAAATAAGGAGGGTTTTTCCTAAATTATCCTTAGAGCAGTCCCTCATTGTGCATGCACACGCACCTACCCATAGAGGCTTTTCTCACAGCCATCATAGCCGGCCAAAAATTGTCCCAGGGAGCTCAGAGAGACACGTACATCCATGCACTCACCTCTCAGACCCCGAAGTGAATGACAGCCACCCATCCTGCTGTCACCTGCGCTACTGCAGATCCTCTCTGCTTCCCTGCGCTCGTGTGCACCAAATTGGATCCCAACTGCTTAGAGAAGAGCCACTAGTGCCCAAAGAAATGCGACAAAATGAAGGAGCAAGAGCAACTGGAAGCTCTTTTTCAGCTCCCCCCACCCCCGCATTTTTTTTTCTTTCTTGCCGAGAGAATTGTTTGCGGGGGGAAGAGAGGGATGTTTAAATAGCTCCGCAGATCCATTTAGTAAAGTCAATATGCAATTATGCAAAAGCCTGTGATAATACACCCCCAGACGCAGATAGCAGCGGTCGGGGCTGTCCTGGGTGGGACCGCGGGCAGCTGGTCCCTCTCAGGGTGGGGGCTGCAGGGACCCTGACACGCTCCCCTGCCTCCCCAGTCCCTGCAGCCCACCACAGGTCGGAGCCTGGTGCCGTCGGGCTGGCGGGGCTGCGGATCCCGGGAACGCCCCGAGCCCCGTCCTGCACCGTGCTGCCGGGCGCAGGGCTTTGCTCCTTATTTTCCTTTATTTTTCTAATTTATAAAGCGTGATTGATTTGCACCCGATTTTTTCCTGGAGGGTATCGTTCGCGGGAAGCCCCCGCCGCGAGTCCCGAGCCTGCAGAGAGCCCCGGGTTCCCTCCCATCCCACCGGGCTGAATAGCCCCAGATCCCCGCTCTGACGAATGCCCGTCCTCTGCGATCGGCAGCAGAGGCACGCCGAAATAATGCTGTAATGGGCTCATTAGCCGAGCTGCAGATGGACTTAGGTAATAGGAATGGAGCAATAGTGAAAATTAGTTTGGAGGAAAACATCAAATTGAAAAGCTCTGACAAAACTCCGCTTTGCTCTAGTTCAGCCGAGGTACTGTCAGACACCAATATTCAATTCCATGTCACTTCAAATTGAGCTTTTATTTTGTTACTCGCTAATTTACTTCTCGTACAACGTTGCAAGTATTTTCAGACTCATTTGAAAGGGTAAAATACTTCGTTCAACTTTTTAGAAGAGTGGCCTTCAACCTCTCTGCACCAGGGACGCACAATCATTTAATTTCTGCTTTAGGTACTCTAAAGAAAGTATCCGTAATACCCTCTTGATAAAATAAAATAAAAACTAAAAAATCAGGCAGATTGTTGTTTCTTTCAAAGACAGCAATTTTACTCGCAGAGATGAGCTGGGAGCTAGCAGAAGTGGAAAAAGTCTCCAGAATAAAAGAAAGAGTATCGAATATTTTAGGCTAATGTCACTCTCTGTTGAACTCTGGCAAGTGGCTCTGAAGGCAAAGAGCTGTCGGAGTTGGTCTGCTACAAGTGGCAGGAGGGTTTGCTTATACCTTAATTTAACATATTTTTTTTTAAATCCCCACTATTGTTCAGCTACGTGGGTGTCTTCCTCTTTTTAGGCTACGTGCGGGCAATATGCACGGACTGAGAAAAGGCGCTTAGAGATCTTTGCTTTAAAACACTCCTTGGACTTCACATGGACCACTAGATTATTATCTGCATGTCCAGTCGGCTGCTGACACTGCCTGTAAATACGACAGGGGCTTTGCATTTCACGGCCCCTCTGTAGCTCTCGCCTCGCAGAAGTCAAGGGTTTTGTTAAAAGTTTGGGGTTTTTTTTAAACCGAAAACAAAAACTTTTTTTCTCTTCTTTTAATCTCTCCTTGCGCTTTGTGTTTTTGAGGAGAGCGTCCCAGGTGCCACAGGAGCGGGGAACCAAGCGGGCAGGGAGAGGGGAGAGGGAAATTACCCAGCTAGGCTGCATCTGGCTGGGAGCACCCGCGGTTCGGGCACGGGCAAAGGTTCGGGAACTTAAAAACAGCTTCCTCCAAACCGAGACTAACGCTGGGCCAGCGTAAACTGCCCTCCAGCTGCTCCACCAAAGAGTGGCATCGAAGTGATTGCCTTCTCTGCCCTCCGAAAGCATCATCGGGGTGGGAGCTTCCCGGATTGGGATCTCCCTCTGCCCACGGGCTGCAGCCGGCTGGTGGCAGGGAAGAAGTTTTAAAACCATTCGCAAATATTTTCGCCTTCTCTTTTTAAAAAAATTTCCCCCTGCCTATATATTTAGCTAATGTCCAATTGCCTCGAACGGGTAAACTCAAACCATCTTTACCGTATCATTGCTCCACGCTCTGCAGTCACTAAAACCCTAAACACTTAAAAGTGGAGTTTTTATACAATAATACAGATGTAACGGAAGGAAAAAATAAGTGCCTCTACCGCCTTTCTGTCCGGGGTCTCTTTTCTTCTTCTTCTACTGAGCAATTGGGAGTCTCCGACCCCTCCAAATTGCCGAAAAATGGACTTTTTCTCTCAGAAAATTTGGAAGCGTTTCTGGCTGTAGTTTTCCCGTCTCCCAGTAGACGGCACAACAGCTCAATCCTTGGGATGCAGAACAGCCCAGCGGCTTTTCTTTTTTTTTTTTTTTTTTTTTTTTTTTGTAATTAAGCAGCCACAGTTTTACCCAGCAATTGCTTTTATTGTTATTATTATTTAATTCAACGAGAAATATAGGAATATCAACGGGAAAAAGAGAGCGTTTGGCATAGGCAGGGAGTACAGAAGTGCCGGGGGGCAGACGTGCTAAAGGCAGGGATCGTCGCGAACCCTGGCGCGGAGCAGTGCTTCCAAATTAATCCAGATGAACTTGTAGCGCCTGAATCGTGTAAGAAAAAAAACCCTCAACAACCCCAACACGACGGTGTTCCCGAGCTCAGGGGTTATTCTACGGATTTTAGGCTGAAATGGTCTATTTGCAGTGTGAAATAGGAAGGGCAAGGCTCAGGTCGGCTCTGCGCTGCCTTGCCCGGGCTACCCCGAGGTGCCACCGTGGGGAAAACCTGGCAGCCGTCGCAACTTTTGTCCCTGAAAGACTCCTTTTGTGCGCGGGTGCCTTCACTCCCGCCGCCGGCACGGCTGTCACCGTTGAAGTCTCAAAAATCTCGGCCAGTAACTCATTTCACAGTGAATTTTATTTAAGTTAAAAAAAAAAAAAATCATA
>VZRL01004878.1:163011-175511 GCA_013397895.1 Origma solitaria
TGGCCGGGGGATGCGCGGCCCCCCGCGCCCTCCGGTAAACTCCGGTGCCAAGCCCGGCCCCGGCGCGGCCGGCAGTATCAGGGCCCTAATGGTTCAATAATAAGGTGTTGAGTGCTGGTCGCCGGGGCGGCTAATTAGGATGTGACTGCGCAGGGCGCGTTTATGGCTGCGCGGCCCTGGGATGCGCGGGCGCGCAGGGCCGGGCGGTGGGAGCGAGGGGCCCCCCGCCTGCCCACGGCTCTGCTTGGGGGAGTAGTAAAAGAGTAAGTATGTAAAAGCTTTTATTATGGATTTAATTACATTTTCTTATATTGTGGTAGTAAAGGTTACAGTTAACAGGGTGTTTTTTTCTTTTAATTTATTGGCTTCCCCTTATTTATTCTTTCCCTATAGGCCCCTCAAAGCCAGTGCCTTTAAGTCCCCCCGGTTAATGGAAAGCAATGACACTAATGCTAGATTTTGCAAAGTAAAGCCCTATAACACTAACCATTGTTCAGTGATTTAACCAGCTCAGTGGCACTAGGTCACTAAAATAGCATCCTTCTCCCACGGGCTCGACCCCGCTGCCTGCCAGGGTGAGACCTGCGGAGTTGGTGTTTACCGTCACGGCTCCGCAAGTACAAGGCAGGAGTTTGGGCTTTTTGCTGGGGATGGTTGAACTCAAAATCAACCACACCCCAGGACTTTAAAAAATCTAGCTGAAGAAATGCGGCCATTCTCAGAAGTTTCAAAATAAACCTTTTTTAATCATTAGCTTTTCAAACATTCGCATGTTTAAATTTTCAAATGTTTGTTAGAGCCCGGAAAGATTTAGAACACAGCTGTTGTGTGATGTGTTTGGGAAAACTCCTTCTGATTAAAAAAAAAAAATAGCCCAGAGACTGACTGTAGTCCAACAGCAGAAATTCAGTTTTGTAGGTAATCCTGAACTATTACTGTGGGGCTGTTTTCTTGAAGCCACATCACCTTGGCGCCCAGGTGCTCTAGTCTGAGCTGTAAAATTCTCCTACCAAGAGCATATGCCTACAGAAAGCCTTTAGAAAGTCCTTTAAGGAAAAAATGGTGCAAAGTATCCACCACATCCAAATAAAGTACATTAGCTGCATAAGATAGATTTTATAGGAATGAAACAGTATTTTTCTTACTGAAAATAAACTTGTTGAGTGCATCCACAGTAGCATTGCTTGACAAAAATTACAATTTAATAATGCACAAGCCAATTACAGATGCAGAAACTCTTAAAGGCAAATCAGCAAAGAGCCAAATTCCTATAGGAACTATGAGGGAAATGATCAAAAAATGAACATGAAATAAGACTTCCTGCAAGAAGGTCCATATTTCAACATTATTTGACTCCACTGTCAGGGAAATTGTTGAAGGATAGTAAACCGGTACTAGAGTCTCAGTCATTTTTGTTACAGTCTTAAATGTTTGCAACTGTGGCGTTTTAGATGGCCCTTCTTGGGTGATAATATATCACATATATATACGTATATAATAAAGCAACACCTCTATTTATGTTGCAATAGATTTTATTTTAATGTGTGCAGTTCCAGAGTTGCTCTAACAAAAATGCGGATAGATAGCAGCTTTTTTTTTTTAAATGGAAAAATTACTTAAAATATATTCTTTACGAACAAAGAATCATAAACTGGAATCCAATACAAAGCATAGCTGAAGGTGCTGGAGTTGTTCAGGGCATCGACCAGTTACGACTAGACTTAACTTTCCCAAATTCTCAACTACATTAGCTATACCTTGTAGCCAATACAAAAATAATGCCTTAGGGAAAAAATTACTGAGAAATACTATTTTACTTCAGGACTTCTTCACGGGTACTTTCAAACCATGTATGGTTTTAAGGAGGAGAATATTGCTGCCTTTAGGATATCTACTCCCATATCGGAGGAACAGGCATCAAAATAATAGATGAGGTGCAGAGGGTGCAAGGTAGAATTCATTTCTGCATAATAAAAGAATTACAGTGAAGTAGGACTCTGAGGAGGACCAATAAAATAATGTTTAAAAGACTCGAAATTTAGTTTTCTTCCTCTGACTTGGTCACTTTGAGCCAGCATTTTTTGTTTGTTTTTGAGTAATTTTTATTATTTTTGCTGTGATTTTAGAAGCTGTTACCATGCCCCAGTTTGGCAGGCTCTTTAACGTAAAGATAGGACGCATTAATTTCTGTTCTGGACATGTTTTCATCTGATACACTCTGGCTGAAATTGTATTAGCAAAATAAGGTTTTCTTTAAGTGAGTAAATTTATTGCTGAGTAGACATAAGATTGAATATATTTTCTTTAGTTTATGATTTCAATTAACAAATCTTTGGGGTTCTTTTTTATTTTTTAATCATTCAAGAGCCCAAAAGCGGCCATCCTTAGAGCTGGGTGTAAGGTTTGCTGCCTTACTTAAGTTGCGTGCTCAGGCCTAATTTCCATGTAAAGTTTTCCAAACTGAAGTTACCTCTTGTTGCAAAGGATAGTTTAAATCCCAGATTTTCTGGAATGATTTTCAACATCAGACCTGACAGAGCTGGGTTTAAACCCCAGTTAACCTCAGTATTGATCCTCAACATTTGCGAGTGTACTGCAAGGCATTCCTGTAAGCCAGAGCTCGCTGCATCTGTGTAAGGGACCGCAGATTGTTATTTTGGGGCAACTTGGAGGTTTGAAAGTTATGAAAAAATGAGTTTTGCCTTAAGTTTAACCTTTATGGCTGAGGGTTTGAGTTTTCCCTGGCTGCTGGTCCACAGGTAACAATAAAGGTAATGGGCTCTGCATGCGGAAGGGTTACTGCAGCCCCGCGTGGGCAATGTTAGACCTTAAAAAAATCAGATTATATTGCACTCAATCAAAATGAGTGAGTGTACATCGTGCTGATAAATGCTACTTTAAAAAACGGTGAAAATCCGGCACAGCTTCTTTAAATTAGGAAATCTTTCTTTTGTTTTGTTTTGCATTTCTGCGTTTGGGGTATTTTGGTCACGTGAGCATACAGTTAGGATCTATCTAGTGTAATCTAAACAAGTTTAAGAAAATAAAGAGGAGAGTTGTTTCTGGTCGTGAACGTTTTTGAAGGTTTCTGGAATTGTTTCCCGATGAGAGTTATGTGAGAGAGGGAGAGACCAGCGTGCGCTGCAGGGCCACCTCATGTCCTTGGTGCATTACCTTCTTCTTCACATGCTCTGGTTCTCAGAGCAGGCTTTGACTTACACGGCAAATTTGGAATAATTAGCGGTTATATTTTTATTTTTTCCTGCAGTCGCAGCTATATTTGGAGAGGATAGCTCTAAGAGAGCACACGTTTTGTGTTTGGACTTCTTTGAGTGTGTTTCTGTCGCTGATTAATGGCTCCGTATCTAACCCACTGCCGATACTCGGGAACGCGTCCTAAAGACAGCTTGTCGACAGTCGCTTCAGCTCTTCTTTGGCCTGCTTAACGTGGTGGCCTTTTCCCTTTCACTACCTTCAAAAGGCAAAAATAAGAGATGTAACCCATCCCTGGAGCATAAGTGAGAGCAGAATCCCATCGGGCCAGTGTCTTCAGGACTCCTTTTTTAAATTTAGATGAGATCCCTGTAAAGCTTCAGTCCCTCAGTGGTGGTGGTGGTGGGGGTCTGGTCTCTTTGAGCGAGAAGGTTGCTGGCACAGGGGAACCCCATCGCCCCTGTGGGCTCAACTCCTTGAGTTTCCTCACTGGTTGTCGCCGTTGCGGGTTCATTTATTTATTTTTGGGAGTATATATCCAAGAGGTGAAGAGCGGCGTGGAGATTTCAGGCTTACGTGAGTTGTTGTGTGTATGAAGGCAGTAGTGAGTGGTTTCTGGGGGTTGTTGCGTTTTGGAAAACGGAGTTTGAGGTTTGTTGGTAGATGTCTGGGCGAATGTTTAAAATTTAAATGTTGGTGAGGTGAATTAAAAAAAAACCCCAAAACCTGAATTTGTCCTATAAGCAAAGGGTCTGTTGGCAATTTAAAAAACAAAAGAGCTTTAAGAGTTATAATACAGAGATTGCCATTTTCTTATGAATTTGCAGGGCATACGTACAGAAGGTAGGATGGATTTGTGCCCAAATTTGGCTGTTCTTTTGTTGGCTACAGGATGGGCTGAAAGTCGTGGTGGCTTATTGTTTTGCAAATTGTTTTTATTTTGCAAGCATCTTCAAATCCGGGCCAGGTGCCCCATTGGAGAACTGTTTCCCCCTGCCCCTGTCTGAGCTTATACGTTAGTCATCCATGAGTTTTGGGGATCAATAAGGGGATAACTCTGAAAGGCAATGGCCCATAACGCACGGGAAGTGGCATGAGTTGATCTAATGTTCCCTGCCTGGCCTCAAAACTCGATGAATCTCTGGGTTTGTCCACACAAGGACACTCAGGAGAGGTAAGACAAATTGATTGGGTGTAAAATTAAAGTGCATTAGTTAAAGTGCATTGCACTATTGTGTGGATGCTCTCATTCAGAAGTAAAGTGGCCTTAGTTCACTTTAGCCTAATCCCCTTTGGAGTAGGCCACTTTTCTTTTGAATGAGAACATCCACATTAACTTTTAGTTAATTCGTCTTTCCCGAGCGTCCTGGCGGCCTCGTGCCCGGCGCTCTGGAGAGCTTGGGCTGGCCGGGCGCTGGCTCCCTGCGAGCTTTAGGTAAGCTTTTCATTAGGCATATTTCATCTCCGCAGCAGCGCTTAGCCGCCGGCGCCCGTCATCGCCCCAACCCAACCGGGGCTCCGCGCCCTCCTCTCCTCCTGCAGCTCAGGAGTGATGCTGCTTTTGACGCTGCCTGGGAAAAGAGTTGGAAACTTTGATGGTGGCAGGGATTTGGGGAAGGATCCGGTCGAGGTGGCAGGGATAAGGGCTCAGCCAGGCTGTGAGGCAGGGGGAGGGCTGCCTGCACCCTCTCTGGTGGGGCTGTGGTTTGGGCGTTGCATTTCCCAGGTGAATTTGGCATCAGGCTGCTCCTGGTGTCAGTCCTCCTCCTGTTAATCTGAGCATTTTATTTTGCAATGGGGGGATCCTGACATGCTCCGTGCATAGATAGTTTTTTCCCTGTCCGCTGGTAAGCCATTTTTTAAAGATACTGTGTAAATCTGGATTAACATTTTTCAGCTGATATTTCCAATTGAATATTAGCCCATAGGAGAGGTAATTTACCTGGTGGAAAAAAACTAATCGTAAAATAGTTTTGGAAGCTGTTTTATATTCTTGCTTGAAGTTCACTGAGCCTTAGTTTTTGTTAGAGGTGTTTTCAGGTGTCTTCTAGAGCTTATAAGTAACCTATTTATTTACTTTTTACTGGCTAGGCCATGTGTGCATATGCTGTGCCATGTCACATGCTTGCTGTTGCCCCTTTCATTCATAATAAAATTTACAAGGCTTCTTGCATTAGTAAGCAATTTGCTATTGGAGCCTTTCCTAGAAATACAGAATTCTATTTCACCAAAGTATTGTGTTTCCTCTTCAATCAGTACTGAGGTGAGCTATTTTCTCAAGGACTCTCCAGGCATCTATATGATATTCCCACTTGGGCAGATGATCTTCAAAACTGCATTACCTATTTCTTCATCCTGAAGAGGCATTGCAGTAAATTAAAATTCTCTTATTAGCATCATCGGACTTTGAATTTGGTCAGTTATTTTTGTTTGCAGCTTGGCCTTTTCTTTTTCTTCTGGTTTTTTTTTTGTTTTTTTGGGGTTTTTTTGTTTTTTTATTTTTTTATTTTTTGGTTTGGGTTTTTTTTTTTTTTTTAATATGAAGCAAATATGCATCCAGACCTTCTTTGCTGAAGTAAACTGGCCAACAATAAGAGGAGCAATTTTTTATTTGCTTAAAAGAACTGCCTGTTTTAACTCCAGAGATACTGACCCAGAGTAAAGCAACAGCTGATGCCATCACAGGCAGTGTACTGTATTCAAACAGCTGTACAAAATGCAAAGCTGCGGTATTAATCCTGCCATTCACAGTTTATTTAAGTTTTTCAAGCTTCTCTCGTATGGGCATGGCATCAATGCCTAATTATGCCTCCATTAGGGTTACTGGGCCCTTAATACAGAAAATTATTGTATTTAAACTTTGGAAAGTTGCATTGATGTAATATAAGATTCTTGCAGCTGGCACACATTCAGGGAAAGCAAACTTTACCTTGTAATTTTCTTTTCATTCATTTGGCCTTTAGGTTTTGGTTCAGTTTTGTTCCTGAGAAGGTCAGACCATTGCTGGTGTTTTTAACACTGGCTTTAAATAGCTCCATTTAAGTCTGCATAGCTCTCAGGAGGAGTAAGAGCAGATTAAAAACCCCGTGGCTTTGTTGGGGTGCAGGGCTACAAGTGTCTGTGCAAATGGAAATGGTGGAACCGATTGTCTGCAGCCTGGCACACAAGGGAATGTCTCATGGGTGTTTTGCCCTGCACTGAGCCCAGGCCAGCTCTGTCAGCACAAGCTGGCTTTGATCTGTGGATATTAAAGTCTTGACCCCTGGCAGGGCTGGTACCTACCACGCTGGGGTGTGCAGGGATGGCCCTGGCCTCAGGTGGGATGTCACTGGCGTGCTGATGCTCAGCAGCGTGTGCTCTCTCACGGGGGTCAGTGGCTGCTTGCCGATATTTGGATTAATCCAGTGAGCTAAGTATTAACCATGGCCAACCCCTTGCTAGAAACCTTGGGAGGACACAAATACTGTAGGCTCAGTAGGTGGCACTTTGGTTTTAGGCTTCAGCCAGTGTAGGGGACTCTTCTCCTTGAGAAGCAACGAGACACTTTGGCCCCTGAGCTCCTCCACTCACACCTGCGTCATGGAGTTACCTTGTGTAGGTAGAGTGGGCCAAATTTTTTGATGAGGGGAGTGTTCCACTGGCTTGTGATTTGTAAATTTTCTCTTGTGTACTGTTGTGCAGTGTTATAGGGGTGTAGTGTCACTGCTGTGTTTTGGCAGTGAGCACAGCTGTGTCACCAGCAGGTCATTTGAAGTCACAGCTTTGCTCTCCCCTTTGCTCATGGTCACACAGGCATTTTGGGCAGCGCTTGACATGGTCAGGGGCTCTGTAGCTGAGTGGCAGCGCTGGGCATCACCGTGACAGGAGGGTGACGGGGAGAGAAGCCCTTCAAGCAGATGCATGAGTCGGTGGCAGGCAGCTCCCTGTTGTTTCCTGATATTTGTTGGGATGCTGGGGAAGAAGGACCCTGTGTTTGCATGGATGCTTGGGACAATACGTTCATGCACACCGGTGGCAGCTTGGGCACTATGCTCGAGCCATTCCCTCCTTTACCTGTCTCTGCCTGGAGGATTTTGCAGCGGTGTTACCCCAGGAGGCTCCTGGCTCTCCTCCCTGTTGTGCAACCAGTTTTACTGGCGTGGCTTCCACCTACTGTGGGAGCATTGTTGTTCTTTCCCCGTGTCTGAGAGGCCCATGGCAGTGTTTTGTGGCACGGCTACATAGAAAAAGCAGGCTATGTACAGACGCATCTTGCTACATTCATCTGACTCCTGCGAGGGATCTCTTTTTCGTTCCTATTTTCCTTAAAGCCCTAGCGATGGAATGCACATGACTGGTATGCGCAGGGAGGATTAATTTTGTTAAATGCACATGTGTGCGTGGAGCTGGCGTTTGGTCCTCAGTGACAAGTGTTGGAGAGATCCTTTGGGTGAGAAGTGATACAGTGATGCTGGAGGGGCAGGGGTGGGGAATGCTGCTCTGCTGACAGCGTGAGGCAGGAGGGAAGATGCAGATTCTCTTCCCAGGTCTGTTGCTGAGGTTCTGGAGCAAGATGATTAGGTGCTTGTAAGCTGAGATTTTCTCCTTTTCCCTTATCATCAGGTAGGGTTGATACCTTAATTTATATGTCATATAGTGATAGCAAGGTATATATAGGAGATATTTAAGAAAAAGCTGTGATATGTTATAGTAATTATTTCACTCTGTGGGTAATTTAAAGAAAATGTTGCAAAGAAAGCAAAATGTTTCTGTTTGGTGTCACAGAAAAGCACTATGCTGAATTGGAAAGCTGATGGTAAACATTGTTTTTGGTAGCTTTATGCTTTGGTTTTGGCCTCTTCTGCTATTTTCCACTTAATTAGCATTTTTTAAAAGTATTTAAAGGAGGAAAGGGATAAACTGAAACTCTGGATGGAGTAGGTAGCAATGCTGCCGCTAACTTCTGCAGAAGGAGCAGAGCTGTGGGGTTGACTGGAAACATTTGTGAGGTGGTGGCTAGCCTGCCCGTCCCAAGGCATGGATCCATGTGGGCCATGCCGTGAGCCCTGTGCTGCTACGAGCCCCACTGGGTACTCCAAACCTCCCTGGGAGGTGCACTGGGACCACACAGACCTCTCAGCCCAACATTTTTGGGGGACTCTGGCAGCTTGCTGTGCTTCCAAGCCACCCCTCAATGAGCGGGTGGAGGCATCTGTGAGCCACGGCCACCCCAGCGTGGCAAGCCACCCCTGGAGCTCAGCATCCTCTGGGGTTCGGTGTGTTTTGTGGCCACTGGCTCGCTGGCGTGTGGCTTTGCAGAGCCGAGCCGCGCGGCCGCGTCTGCCTCGCTGCGAATTTGGCGTGTTGTGAAATGGTAGAAAGTGGAGGAGCTGCTCTGCGGAAGGGTTTGGCCATGAGCGTTGGAAAATGTGAATCACGGGGATTCCAGTTTTAAGCCTTCTGGAGATAACGGGCAGCACGTACTGGAGTGCGTGACTTGCAGAGGGCCTTAAAAAACAAGGCGGTGCCCTCAAGATTAAGCAAACGTTTTATAATCAGGAACACATTTTATACCCAACACAGGCTTTGCAGGTATCACATCTATCCAGACAGAAAGGTGTAGCTGGAGCAAAGCTAATTATACTGCAATTTAATTTTGGTGTTGAACAACAATGCAAGGCGAGCGGGCTCTTGAATCCTGCAAACAATGTGCCGTAATCAAAATACGCTGACTCCGAATGGCGTCTGTTGTCAGTTAGCTAAAAAGACCATTTGATAGTTGTGACACAAGCTCAGGGTTTTTGCTTGCGATGGAGCTGGAATGAAGCTTGGCTGTTGCAGAGCAAGGGCTGTGCTTGTGCTTTCCCTCCCCAAGAAGCCGCACTTGGGCCGATGGGATGGTGGAATTCAGAGCCTGCATTTAAGTAACGTAAGAAAACTTGCAACAGATACCCCAACGGGTTAATTTTTGTCTTCCCAAAAGGTATCATCCATAAAAATCTGTAAGGGGAATTCTTAGAGATGTAGGTTTTGCTGTAAGTAAAGCTTTGCTGTTTGTCTGAGTCAAGATATTCAGGATGAAGTGCACATTTCTGTGCAGCGCTGACTCCTGCTGAGGCTGCCTGCTGTGACCCTGGCGGGACCGAAGGGAGAGGGTGCAAGAAGCTGAGATTGAGGTCTCCCTCCTGCCCAAATCTATCTGGATAGGTCAGGTTTGGGACCTCAGCCAGTCATCTGACAGTCTGTGCTGTCTCACTTGTACCTGAGCATCTGGCAGATCCCCTCCTAAATGACTTCTAACACATAAACGCAATAAAAGGAAGGGACGGCAGGCTCTCATTTTCAGGCTAAGTGGCGAGGCATTTTTCCTGTTTACACCTTTGGATGAAACATTACATGAATTATTGAACAGGAAACTCTTATTTGTCTCTGAAGACCTTTTTCCTGGTCTAGAAAGACGTGGAAAATTCTCTGGTCTTATTAAATTTAGTAGGAGCCAAGGAGGACTAATACACCTCAAGGACTTGTACACCATCTTTCTGGACATAGTGGTGTTGTTTGGGGCTGACTTTTTACATGTTTCTGCATTATATTTAAACTTAAAAAAAAAATTAAAAAATCTATGTGGAGCAGTGATTTTTATCTCCTGACTGCAAAGCTGTGTTTCCTTGTGTCGGAAAAGGGCCAGGGATTAATGCTATCTAGTGATATGTCTCTTATCAAAGGGAGGAGACAGGTTTACAATGCGGGGTTGCTCTAAAGAGAAAGTACTAGTCAATGTTTGTTGTGTGGGAGACAAAAACCCTGCATCACCATCAGCTGGCTCTGTTAACCTGGCTGGGCAGTGTTTACTGTTATGCTGAGATTAGAAAAAAAATAATTTAAAAACAGGAATGAAATAAGGTCAGTGAAATTTTAAGGCCCACTGTGATTGAAGCTGTTGCTGTTCAGGCTTCATAGGTGTCCATCAAGGCTACCACGTGCAGCAACCTCTAATGCAAGGAGCAAAATCTGAAGTCTACGTGTCTAAAAGCTCTTTGCTTTTGTTATTGCCAGAGGTGGATTTGGGTGTCTCTGGAGTTCTTTCTCAAAGAAAAGCCCATCTACCCATGCTGTCCCCCCCAGGAGGACTTTGGAGATGATTCCCCAGTGCAGCAGGTTTGATTTCAGCATAGGCAGAAGGTGTTGGAGCTGTGCTTCTGACAGAATGCAACCCAGGCTAGGGGGGCTCTGCGTGGCTGTGAACACGTGCAGCCCTGTATGCGCACAAACATGCACAAATGGGGTTTTTTAAAGTCTTGCCCCTGCAGAGTTGACAGGGCTTTGGTGCCTTCTGGAAGAGAAGAGCTGTGGTTTTGCTCCTTCCTCTTTGTCTTCATGTCCCACCCAGTCTGATGATCTCCATTTCATTCTCCTTTATTTTTTGTGGTTTATGTTTGCTGCTTCTAATTATTCTTTTTCCTTTGGAAAGCACTATCACCCTGTCCTTTTGCACTCGTGTTTTCCATTCATCCTGTTTAAGACTATCAGGCCCTTTCCTCTTCTCTCCCTGCCATGTTCTCTTCTTCTCCCAGGGTAAGGAGGGGGCCAGAAAGCTGCGCTGTTTCAGAGATGCCTCCATGGGTATGCAGCTGGTGTAGTGCTGCACACACCTGGGTAGGGTCAGTGCTGAGGCACGACAGCAGAGCCAATGGAAAGCGCTGCTGTTTTTTGGTGGATGTTCGTTCGGTGACCTTTGACAGTGTGCAGTGTTAGTTGTGCCTCTGGTCTCTTCGGGTAAAATCCTGGCCTTGTGAAGTGCAGTTGCAAAAGTCCTGTTTATTTCCAGTTTTCTATCCTCCCTGGTATTCGTGTTGATACCCGCTCTCATTCCTTTTATCTGTTTGTCTCCTGTGTTGCATGCATAAAGACAGCTTATATCTTATTTTTCCTGTGCGGCTGCAAAGAGTTAGAGAAGAGTCTTACCCTCATTTGCAATAAGGGGAAACTAAAGATAGAAAGCTTATGACTTTTCTGGGGCTAGGAAGGGAATCCAGGTCAGGGCTGAAACTTCCATGCAGAATTTTTTCTGCTTTTTAGTTCGCCAGGCCTTGCCTCCTCTAACGCTGCAAAGGTTTCCATCTGTGCACAAGTTGCCCTCGCTGTTCTGCTTAGTTGCAGGCGGAGTTATCGCCTGCCTGTCATTTCAACGACCTTATTTCCCTAGACTTGGAACACCGTTTTTTCCATCTGAACCTGATCTTTGTGCCTTTGTTGTTGCCGTTCTATTAAAAATAACTCACCTTTGAATCAAAGTTGTATGAAGCAGATTATGCAAGAGTTGTTGGCAGTAAAAACCATCTATTTTGCAGCATTTTGAAGTTTCTACATGTATGATTTATTCTGACCTCCTTGGTTTTGGTTGTATTGGGTGTGATGCCTCTGCTTGGTTTTGGCAGGCTGGGTGGCTGTCAACCTTGGTTAGTCCCACTGGGAGATGTTCAGGTGGCAAAGCCCTAAGTGGGTCCTCTCAGAAAATCAAGTTAGTCGTGACTCTGGATTTCATGGTCCCCAAAATCCCACACTTGAGGAAATTGGTCTAGTGAAAGGTGTCCTTGCCCGTGGCAAGTGGCTGGAACTCAATGATCTCTAAGGTCCCTTCCAACCCAAACCATTCTATAATTCTACACTTGTATAAACAATGTATGACTGTGAAATGTAGGAAATATATGGCTTTATACTTTTTGTATTATCACAGTATATTTTTGGTCCTCTATACTGATTTGTATTTTTCTTCCAAATTACGAGAAAAACCAAAAGCTTTCTTATATGCTGGATGGGGCACAGGCTACCTGAGGATTCTTATTAGCCGTGCCCTCCAGAAGGGGAGAGGGATAAGGCTTGTGGACTGCAAAGACCAGGTCTGTCTATCATGCATCGTAGCTCTGGTATCAGTCCTATGGATTAACCACTTAAGGTATCGAGCAGCCGTGCTGAATGTTTTGCCCAAGTGAGCTTGGGGACATCAGTATGGCCAACAACCAGGAGGATAAACGATGCGAAAAGTAAATCCCTGCTGAATAGGTGGGTTAAATTTGTAGGAGATGGATGCAATAACTTAATGAATCAGCCCCCCCTTTATGCTTCGAGTTCTTGCCTGTAGTGAGCGCAACTGTTTCCTAATGTGGTGGGTCACTACCCTTAACCTCATGCAGTTGAAAGTTTTTAAAAGGTAGGAGTTAAGAAAATCAGAAGAGCATTTCAAACACAGCACATTACTTTTTTTCCTCCTGATGAATAAGTATTTCATTTAGAAAAAGAAAATAAGA
>VZRL01004878.1:180511-184643 GCA_013397895.1 Origma solitaria
GGGCATTTCTTCCCTGTCTCAGATTTTAACTTTTTAATTTTTTTGGCCCCATAGCCCTCCTGGAACAGAGACCATGATGACACAGCATCAACGCGCTCCGGGGGAACCCCCGGACCGTCCAGCGGAGGACACACATCGCACAGCGGAGACAACAGCAGTGAGCAAGGTAGGAACAGAGCCCTCACACTTTCTTAGCTGGCAAGTGGTCACCAACGTGCTCAGGGGCTGGTTATTCTCTTTCTGATGTGGAAATATGCTCGGGTACTAGGGGGTTTATGCTGAGAAAGGTCTATCCTCCTTTTTTTTGACATTTTTTCCTCCATCTCCTCCTAGTAAAGGGATTGGCATCTTTATTTCTTCAACCCTGCCAGCAGGCACATGTTAGAGCAACATATGTACCAAATTTACAGTGTGCTTAATAAAAGTAAGAAATGAGCAGGTTGGGTTTTTTTTCTTCATTCAAATGGGTTAAAAGATGAATCTTCGAAACCAAATGTAATTAAGATTGCAGAAATGCATGCTAATATTTTAAAGATGCCATCGAAGCTTGATTGCATATAAAGAAGAGATGTTAGGTGGCCCATTTTACAGGATCCTGAGCCTTGCTTTTACTTACTTTTTTATACTCAATTCCAATTTACTTGAATGCAAAAATGTTCTGTTTGAGTGCCAGGCCACAGTGGCTGATTTAGCAGGGCAAGAATGAAATGAGCTTGGTGCAATGGAAGTGGGACATTCTACAGATAATCAGTGCTGTCTCAGAAACTCTGAAGTCTGAAAAGCTGAATCTCTGGATTTTTTTTTTTCTGAGAAGCTGAAAGCATATTTTTTCTGAAGAGACCAACTGCAGTGGATTTAGTGTTAATTTAATGCAATTAAAATTTAAAAAGGATCCTTAATCTGAATATAAAAGAGAGTGCTTTATTGAAGTTGACTCTGAACTCACAATAGGTATATACTTTTAAATCTGGTTTTATGATCATGTTTCATTCAAGTGCTGTTAGACAACAAAGGAATTGTGTTTCCAAAAAATGTTGAACAGTACTGATTAGCATTGCAAAGTCTGCATTTAACAAGATTAGTTTTTAAACTAAACCAGTATATTTTAATTTTTTATATGCATGGACTTAACGTACATGGTGAATAACATCTCTTTATAGAATTTTAAGTATTTGAGACTCGTTGTTTAAAGAAAAGTTGCTGACTTCATCGCAAGTGTAGCCTAGTAAAAATGGGGCCTGGAATAGTAAACTGTTGCAGAGCTGAGGCAGAAACTGGTAACCTTCTGACCTCTGACTTTTACTGGAAAATGATATGCAACATAAATTCAGGGGGCCTTTTTTCTTTCAAGTATGTATACGTACATATTCTAGTGGTGCTGTTCACAATGCTATAGTTGAAGTGGTGTCAACTTGTTCATTAGAGCCCCTTGCTTTTGGAGCAAACTTTAAATCCATGGGGTTTTTTAAGGGTGAAAAAGCTGCTTCAGAAATAGGCTTTGAACTAAAACGTGGTGTTTTGAGAGGGTTTTTGTATTCAGTTAGGGCTGCTCTTTTATTAGACGGATGTGCTTGTGTTTATGTGGATATGTGCGTGTACAAAACATCTGTGAGGAGGCTTGCCAGAATGCTCCTAAGACCGTGTTGGAAATTGAGCTTAGTTCCTGGTGTACTTTTAAAGATTTTCAGGCTTCATTTTCTCCTAAATGTGGCATTTTAGTAGTCTAGCGTGCTGGTCATATCTGATGTCTCATTGCCATCCTAGTCAGTTCCTAGCAAGGTGCATGATGCAGTCAGGATGGGTTTTCTAAAGTGAGGTCAAGCCTGAGTCCTGTTGAATATCTGCAGGAGGACTTGTCAGTGAAGCTTTAGTCAGTCCTGAAATGGTTACCCAAATTTCAGTGGTTTATTGAGGCTGGAATTGCTGCCAGTGTTTGACAGAGTGTTTTGTGAGAAAGGCTCATTGCATTAAAACTTTGCAAAAGAGTAACAAAAATGGGAATTTGATAACTGAAGCTCTCAGGTCAAGTTTGGGAAAGGAGTTTTGGAAGAGCTCCTGTCCGGGGGGGTCTCTGTTACCAGGACTTGCCTTCAGGCCACTTACCACCTATGCAAATGGCAGTGTTTTTGAGGAACAGGAATGTGGGGAGGGTAGCAGTGGTCTTGCCGAGCCTTGCTTTATGTCTTGTTTACATGAAGTGCTCTGAAGGTTGAGATTATGGGGGAAGCTCATTTGTTTAAGCACACCAATGCCTGCATGTACACCTGTAAAAAAACTCCCCAAATGTGATTTTAGTGTTTCCCTATGGGGAAGAAGTCAAGAAATACGACCCTGAAGCACCAAAATGGAAGAGAACGAAAAGATAACAAATATCCTGCCTCCTCCCAACTGCATTTAATTTCCAAATGCTGTGATTTGGTGGCTTTTCTTCTGTGGCCTGATGTTAGGAGGGCAACACTGGTTAAACGCCTGTATTCACCGCTGCTGGATGCTTTCCGTGGCAGCAGAAGGAGCCAGCATGGCACTGCCATAGCAGCCAGGTGCTGCGGAGGGGTGGCAGCAAAAGGCTGGGGACCCACATGCTCGTGCTTGCAAGCACAGGAGTTAACTCGAGATGCATGTGTTGCGTGACATATATTCAGTATATTATAGGCTTCCCTATTTTTAGGAGTTTGTAAAAGTTCCTTTTGGTTCCATCTGTCAAGATCACGTTTGCCATTTAAAAAAAAAAAAAAAAAATAGAAAAAAAGCAAATCTGATCACCAGAAATAAAACCCTCTAAAGCTGTTTGGTTTGAGGTTGTCCTCACAACCTACTTCCCTTGTTGGGGTAGGTGAAAGCACCTCCTGGGCCAGGTTTGCAAGCTGGCCGAAAGTATCGCAAGGATGTAAATATAAGCTTCCCATTTTCAGAGAGGCACACAGACTGGAAAGCTTAAGCCGTTCGGCGAGACTTTTCTCCTTAGAACTATGTTAAGTTTTGGACTTTTTGGAGATTTTTCTTCTTTACCTTATTCATCACTTCAAATCCTGTGAAGTGTGTTTTTAACCTATTTATGTCCCAGTATAGAGCACACATTGAATGATTGCCTTTGAAATCAGGAGAGACGCTCTTTCTTGTAAACATTTTAAAGTCTTTTTTAACATGTAAATTTATTTACTTAGTAAACAGTAATAACTCCCAGCTGCTTCGATCTATTGCAGAAATCCATATTTAACTGGTAGGGAGCTGTTCCGAGGTCTCGTGCCACTGAACAGCAGGATATGTTATTGCATAGTACGTTGCCACAACCTCTTCTAAAGGCCTGGTATTGTGTCATCATAGGGGATAGTTATAGTACAGGAATGCAGAATAATATTATGAAAAAGTCTTGCCATTGCTCTGAACTTAATGGGAAAGGCCTTTCGAGGTCTGTCTCCAAATGGTGCAAAGAGATCTGAATTTACATAGTGGAGAAATAATTCATTAAATTCTATTTAAAAGAAGAGAAACAAATTCTTATGTACAGGCAGGTGATGCTGAGCTTATGGCAGCACTGTTTTATCTTACTGTGTTTTGTAACTTCAAAAGATTCCTGTTTGGGATGTTGAACGATCTATTTTGTTTGTTTTTCAAATAGTGAGGCCAGGAAGATGCTGAACAAAGCCATGGTACAGTCACTTTTAATCCAGAGTGAAACTCTTTATTTCCCATGTTTATCTCCCCTACATGGCTTAAAGGAAAAAGAAAAATAATCCATCAGTGTCACCTTATTTGTGTGTATTGTTTCTCTCTCTTTTTTTTTTTTGTCCAAGCCTCAGCCTGTGTTCAAAACATTTTTTTAACCTCCAAATCATTGTTGCTCCTTCAAGCTAGGAGTAGAAAGCAGCGATATTTCTTTATAAAAATGTATCAATGGCTGCAATGTTTTTTTTTATCCAAGCTTTTGTAGGAGTTTGAGCAACCTATAGGCAAAAAGGCAATCGGGTTTATTATTGCTGGGAATCTCCAGGCGGTTGTTTGGAGGCTGCAAAGGCAGGCGGCAGAGCCGGGAAGAGGGGGAGAGAAGGGCCACATTATGTTCCAGATGACTGAGCAAGGATTTATATACCAGCTCGCCTTTTTTTTTTCCTTTCTTTTTTTTTCCTTTTTT
>VZRL01004878.1:184676-262274 GCA_013397895.1 Origma solitaria
ATGGGAGAAGAAAAGTAATAAGAGCGGGGAGGCATTTGAAGCGGTCAGATGGCCGATGACTAATGGGATAGGTGGGCAGGAGCTCTCGGATTGGGTGTCTTAATGAGCACATTTCGCACCGAGTTTGGGCTGCAGTTCCCCTTCACCTTTGCCCTTTATTGACCGAACTGACACTTCATTTTTCACATACTTCCAATTATGGCTGAGCTTAAGTGTCGCCCTGCCTCCTTTCTTTCTTGCCTATGGACGGCTTCAGCGTGGCTGAGGCCACAGAAGATATTTTAATTTGAAAAACTACCATAGCAAGGCAGGTTTAGGGTGTAACCTGAAACTGCTGTCACTTGGCAGTTTCTGCGATGAAAACAAAAGTTTTAATGTTTCTTGTTTAGCGCTTCAGCATCACTCCCCACCTCCTTCTCTCTGGTGATGTGGGGAATCGCTTTGGGGGTGACTGGGTTGGCGAGGGGTATTTTCCTCATGGCAAATCCTTTCTGGCAGTACAGGTGTCATGGGTGGGAGTCACCCAAGCAAAGAGGTAAACCAAAGCGAAAAGCGGTGCTGTGCTTGAGCGATGGCTCCTCTTTCCCTCTCAGTGCAGCATCTTCTCAGATGGCTCTTTGTGATGTGATGCCCTGCAATGTCCTTTGCTGGCCGTTCTCCTTATGGAAAAGCAAAGTGTGATTGTGCTCGTGCTTCTCAAGCCTCAGAGTAGTGTGGATATGTTGTTTTGGTAATATTTAATACATGAATGCAGATTTGAGCGTGGCCTGGCTGTGAAGCTTTGAGAAGTGGCTGAAAATGATTCTGGGAGAGGCTGGTGGTTTGAAGAGATGGACGAATCTGCAGTCACCCCTTTGCTGTACGAGGAGAACCATGATCTATCTCCCACTGCTCAAGCCTGTGTGCATTTCCACCTTGGCTTTTACATGCAGAATCCTTCCAGGGTGGAAATGTCTGTTTGCTTTCGCAGGGCTTAGGGGGTTTCGGAGCATGTGGTTTTCCTACTAAATGTGGATTCTGTCGGAAATAGTTGGAATAAGTTGTTCTCGCATGGGGTGGGTGGGTTTAAGAACAAAATAGCTGCTGTTAGACCTTCATTTCCCGGCAGCACCACTGGATTTCGCAGTGTGGTTTTTGCTGCCGGCTCTGTCACGTGAAGTTTGGGTGAGTAATGAGTGGGCATGTCACCTGTGTGCCAGTGGTGACTGCTTTACATTTAAATACATGGAAACTATATTGACAATTATTTACATCCAAACAGAGGCCCCCTAAACCACAGAAGTATTTATCTCAAAAAAAAAAAAAAAAAAAAGGGAGTATTACCTGCTTTATTATGTAGCCCTCTGGCATAGTAATGGCATGGCATATTTTTACTATAATATGGTAATAAAAGAATATGTAAAAGGCAGACAAAGGTTCTGTCTTTTCACTAAGGTGACCCCTGTTACCAAGTAACTGCTTTACTTATGAGCTTATTAAAAACTCAAAAAAAAATGAGCTTTTCATACTTCACAGGCATTGATGTGAAAATGAGCTGTCCTACGAGTAGTTTTCTTGATCATTTTTAGAACAATTGATTAGCCAAAGAGCCACTGTCATTAGTTGACATTGACTGATAGCAATTTGTCACAAGCTCCGAAGGTCAGCCAGGCAGTGGAAGCTTCAGCTTGTCTTTGATTGACCTTTTCTGATGCCATTATCATGCAATCGGTTAGACTGGATGTGACCCTCGATTAGAAAAGACAGGGCATTAGTCAACAGGGGCTGCTCCCTGTGTTTTTGCTGGCACTTTATGTATTGTGAATCCCGAATTAAGCGTAATAGGCTTGTTTGGAAATGGAGCAGTATCAGTTTGCTTGCTGAGGCTCTGCCATCCCCTTTTCTTTTCCTGCTTTTCCATCAAGCGGGCAGCGCTCGGTTTGCTTTAAATCAGCGTGAGCACCTGTGCCCTCTTCCTTTGACGTGAGATACGAGATTTAAGCCAGACCAGTTTTTATCTGAAACTCTTCGTGTAGGTGCGTATTCTTCAGCAGCACCAGCATTAATTATTTTTATCTCCACAGAATCATGTTTTATTTTTTAACAGGGATTGAGTGGCTGAGGATTATGCTCATAACACGATGTCAATTTATCATTCTGCTCTAAAGCCGGGGGGCGTGAAACTGGTTTTTTCCTCCTTCTAGTTTAGGTTTTCAGGTTTTTCTTGGTTTCTTAATTTTTTTTTTCTTTTTTTTCTTTTTGGTCTCATCAGCCTGATTCAGCTGTTAAACTTAGATTTCGGCAGTGTTAAGTCTGCATGCCTCAGCTAGGCAGGGCTGTTCTTCCAGAATGGTGCATGGGAGCAAGTTCTCGCTTGGAAGCGGGTGTCTGTCATGATTTGAGCATTAATCTATTCCCGGTGTCAGGATTTATTTCAGTTGTTTGTATGAGCTTAAATGTCTGTTATTAACAGGCGGTTTTCCTTTTGCTCTGGCAAAGCTAACTTAAATACTTATAAATGTTGCTTGTTTTGCCTAAATTGTGGGTAACATCATCATAAATGAATTCTTTTCCTTGTAAAAAACCTTCCTTCCTTCCATTTGCCTTTCAGGGGGAACCTGAATTTCTCTAAGCACCAACTTGTTTTTCAGGTCAGCCCCCAGAGATAATAAGCAGTTCAAAACCAGCACAACCATTTCAGCACGGTTTAATGCGACTTTCAGTCTTTGCTTAGCAAAAGCTTCCATCTGGGAGGGGAGCAGAGAAATGACTACGTCAGGAGGCAGATCCTTCAGGCTGAGGTTATTGCCATCCTTGGCAAAGCAGAAGGAGGGAAAAAGACTTTGGAAACTGTTTACCTTTAAAGTGGCTATGGAAATACAAATATTCCTGACTTCTCGGCCCATCTGTAATCAAGCAGCAAAATCCATGTGCTGCAGTCCTTTTTTTTTTCTATTTTCTTGGCAAGTTTTTCTAAACTCAGAAATGTCTACCCATTAAACATCTGTGTAGCTGTGTGCAAGCCCATGTATACATAGATGTGTATATAAGAACATGGCCCTGACCCTGAACTGAACATCCATCAGCTTTTGCAGTCCCCAAAGTGTGTCTGCACAGAGCCAGGTGTCTTACTGAGGACAGAATCTTGAATATGCCAAACAGCAAATGGTGGTGGAAAATAATCACACTGCTAAAACACATCTTGGGCTGTTACCTAAAAACTCTGGTGTAGGAGTGAAGGGCATCTTGTTTTCCTCCTTGGAAGGGGCAGAGGGAGGCTTGGTTTTGTAAGAAGTTGTAGAAATAGGTTTGAAGTTTTTAGTGTCCAAGATGTCCCTTTCAATAGGCTGTTTTTCAAGATGGCTGATAATATTTGGTTTTTGTGGGGTTTTTTTTGTTTTTTTGTTTTTTTGTTTGATTGCTCTATTCAGATGTGGTGTTTTTTTCCTGGGAGTTTTCACTTAAGTTGTGGTGGCTCATTGGAGCTAATGAGCTTCCCGTATAGCCGTATTAAAGGCCATCTTAGTATTCCCATCTTAGGGGTTCTATTCCATCTGCCCCTCCAGGCCTTGGTGGCTTCTGCTGAGTCTTTTGCAATCTGATGTAGGCAGTGAGACTTTAGGGTGTGTGTCATTGACCCCTTTAAATTGCAGGTTAAAAAAACAAAAGTTGTGATCTTGAGATGTTTGTTTTGAGAGACATTTTATCACAAAGCGTATAAACTCATAAACACCCTGTGTTTCTGGATTAGTGGTGTAACAGGGTGTGCCATCAGGCTTCTTGGCACAAACCATTTTTCTATCTCTCACGTGAAAGGCTGGGAGGGGAAAGATGACTAAGGTTGGAGGAGAAGTCTTTAAAATTAGTTGTGTGTGGAGGAAGTGGGTGCTTGTCCCCCAATGCAGGAGCTAAGGGTGGATGTTCATGGCACAGAGTGTTAGTAGGTTTAAAACAAACAAAAATGTTTTATATGTTGGGTTAAATTTATTGCTATAGAGCAGCATTCTGAGGAGGTCAGCAGGGGACAAAAAGAGATTAGACCAATTCATGGAAAAATAAGTCCTTTTGTAGCTATCAAAACCCCAGGTCCAGATGCAACTACTGTGTCAGGAAGCTGCCCCAGTGCTGATTGTCGGAGCGGTGGCACAGCTGCCTCTTTGTGCCCCCGCTTTCCGCACACGTTTGCCTAAACTCCCAGTTTTGTTCATGGGAGACACCACCACAAGATCCAGTTACTTGAACAGATGTCCTCTATTTATGTTAAAATAATTTTTTATAATTCAATTCCGGAAATAAGATGCTGGATTTTTTAATCTTTTTTTTTAAGGCTTTTGCTAATGCTGGCATGCTTTTGTTGGGAAGAAAGTAGACATAGCTTGTATTTTCTTGCCCTTATTACCCCGGTGGTGGGACTGGTTTGATGCTATTCATTCAAATTTGACAGGTGATTGCTTCTGTAAATGAATGCACTCAAATCATAATTGTTGCAACAGAATTGTTTGATTACCTGGCGGTAGCCTCTTTCTCTCTGATAGCTTTTGGATCACCTGTTTGCTGAGAGCATTTGACAGTCCTCATGTTTATTACCCAATTGAATGTCAGTAGCAATTGCAGCTAAAGATAAACGAAAATGCAAGTACTTGTTGACCTTGACTTTTTTCCACAAGATATTGGACTTGATGGCTCTATTGCTGTTGAACTGATAAGAGTTATAAACAGTAGTTGAAGGAAAATGTTTTATTCCCAGAGGAAAATACCACACTGCTGTGGGAAATGGCATCTGACTAGCACTCTTTGCCAAATTTGCTTGGTTCACCTTCATTTAGACTGTGGGAAAATAAAATACAAATCTCCCCTTTTATGACTTTAATATCTCTGCAAACATGAATTCCTGTGCTCTTTGTAAAGTTTTGTTGGCAGACTGTGCCAATAACAGACAGCGAGCACGAGACCTCGCCGTGTTTTATGATGTGCCATAATGAGGATTCTCAATTCTTCCTCATTTTCGGGCTGATTTGATAATTACAGGGAGGGAGCTGAGCTTTCTTCTCCTATTCCATGGGAAGCTTAATATGCCTCTAACCAGTGAAGACTGGGAAATGTGTGGCTGTGGGTGGATATTGTCTGAGCGGGGCTGTGCTGGTGGGAGGACAGCCTGGGGATGAAGGCAAAGTTATTGCAGGGATGGAGAGATGATACTTTTATCGGTTGTGTTTGCACCCACTTCTTTGGGCAAGGTCCCACGTGGGATCCTTTGCAGGATTTTGGTAGGAGGAAGCTGATTTGGTGGCACCCCTCCCAGCTGCACTTGGGAAATGGGAGGGAGGGATGAGCTCCTGCCCCAGCAAATCTTCCTTCTACAACCCCCCGTATTCATATTTATATATATTTATTTCTAATCCTACTCTAATATGAAACCTGAAAGGAAGACTTCAATGGAAACAGGAGCAGGCAATAGGCTTTGAGATCTTTCAGGATGAAAGTCCCTGTATAAACATTATGTGTAAAAAGCACAAAAGACAGTGGAATTATATTCTTTAAAGTATAAGTCCTTCTTGTCTCGGCAACTGCTCTGATAAACTCTGTACAGTATTGTAGGAGCTTGTTAAAGCAGCAAAATGCAGGATTAAGCAGTGCTGTAACAGTTAGCAGAGTCAGACTAGTAATCTTACTGCATTGTAATTTTTTTTAGGTAAGATTAAGCTGGCATTACATTGTATGTTTGTGGGCGAGGGGCCATTTTTCAAGGGATTAATTAATAGGATCAGTGCTGTAAGATGCTGACATAATTTTTTTGAAGAACATTGATATATACTGGCTTTTATTATTACTGCGGTTTTTTGGTTTTTTTTCTTTCCAATTTTAAATTCATGAATGAGTTGGGGACTTTCTCCGGGCGATCAGAACAGCCTCTGCAGCTTTGCAGCAGTGGTGATGTCAGAGCCACCTGTCACCCTGTAATTCATCAGGGACCACTTGTCACTGGCCTGGTGACCCACTAGTTGGTGACATGGGAAATACCACAGGGAGATGCCTGATGTCCCTTCTACCCAAGCTGGGGTGGAACTGTAGGGCTGTGGTTAACCAAATGCCTGACACTGCTCTGGCAGGCCTTTGAATGAGGGAGCTGTTGGTGAAATCTTCCATCTTCTTGCCTTGGCTCTTTAGCTATGATACCTCCTCCCTGTAGCTTTTGGTTTGACATGCTTGAACTTTTGCTGCTCAGGCCTAGGAGGCAGGAAAAGACATGGCAAAGCGTGGCTGGGCCCGTGATGTGCAGTGGGAGCACTGTCACATCGGGTTGGCACTGCCACCCTGCCTCCCTCTGTTGTTTGTGAACTTGCTCATCACCAGGTGGTACCTCTGGCATCTAATAGTCGTGGTTTATATCTATAGAACTTACTTATATATTATAAATATTACTCTGTTGTGAGTATTTGTTTATATACTTTATTTTATTTCTCTTGAGTTTGCAGTCAGGTTTTTGCAGTTGCTCTTTGCCATAGTGTAATGGGAATGTGTGGGAAAGAAGAAGCAGCATGTAAATAAATAAAGTGCAGTGGGGACAGCCTTTTCAACTACTTAGTCCTTAGTTTTCCTGGGGCTGATTATGTGCCATGGGCAAGAGATGGCCTCTGCAACCCCAATAATGTGTATTGTCTCCAGGTTGTAAATGCATCTTTTGCAGAAGGGCAGGAGAAGACCTATTAGGAGACACCACTTACACCCTTGAAAAAGACCTAATGGTGGCAGACATAACCTAACTGATTCTTAAATCTTCCCCAGTGCACTGAATAGCAGTGTCACATGGATGCTAAATATATTCTGGAGTCTGTAGTGTCCCGATGGACCTCAAAGAAGGCATATCTTAGCTCTCTCTGGTCAGCAAGTGAAGGTCATGGAAGCAGGGCTTGTAGGATGGAGACTCTTGTTTGTCTCGTTGTGCTGAGAGAATGTCCTCTCTTTCTCCCTCCCTGGCACAGTGCTGAGGGAGAAAGCCCCACGGTGGAATTCCTGCTTGGAGCCCTGGGTTATAGCACATGCACTGTGCCTTCCTACAGCAGAGGAAAGAGGGAATGAGGTCAGCATGAACCGAATGGCTCAAAGTAAAGTGTCATCATTTAAAATGGGGTTAAAGTTTCAGGGCACTGTAACATCACAGTGTAGAAGCCTCTCACTAAAGAGCAGGGGATAAGGTGCAGGCAAATTGCAGCAAGGGGGAAAGAGACAAAGTGGAGTTGCAATGTTATGTTCATGCTGTACTTCTCCTCCCTTCCCCACTTAGTAAAGCATCTCTTTATTCTCTTCTGTCCCCTCATCTTCCCCGTGGCAATGAGAAAGCCCCAGGAGAGGCTTTTCTGCAAGATCCTGCCCGATTCTGGTTTTTGTATCTGTCTGGACTAACCCCATGCAAATTCTGCATGAGGTCAACTGTGCAAAAGCAAGAATAGTGGTGATGTTAGTTCAGTGTAAATTTTGGACAGACTTGGTATGGTTTTGTATTGTAGTTCTGTGATGGGCTGTAGGAAAGCAGAGAGATGTTCTATTGGTGAGCGGGCTGAGCCACAAAATCTTGGAATGTCAGTCTATAAATATTTATTGTTTCTGTGTGTGTTTGTTCACATACATGCTTGGATGTGACTGCTTCCCACTACTACACACTTTTATTCTGTGAACCTGGCAAGAAAGGTGGTAAAACAACCACCCTTGTGAAGTACACGGCATTTTTAGAACCTTTTCGAACCTTTCAGATTTCCTCTACAATGAGCATTGTGCTAAATTCCTTGGTGTTACAGCTACAAGAAACAAATTAGGAAGCAGTGCTAACATTAGTGTCTCACCACATATTTAACCCAGCTAAAAAACCCTTGAGGTGGCCATAATTTACCAGGCTGAAGAGCAGAGAGGGCTGGCATAGCCACCTCATTAAGAAATATAAAGCGATGACTTGGTTTAATTTAATCCAAAGGACGTTGGTGACTTGGTTGAATTTAATCCCAATAAAGTAACCAGCTAAGGAGGAGCTGCAGGAGGAGCATGTTAGTCATGTCATGGCTATATCAGCTCTTCACCACCATTAATTGTATTGCATCGGTGAAAAGCAGAATGCGCATATTACGCGATTTTACAGCGTGGCTTTCCATACATATTGTGTTAATATAAATTAGAATTGCTTTGTACAGATGAATTGAAATTTTGTATGTTACCAATATACAAATTTTATTTACAGTTGCAGTTGGTGTAGGTGAAACGACAGTATTAAAAGTGCCTCTCAAGTTGATAAATGCCAACTTGATACTAAACACATTAATACTCAGTTAAAATTAGCAATCAATTTACTTGGATATTGGAGGTTAGCCAGGGATGGATCTGAAGTTGTATTAGGTATATCGTACTGGTCTGAATATATCATATGCTGTTGCAAAAGCATTGTGCTAATTTTAGCTTACAAAGAGGATGAAGATAAACTGCCTGCTGCTAGTTTGCCATATGCTATCCTGGTGATAATATTCAAGTCGAAAATATTCTGCAGAGAGTCTTATTGTTTCAGTAAAAGAAAAGTGGAACAGAGTTAAGCAAATTTCTGCTCCATAAATGTATACAAAATAATGAAATAAAGCAAATCTCAAATGCTGGTAGATGAGATCTGCGAAATTTGTTTTGGGTTTATTGGCTTTCATGGGAGTCAACAATTTGTTTTAGTATATATTTGATCCAATTGTATCCATTTCTCACATGTAAATCTTAAAATCAATCTAAATAAAAATTGATCTTTGTTCTGGTAGGCAAAAATATAGTCTGAGTTGCTCCTAACTAGTTAAGCCTCCCATCCTTCAAGTTTGGTATAGGAATAAAGTCACTGCTGAGCTGATTTTTCATGAGCTTCTCCCTTTGCTTTGTTTATTTAAAAACACTAAACACATTCCATATGGGGAGGATTTTGCTCCCGTAAGTTCACTGAGGAGCACTTGCCTTCTCCATCTGCACCCGTGGCCAGGAGAGGGTGTGTGGGGAGGGGTCCCCAGACCCCCAGGGTTGCGAGGGCTGGGGGGAAGCTTTGCATTAGCAAGTGGTGAAACGCTTGACCTTTGAGTGACCCGGGTCAAGCAAACCCCCTGCCGAAGTGTCCCATTTGGACATGGATACCTGTGGGGTGAGGGAGGAGATAAAGGAAGGGGGAGGACGATAAAGAAATCCCATTGACCTGGGAATTTTTCAGATATTACAAGCGAGGGAACATCAGGAATAATAAAAGAGCGGCAATATTTGCCTGCCCCCTGTATCTGTGTAATGTCTTTTCCAAAGGGCTGGAGTAGATAATAGCAAATGTACTTTCAAGTATCAGTTCAATCTCTTGAAGTGATGGGGAAGACTGGATGCTCTGATCTGGCGGGTGCTGGAGTGGGTAATGCAATCCTCATCACTGCAGAGGGAATTGTATAAATGGACAAAGATCCGCTGATTACATCTTTTGCTAAAGTGTTAAGTGAAAGATCTGGCTGTAAGAGATGGCAGGTCTACTATTGTCTGGTCTTCTGACTTGTTTTTATAGGGGTTTTCACAGGAACAAATACCAATTACCAAAATAAAAGCAAGTGCTGTGGCCAGTCCGTATCATGGTAGGACACATGCTCTTGAGTCAGCGTGGGCAGGAAGCTTGGCAGGTCTGTCCCCCACCATTGCCATTGCATCTTTATCTCTCTGCTTCATTGTTTGCCACTGAGTGCTTGAAATTCCAGTTTCCAAGTAAAAACTTCCTGCTTCTTGCGTTTACATTCAGTTTGGTAAGACATAAATTTAGTTATCTATCTAGGAGGGCTTTTTTTTCCTTTCTCTCTTAAGTAAGGCAAAATAGCAAGAAGAAATTAATTATGATTTGGTGATAAGAGGTAGAATTTTGCATTTTCCCAGATTCTCTGTGGCAGGAAGCATGAGGTTGTATTCTTGTGATAAGGTGATGGATGGGAGCTAAATTCAGCCTTTCCATTCTGAGTAATTTTAGAAGGAGCCCTGAAGTCCAGCTCTTGCTTAGAAACAGAGATGAGCATTTTCAGTCTTCATTAGCCGTAGCTTCCTTGCTACAGCATTGGTGCTTGTAAGTTTTTACTGTTCTGTGCAGTATTCAAAGCTAATAGTGCACTTATTCTTGTAGTCATCTCAGTCCTGAATTTCCCTCCAGAGAGTTCCTTTCTCTCCATTGACTGTGAAAGGACTCAGGGAGGACTAATCACCTTGCTCAGACACTTAGCTTGGCAGTCTGACTTAGATGCTTAGAGCAAGGAGAGATGAATCTGTGCTAAAACTTGGCATCTCTTTAGGAAGGAAATGTTTGCTCTGTGTGGAGGCACAGAATAAACTGTCTTGTACACTGAAGATTAGAGGAGTGGGCTCAGGCATTGAGGCTGTGTCCTCTGCAGCGCTTGAGCACAGTGATCTGAGCATCCCATGACACTTGTTGTGTTTGCAGACCTGCATGGGCAACTGAAGTCTTCAAAAATCTTGGCATTCATAGAAATATATACATGTATGCGCTTTATTTTTTTTTAAAGTAATGCTGTTTGGGGGGTCAGTGTCTGTATTCCCATGCCTGGCTGTCAAGAAGCCAGGATTCCAGCTTTCCCTAACATCAGGACATTGCTTGCTTTATTAGTGCATATGTGGTTTTGGTTGAAGGTTTTCACATGGCTCTGGGAACTGAGGACTGAAATATAAAACGCGCTGGATGGGGCTTGTGAAACTGTGTAGCTGTGCTTTGCTCAAACTCCTACTAAACAGCATTGAGGTCTTGCAGGAGATGAGAGGCTCCATGAGGGAAGCCTTGAAGCAAAACCTGTTGCTGGGTTGAGGTAGTAGGAATGGCCATATTTAGCTTTTTGTTGTGCTGTTTGGGCACAGGGTCCTTTGGCAGCTGGCACTGCATCTGTCAGGACTTCTCTCTGCTTTTAAATGTAAAAGCAGAGTTTAACCTACTTCTACTCCAAACTAACAATGTCTACATTGGTCCATTTAAGTGTACTAATACGCATTCAAAACATCTCATTTGTCCATTTCATTTTTGTGGTCATATTTGTGGCAATCCTGACTAGCACATGAGGTAGAAAGGTAAGGGGTTAATAATTTTTATGCAAAATATTAAACTCTTATTTCCATTTTGAGGTCCACTTTTGATGATGTCCTGAAAAATATCTCTGAATTGTAGACTGTGCCCCAGAAACATGAAATTCAGCGAAATTTGGTAGTGAAATTAACTTCCTTGGGAGGCTGCGAGTACAAAGCCTGAGGATGCAGATGTGGAGGGAGGAGGGCAGGTTACTGGCAGCAGCAGTGTGGGCTCTCACTCAGCACCTTGTCAGAATGCCTTATCTGGGATCTTGGGGGATGGCTCTCCAGGATAAACCCGGGGAAGGGAGCTGAGTGAGGTGTTTCCAGGATTGTCCTGGCAGAGGCTTTCTTGTGAGCTGTTCTGCTTGCTCTGCAGGAGACATAACCGGCACAGATCCTCGCAGTGCCTTGGAAAGTTGGGCTTTCCAGCATGTTTGTTGACTGCTTTGAGAGTTTGACCTCCTTCTTTACAACTCATGCCATCTTTGAGTGGACGTGTACAGCACCTGCCTTCTTGAGCCTCTCCTTTCATGCTTTTTTGCGAGGTTCATGTGCAACTTTGAATATGCATGAAGTCTCCAGGGCTGGTAAGGGGTGAGCATAAGGCATAACTTCCCCCTGATCTTACAGGCAATTGCCCTCTCCAGGTCAATAATTCCTTGTTCAGGTCACTGCTGAGATCATATTCATTGCAAATATGGTGTTTGTGTCCAAGTATTTTCCATAAGAAACTGTTAAGTATAGGTGAGAATGCTTTTTAGCTGAACTTTGAATTTCAACCCATGATTGTAGGCGAAAATCTGTTTCCTCATCTGCCTCAGCCACAAATTGCAGGTGCAGCTGGTCAGGCATTTAAAATGACAAAACTCAGAGTTGCTTTGCATAGAAACCAGCTTCATGATCAGCAGTGGTTCAGAGGCTGGCATTGTTGGTGACTGCTCAGATAATTGGCAGGTATTTGTCCTTTTCCAGTCTCGAGAGAATCACCTGTTTTGGCATCAGTGAGTATTGTTCCAGAGCTGTGATGGGAAAGAGTGCAGCTCTGTGAGCAGGGTCTTGCTTTTCTGCCTGAGAAGCATTGGTGACCCAGTCTTGAGGCTGAGACTCTTGCCTGCAGATCCTAAGGCATCAGCCAGACAGCAAAAGTTGTGTATGGGGGAAGGAAGCAGCTAAACACAGAGTTGGAAAATTTTGTTTGCTTAACATGCAATGAGTTTGTTAGAAGAGAGTCATTCAGAGTGGAAGAGGGAAATAGTATTTACTATTGTTACTATTTGACTGCTGCATGATAATTTGAATGCAGGTTTTCGAGTATTTTCTTTCCTTTTTACGCACATCTAAGCACATCTAAGTTATAAAGCTGTCCTGACCTTCAACAAATTAGTCTGCTAATGTTTTGCCTGCCTTTATCAAATTGCAGTATGAAAGAACCACTCTGATTCATATTTTTAAGGGATGTTATTCTGACCTCAAAAACTGATACTTCCTTAGCCAGTGCCAGAAAACCCTTTCTGTGGTTGTAGTCCCCATTTTTTCAGCATTTAAGGCTCAGGTGGCATCAGAATAACAACTGATTTTAATAGCCACTTTAGCCACCTCCGTTATGGGGAGGAAACATGCAGAGCTTCTGCAGAGCCTCCGAGCTCTGCGGTGTGACCTCGAATGACCAGACGCAAAAGCCAGTGCAACCCTTGAATGGAAAGGTCTGCATCATCCAAACTGTGCTGACTCTTGTCCAAGAACACACTGTTTACCTGTTCCTTCCAAACTGGTCAATTTTCTGCAAGGCTGAGATGTGAATTTTGGGGGATTTTTTGCTTATCTCAGTGCAACTTGGCTGGTTTTCGGGGAGCTGCTCTTCACTTGCTTGTAGATGTATGTTGAGGATTGTGTTTTCTGTTCTGGCGATTGAAGCTGAATGTTCCCACTACTGACCTATATATCCTGCCTCCTTTGTGTCTGAAAGTAGTTTTATATTCATCTGCAAATATGCAGGCTGACCACTCCAATCAAAAGCAAAAAATCTGACCACTTAACTCCGAAGTGCACCTCGCTGAACGCAATGTCTGAAAACACATTGCCACGAGCATGAAGCAGCCAAGCTTCTGTCTGGCCCTTGAGATGTGTACCAGACCTTAATGAAGGGTGGGGTTTTCCTTATTCCAATAAATAGATTTTGTGTGGAAAGGTGAGAGGCAGAAAGAGAGAATGTATTTTCACAGTCCTAAATAAAAGACTATTTATGCCTTAACATTGGCAGAATTATTCCAGAGTAATTCATCCACAAGAAAATATGATCCTTGTGTCACTGCCAAGGTCAGAGAGACCTATGGTGATCTGCAGAGTAAGTTCAGGTCACCCAAGTTAAATCTGCCCAGGGGCTGATTTAGCTCATGCACCACATTTTTTTCCGAGATTATTAAAAGCAAACATCTTCTATAGATGAAGGCAGGGCTAAAACTGTGGTCAGCTCTGTCCCTTGAGCCAAGGTCTCCTGCTTTTCCGTTCTCCTTTCCAGGTTGCTCCTTTCATTTCCTTTCCATTCTTCTCTTTTCCTGGCATTTACAGGATGCTTAGAAAAGTCTGTCTTTTCCTTATGAGGCACCCAATGCCTATAAAACCTTCCTTGCTATCTGCATGGACAGGAAGGACACGGGGACGTTGCTGGTGTTTGACCCGGCGCAGCGCTGGCTCGTGTGTGTGTGCTGTGTCCTGCACATCGGCTGAGAGGCTCGTCCTGAAAGCTGGGGTGAAGAAGATGGGGTACACAGCAGAAATATTTAGCCTCAGCTGAGAGGGCATGATGTGCACAGGATATTTGGCAGTCATGAAGCAAAGCTGATGATCTTGTAGGCACTGCAAGGCTGCCTCAGGAGGAGGCAGATGGAGCGGTGAGCTGGGCAGGTGAGAGTCATCTTCCATCACTGACGGGTGGAAGGGGTGAGACAAGGTCCTCAGCCCTTTCGACAAGGATATGGTTGTTTTATCAGAAAAGCAAGATGATTCTTCCTTGTGGTCTCTACCTGCCATGGGGAAGCTGATGCCTGTGGTTTCAGCCTGCTAGAACCTGAGGTTTTCTTTAGCTTCCTCGGTTACTCATTCATGTCATTTAAAGTACATCAAATTACTGAAAGCAGTCAGTTTTTGCTTTCTATGCATTTTTACTGCTGTTGCTCTTAGTGATAATGACAAATGCTGTGAGTTGAAAAAGAAACCAGAAATAATTTTGGCTTGATTTTTGGAGGGTGTATACATTTTGTTTACTTTTTATTAAGACACTGGATGGCAGTCTGCTATGATCCAACTTTGCTTTGAGATTTCTGTGGGATTTTGGTTAAACACTCTTATGGAGTCCAAGAGAGATGAGCTGGAAATGGCTGAGTTGTCTCCTTTCGGTCCTTCATCCCTCTCGCAGTTGCAACTTTGATGCCATGAGATGTAGTGATATAAACAATAATCAAATTCTGTAGTGCACCAGAAGATTGTCCCTTTCCTCCCATCAGCTTGCCTATTCAAGGTAATTCTAGGTAGGTAATATCTAGGAATATGGAGTGATGGAAGACAGAAGAGGTGAAAATGAGATGCCTACACACCTGTAGATGATATTCCAGGGGAAGTTTTTAAGTGTCCAGCATTGGTATCTGACTTTTCTTTCACCTTCATTGTGTGTTCTGGGCTCTGACATCTGCTTGTTCCTGAATGACTTGCATTTGGATTTGTTTGTTTGTTTGTTTTAATATGGGAAAAACCCGCACCCTAAACTGTAACTGCACTGTAAATCAAACATCAAAACACCAGAAGCTGCGATAGAAAGTCGTAGGAAGCCAAAAACAGAGCAGTGGCATGAATACATTTAGTCAAAGCCTAAGGGGACGTGTTGGCTTGGTAGGACTGAACTGCCTGGAGGGCCTGTCACTGCCTAGGTGGGGACCATCAGGGGGCCTCAGGACCTGAGCCTGGTGGCCAGTGGCCAACCACGAGGAGCAAGGTCAAGAGCACCTCCCCATCGCTGTCACTTCTCTAAAGGGCTCTGCGATCCCCCTGAGTTTTCAGGCTCTGCCGTGGGGACTGCGTTCACATGAGGTTGTACCCCGAGGGTCTGCAGAGGTTGTACCTCCCACTCAAAACCACCCCACCTCCCCATACCCAAGGAATATTGGAGGGGAAAGTGCTTGCAGCAGAAGAAGAGTTAGTGGTCTGATCAGCACAGGGGTCATTGCTTGATCCCCCCTCATGCTCTAGAGGCACGGAATGTGGGCAGAGCAGAGGGCAGCTGGAGCTGTGTGAGCAGCAGCAGTGTGCCTGTCTGCAAGCCATCAGACCCAGCAGCACCACACCTTCACTCTAAAGCCTCACTTCAGGACTGTTGTTTCCTATTGTGGCCTTTCTTAAGTGCCACCTCATCAGCAAGGATTTGCCATTTGTGCTGGGGAGCAGTTGAGTGGAAGAAAATTTTATGTGAGCTTGACTCTGTCAGGTTTACTCCTTTGGCTCCGCACTCCCTTCCTGAGGAGCAGCCTCCCACTGATGTCACAGACACTCCAGAACAACCATCTTTTGCTGGAGGAACAAGAGCAGTGAGGTTAGGATGCTGGGTAGCAAGGAGCAGTGGGGAAAAACATTAATTCTGTCTATACCCTTCCCTTGAAAGGTCTGACAGAGGGATGCATATTTTATAATTCAGGTGTTTTTCCTGAGTTGATTACATGCATGGTAACATAAGGTTTTGTCTTTGGAGGGTGAACCAGGATGCTTCTGAGCATCCCACACAGAGCTAGGGCTGGATGAGGGGACAAAATTCATGGTGCAGTCCAAATGCCATCCAGTCACTTCATGATTGCAAATGTTTCTTATACTTGCTTAGAAAACAGGACTGTAATTGTTTTGGGTCCAACTCTTGCCTTGTTCCTATGGAGCCCCCAGGTACTGGGAGATTCCCAAATCCCTGATGTTCTGACCCTCTCTTTTTAGTTTAGGCAGGTGGGCCTCAAAGAGAGCTTGTAGAAATGGTTCTTCTGGGTGGACATGGCCACCCCTCTTCTCTGCCCTGCTTTCTATAGCTGTGGGATGCAGGGTCATGCAGTGGGAATTACCAGGTTGCCTCACAAAGGTTTTTGGATTAATGCTCCATATCAAATCAAAATTGTCTTCCTCTTGTTTTAAGTAAGAAGAAAAAATTAATTTGTGCCATAAGTGTAAAGCCAGATGTCTTTTCACTAGCTGCCCAGTAAGGAAGGTTCAGTGGCGGTGATTTGCTTTATGAGGCTGTGCCGCATGATGGGTGGTTTTTAACGATGGCAGTGGGGATGGTTACTGTCAAAAGAGGAAAGGTAGGTGAGATGGGGGCATTTTATTCTCATCTGTTTTAGATAAGCCTTTTACAACTGCAAAGCGACAATAGATGTCATTGTGTGTGGGGAAATGGAGTATGTGATGCAGCCATAGCATGCAAAGTAAAGTTCGATGTTACTTTTTCTTCATATGTGTCTTGGATTTTATTGTCAGATCATGTAACTGATGGACTAGGGACAGGGAAAATTTTTGGGCTTTGAGGTTACTTTAAAATGGATGGCAGTAGAAGAAAACACATTGCATATCCGCAAGAACTTTTTTACTTGACACCAACCACATGGCAACTTCCAATGGGAAGTTCTGGGTTTGGTAGGTCATGAATCCTGACTTGCCTGAGCTGCAGCTAGACCAACTCTCTCGTGCTCATTATGGCATGATGGCTCTGGTGGTGTAGGGGATCCAGCTCTGCAAAAGAGGAATTTGGGACAGACAGTATCTGAACTGTAGTCCCTGCAGTCAAACTGCAGCTTGGGCCAGCACTGATTGGTCTTGGATTGGCCCAAAGTAAAATGCTTTTGTTCAGTTCAACAATCCCAAGTATTTTGGTTTGTCTTGCCCAACAATTTCTTTTTAAAGTATTTTTGATAGAATAACCTAATTTTGAATTAACTTGACAGTGTCAAGGTTCTGGCACATACTTTCTGTTGTAAAACTGGAAATCTACAGCATCTTCTCCTCTGGAGCAGGCATGTAGGCAGGGCCCAAGGCAATTTAGCTGTGTTTAGGGAACGAAGCCTACTTAAATGCTTCACATAATAAACTGTTTCTACAGATAATGCATCCCTTAGTTTATACGCAGTATGCTTCTGATCTTTGCTTTGAGCCTCTTAGAGCTGCTTGTGCTCAGTCCAAGAGTCAAGTGTCTTAGGAGCTGGATAAACACAAAGATAGAGCCAGTTGTTAAGGAGCTATAGAGATTTACAGAAGTTGACCTCATGGCCATTTGGGGTATTAGTTGGGCATATTTCCCCCATGATGGAGCAGTCCTGTGCGCCTGCTGCTTCTTGTGCTCCTGCTTTACAAGGAAGTAAGTCTGATGAAATCCAGCAGTGGATTTACCTGTGTCTCAGTCATATGCACTTGACTTTTCATGGAGAATGCAACTGGTAGCACCAGGTCTCCTGATGAGGTTGGAGAGAATAGTTTTCATAAAAAAGGCTGTATTTGAACAAAAGGGGATGATTGGAAAACAAATTTTCCCAAGAAGTTGTAGAGTCATCATGGTGGCTTTTAGGTTAGGAAAAAACCCCCAACTTTTTAAGCTTTTTACCATTCTTGGTTAAAGCAGGATGTTTTTCTGTTTAACCAGATACTTTTCTGTAGGGCATTTGCTTCTAACTGCTCAAAGTAAACTTTTGTTGCTGGCAGCAGAAAGTTGTTTGCTTCCCGTACAATGAATTGCTTTCTTTTTGGTATTTCATTCGGCAATGCACAGCTCCAGAAATATCACACAACTTACCCATAATAGCGTAGTTTTCTGAACCTCATTAAGAAGTTCTATCTGGTGCAAGAGAAGAGGTTTCCTTCATTTCAGCTGTAAAAAGCTGTCAAAGAAATGAAAATGAGTGGGAATTTCCCCCACTGTTCATTGATGGTGTTTATATTATTTGCAAAGACAACTAATTTGCTCATTGCTGAAGGGAATTCAAGTGAAAAAAAAGAGGGTTGAGTTATAGAAAAAGGTGCTTCTGTCTCTGAAGAACAAAGTACAATGATTCAAGAAAAAACTTTGAAAATTTGTGAAATTCCAGAGTGTAATTTATACTGGTTCAGGTTATGCCAGCTATGAATATTTGTGTAGGGTATTTTTGAGACTCTGTCCTTCAGTATCTTGTAAATATGGATACTATCCATGACCGACAATTTCCCACTGTTTATGTCATGGTCTGAATCCTTGCATGAAACATGTATTGCATCTCCTTAAGAGATGTATGCACACCCAGACACATGGTATTTGTTCCTTGCTAATGCTCATTTTCAGTCTTGTTGTTCCTCATTAACTTTTTATTAAGTATATTTGAGAAGGCTTTCTCCTTAAGGAATATGGGGGAAAAAAAGGTCCCTCATCAACACCACTTTTCAAATTCACAAGCAGAGCTATATCATCATTGTAAATAATTTTTGGGGTGTTCTGTAGGCCATTCAGTGTGCTGAGATGATTGCCATTGACCTCAGGAATTCCAGGAGTGGGTGTTTCACCACCTGACTAACCATGGATATAAAATAATAGAAAATGCTTTTCCCAATAAGGAAAATGCATGGTTATTTTATGTTTTCTGACATACCTTTTTGCTGGTAATCCCATTCTCAGCTTGTGTGCCTTGCTTGGGCATTGGCAGATTGAGAGCAGTCAGTGGGTTAATGTTGCATATGCAATAGATGTATGTGTGTTTAAATTTTAAAATAATGTGTCCTGGGCAAATCTTCTAAACTTAATGGCCTTTTAATGTTAAAACTTCTATTTCTCCTCAATGGATAGGTACAGCTTGGCTTAGCAGCTGTGCACGTGCCTACAGACTGTGTCAGTGTCTTCCAGCTCTCTACTGGCATACCTGAGCACTCAGCCCCTGTGCTGCTCAGCTTGCCTCCTTAACCACCTTGCTCTGAGGATGAATGATCTTTTCTGAGAAGTGAACTTGTCCTTCAGTACTTGTGGACACGAATAATAGCTGTACTGACTCATGTCGGAGTCATTTAGGTGTGACTTTTGCTCACCAAATTCCTATGCCAAGTCGGAGCTGGTTGTGTCAGAAACAAAAATATATACATATAAAGAAATTTCCACATTCTTCTCTGATTGCCCAAGACCATTCAAAGCTGGTGGTCCGAAATGATGATCCTTGTTCTATTTCCTATGAACAGTAGATTGTAGCAGATTCCCTCTCTCTTGCTTCATAGCAGAGCTTGTTGCAACTGTGGACTTGCGTTTTGAGAATTCATAATTTTGTACCTTACAGGAAAATTTCACACAAAGCCTGGCTTTGCTCCGCAAAAAGTCATCATGGTGGATGTGTGTGTATCTAGCAGACTGGAGTTTTGTTTCTGTAAGGGATAAAATAGATAAAGCTGTGGAAATTATAGTAGTTACTCCAAATTGACATGTGACACAGAAGAAAGGTTAAGGAAAGTAATTTTGCCACTGAAAATCTCTCTAGTGCATTATGTTGCTTAATGAATCTTCCTTTCCAATTATCTGGAGAGGTTACTAAAGTGATTTTTGTTCTAGGAGTGGTTAAAAGAGGAAGGAACCAACAGACCTGTGGATGGACAGTGAACAGTTAAATATTTGGCTTAGACAATTTAGGATTTTTCGTGCTAGCAGAAGCAAGAATTTGAGGAACTTGTATCTAAATGCTTATTAAAAAAATTACGATAGAATTACAAAAAAAAGGCTACTGAAAAAACCATGATCTTTGGGCCATCGTATTAGGTGTTTCAGCTCATAGCACTGAACACATTGCAAATCTAGTACAGAAGTCAACAGTTTTTGTCCAAACACAGTGCACATTTAAGTTACATTAGCTCATGAAATACAAAAATAAATGCAAACTGTGAAGTTCTTCTAGGAGGCAGAAACTGTTTTTAGCAGGAGACATTTGGACACATACATCCATAGGAAGCTTTTAGTCAGTCCACTTAAAAGTTGCTCCAGGCCTTTCCCAGGGCTTTTGGGTGCGCATCTTTCACATTTTCTCCTGTGAACTCCTTAAAGCAGTGGATTTAGATGCCTATCTAGAACTGGACTGTAAAAGCTAGAAGTGTTTATCATGTTGTTAGGTGTACCTCAGCTAAGGTGATGCCCTGCTTATACCCCCTCCCAGAAAATTGAATAGTAGACCCCAAAAGCTCTCTCAGATCTCCTGGCAGAGGTATGAGAAGCGGGTTTTTTAGAATAGTCTGGTTTTCTTTGATATAAAAAATACTTGTACTCCAAATGGAGACTTGATAGTAGGACAGAGCTGCGTGGAGTGAGAAATAACCTGTTACATCTGGTGAAGGTACTTCTAGTAAAGCTGTATTTGGCACTTTGATACTGAGGTTTCTGGTCACTTAAAATCCTTTGAGGATGTTAGTTGAAAGAGCTCCGTGCAGAGGAATGGATTTTGTAGTCAAGCAAAGGGCCAAAGTTTTTAGGACATCTGAATTTCCAACCTTTCTGAAACCTCCACGACCGGGGATTGGGAATTTTTATGTCAAATCTGGGCAGCCTCGATGGTTGAGGTCTGAGCGCGGATTTGGGAGTGGGAGTGGCTGAAAGTTGCCCGGCTGTGCCACACTGCCAGACTTTCCAGCGTCGCAGGGTGATGACATTTAATTTTGGTTTGGTGTGGGAGTGAGGGAGGAGACTTTGAATCACCAATAAACTCCTGCCACAACCGTGGCTGCTGAAGGTGAGTGCCTGTGCCAAGCTGCTCTCCAGAAGCACCTATTTTGCCAACAAAGGTTTATAACATATCACCTGGGACAAAGAGAGCATTACCCACTCGAGGGGCTGCTATAAAGTTGTTTGCCCTTTGCTGCTTCTGCCTCTGATTTTTGGGGGAGTGGGAGGGGAAGGGAAGTCATAAGAGACGATGACAGCAGAGAGGGGGACACAGTGAGGGGAGCCCCTGCTGGCATGGCCAGCCTGACCCATTCAGCAGGGCTGAATACGATAAACGCTGCTTTATCCTTTCTTGAAAGGAACAAGATAGCACAGCCTAAATGCCTGGGTGTGCTTAAATAGGCAACTCTGGGATGCTGGAGTTGAGGGCGTTTGAAATTGGAGCTCCCCATCAGCCAGGAAGCTGCCACAGGTCACCTGCCTCGCTCCATGGGGACTGGCCCAGGTCTGGCAAGAAATCGTCCACGGACGAATTGTAGTACAAATTCCTTTCTTTGTTGGTTGGCCTCTTTCACTAGACCATGGCCTATAAAAAATTGTGTAAAAACAATTCTTAAATATTATTTGAAAGGGCAAACGGCCACGCTGAAAGGTTTGACAGTTTGACATATAGCGCCTGGTTCTGCTCGCCAGGGAACCGGCGTGCGGAGTCCGGGCTCTCCTTCTGCTCCTTACAGGCTCCGCGTTTGTTTTTTTTTTTAAAATCGCATCTAGTTGCTGTGCAGAGTTGCTGTGCTCCCAGCAATTTGACAGGCAACGAGTCTGCTTCAGTGATCTTAAATCCTTTTAGACTAATTTGCGAGCGAGCAGAAAAACAGCTAGCACCTTCGGATCCAGCACTCAAAACCAGGGAATCAGGTATTGCCAATTAAAGTGCCATTTCCAACCATCATATCAAGACAGATTACTTGCAGTTCCCCTGATAATGTCACGCCATGCCTAAAGAGAAAGTGAGACGGAGTTTCTCTGTGGACAAAGGATCCGCATGGACCAAACTGATCGGCGAGCGGGGCAGAGGGACCCTGATGGGGATCACGCACACACCCGTGCATATGTGCGGCGTAAAGGCGAACGGTGCGCCTGCTCTGACCCCAAATAGCCATGGGCCATTCTGGAGAGCCTGTGGCCCCTCAGTCACTGGCCTACTAGTTAATTGCCACACGGACTTCGTGACACATGGGCAGATAATATGACATTTTCAGTTTCTGTCACTAGCAAACGCCACGGCGTTGCTTGCACTAGTTGCTAAGAAGCTGTCAGAAACCATTAGCAGCTGGCTAAAGTTGCCCTATGGCATTTCCTCATGGCATCAGCAAAACAAGCATAAATCACCCAGTGGAGCCTCCCGCTATACTAATGAGGCTGTAAGCTTGTTTATGGACTAGCATCATTTCTATGATTATTTCCACCTTTTCAGTTCGCCTTCATTTGGCAGCAGGAGAAGTCAACTTCAGGAACAGTTGCCACCGACATTTTACAAATGCAGTTCGTAGCTGCTACCGTGTGGCTGGTCAGTGGTGCTTCAAGTTTGTTTAGTGATCTTTAAAAGGAGGAAAAGAGGGAAAAAAGAAAAGGAGGGGGGAATCTCTGGAGACCTCACAGAGGTGAGTGTATCGAGTTGCAAAGTAGATGGAAATACTAAAATCCACAATTGAACATTTAGACTTCTCTCTGTGGTTTCAGTCTTTACGGGATCAATTTTCCATTTAAAAAAAGTGGAAGAGGTTAAACAATTTACAGAAGTCTACTGAAGCATTTGCTCCAAGGATAGCTGGGCGCTTTCTTATCCTCTCCCTGCTTTTCACTTTCTCTAACTTGTGTCGGTCGAGGCCAGGGTTTATTGTTTTAGGCTTTTCTGAACATACACCAGTATTTACACTGGATTGAAAGCATTTGCTTCCAATGAAAATCTTGTCTTAGATTACAGCCCAGCAGTGTAATTTCCCTCCCAGATGGGAGTAAAGTAGCAGTATTTGCCTAAAAACAGTAGGAAGAACAAACTGTGCATTAAGCCAAGGCTGTTTTTGGCTTGAGCTAATGATGTAACAGAAACCTTTTATTTGGGATAGGTCACTGCCCGGGATTGAAGGAGGTGATCTGGCTCGCGCTTGAAAGGTTTCTCCATTGTATCTACATAAGTCTTCACTTAAAAAATCCTGTTCCTAATGCTTCTGCTTTCATACAGCAGAAATAAACAGGAAAGGTTCTGGGGAGTGTTATAGGTGGAATGCAGAAAGCTTTTCCTCCCCTAATGGAGGATATAATTCAGGTGCCCTGGAGGCATGCTTTCAGGAATTCTCTTGCCCGAGGTAATGGGAAGCTAAGGCTGCTTGAAGGCCTTGATTATCTATTGATGCACAAAGCTGGAAAAAAAGTCATCTCCCTTGGATTATAGTAGATATTTCCATAAATTATCAATGAGTCCTCCTCCCGTCAGGCATGAGGCAATGCCTGCTAAATTAATCTGAAGGGGGTTTGAAATGAGTATATTTTTTAAAAAATGGGGTGGGGGGAGAGGGTGGGTGGACAATGGCAGGGAGGTGGTGAAAGGCAGTGTCATTAGGTTAGAAGCTTTTCATTTTTAATCAATGAATGCGTAATACTTTTCTTTTCCTTGTTTGCCTCTCGCAGACAGAAAGTAGATTAGCTCGTGGAATTTTAAATGCTGTTGAGTTGTTTCCTTTGCTCATGTTTCTTTTATGAATTATTATTTTATATGGTGAATTGCTTCTCTGTATAAAAGCCCTTTTTTACATACTGGGCTTTCAAAGAATTCGTTGGATATCTAATTTCTTCATAAAAATCTTGTGTTTGTCTGTAACTACCCAAGGTTACCATTTCATTAAAGACACAGGCCAAGTCATAACGACAATTATAAATTTGCCATGGTCAGTAACATGCTAAGAATACAACACTAATAATAGCTTTTATTTTTTGGTGCTGAAAGCTGTTTAACAAATCATAATTATGACTGTCTGCATCCCTTTTTAAAAAAAAATATATTTTATTTTTGTCCCTAACAGAGATAGTTCATATTCAGTCCAATTCAGATTACTTTCTTGATCATTCTTGCCTGGGGGTGTAAAAAACACTTGCCTAATAGCATCACAACTCCATGTTGCTACAAATACAGTGTCCTTGGAAGCCAGGGTATGTCATTCAGTCCCCATGCAGTCAATGCAAAGACTTATTTGCTCTGTGGACTTGCTTATAAACTGCTTTCAGTGTTTGAAACAAAAATTGCAAGCAAATTGGTAGGCACTGCAACTTTTATTTTCCTTTGGCCGCTGACCCATCAGCCCATACCCAAGCTGGCTGCCAAGCAGTGGCATCCTCCTGTAGACATGTTGCTAATGTGATGAGAACTGTCTGAGACCTTCTCTGCATTAAGGAAATTCATTCTGGATCGGTGGTTGTTTCACAGGAGCAGACACCTCTTACAGATATGGCACACTGGCACAAAGCAGGGTATTAATTCCTAATGGTGTGTGTCTAACTGGTGCCTACTTATCCCACTCTGAACTTCTTTTGGCTGGGGCTGGGAAGAGGGGAGCCAGGTAGCTACCCACCTCCCATCAAAGAATCAGGGGATGGCAAACATCTCTAAAAGACTTAACATAAGCGATGTCTCGATCATCTGTTTTTGTCTGAATTTGTTGAGAGAATATGATGTTGTAAGAGGCCTGCATTCACCCCACTTTTCACACCCCAGGGTGGGACGAGGCACCCAGTTCACACGTCATGATCCCCATCCCAGAACACCACTGATACTTTCCTAATTGTCAGCTCAGCTGATTGGGATGAATCTTTGGGAAGTGACCTAGTGTGAAGAAAAGCCAGCATTTCCCCCTTTGCAAGCTGGATGCTTGCGCATTTTTTTAATAATTTTTAAGCACTTTTTGTTTTGGGTTACCATGGCAGAGATGGCCACACTGTCCTTCAAGATAAACCAGAATGGGGCCAACACATTTCTGAGCCCCTCCCTCTCCCCATGTTTCTCCCCCCCTTCCCCCATCCCCTCAACCCCTGGTGAATTACGGTGTTAAAGAATTTATACCTCATTTAAATATTCATGCAGTTTATACCCAAAGCCAGGCTTCGGCTGAAGTATATAAAGGTAGCATAAGTCAAAATTTGATTCACTATATTTACAGGTGACGGCTTGGACAACAGTGTAGCTTCCCCCAGCACAGGTGATGATGATGATCCAGATAAGGACAAAAAGCGACATAAAAAGCGTGGCATCTTTCCCAAAGTAGCCACAAATATCATGAGGGCATGGCTGTTCCAGCATCTAACAGTAAGTGAACTCTAGATCACATATGCAAAATAAAACATGGATAATGTCATAGTTGTAGTAGTCATAGAAAGCAAAAAATACATATGATGTTGCTGCCAGGCAGTAGAGGAACTTTTCCGAGCAGAGTTGTTGTTGCCTCATTTGCTAGATGCCAGGGGAAGAGCATAGAGCCTATGTTTTTATGGTTTGGGGTTTTTTTGGTGTGTGTGTGTTGTTTTTAGATTTGTTTGTTTGTTTGTTTGAGATGCAGTTGTTAACAGGACGTCACTGCCAAATGTGATTTTTACTTAAAGCTTATATGAATATAACCTTGCAGACCTGTCCTGCTTTGCAGCTCCCCTTAGCTGATGTGGGAATCGCTGCTGTGGAGCACAGAGCAGCATTTGGCCCCTGGTTCTGTGCTCCAGAGAACTGCAGAAAACAATGGGGGAGATTAAAAAACAAAGCCAAAAGCAAACAAAGACCTTATTCAGATGTTTGTCAGAGACCATCAGAAGCTTCATGATGAAAGGTCTGAATGTATCTGGTTTAATAGCAAAGCATAGTTTTTTTCTTTGAGACGTTTTCATTCCCAGAGTGTAAGTTACCCCTGTATTTAATGTTAGGAAGTGGGGGGATATGTGCAGTTATTTCTGTTACCACAGCTACCCCTGTATGGGTTGTTTTTATTCCTGAGATTAGAAGTCAAAGCTCTGGACAGGTGTGTGGGGTAAAGCTGGATGCTGGAGCTGCTTTCAAGGCTTTATATTATATACCACACCTTATAACATTAGCATTTTGAAAAGTGTTTCTAATGCCATTCTCCTTCATCAAATGTGGTGATCTGTCACTGTGTTTTTATCCACTGTGGGGATCTGGGCTTTGAGCCCTGGGTTTTTTGTCTCAGCCTTTCTGTGCCAGGAGGATAAGGGGTCAGGCAAGGGTTTCTGGGGTGTCTGCAGGTGGTAGTGAAGAAGGGCTCTTGCCTCTAACCCCAGGAGCTGACTCTGCCTCTAGTTAGGGTCAGGATGAAACTAGAAGCTGACCAGCTTGCCCAGCGCCGGTGGGAGCTCTGCCAAGGGTGTACTCGTAAAGTGGAGGAAGCGCTCATGCACGTCACCCCTCCATCCCCTGCTGAGCCAAGAAACCAGATATCTGCCATGACTCTTGTCAGCACGGGGATCAGGCAGGGAATCCTGTCCCACGCGGCCCTGGGGTGCTATGAATGAATTTTCATGTTGGAGCCCTGCTCTTCAGAGGCCAGAGAGGGCCTCGGGTATCTCCAAGTTAATCTCTCTCTCTGGCTGACTTCAAGTCAGCCACGCCCCAGCTTTGCCAGGTCCTTAGCCCTGTCCCATCTGTTCAGTGCCATCACTTCCAAAGGCTGAGATCCCTTTGGTGCTGATGGCTCCCCATTTGTAGGTCCTCCCCCAAGATGAGTTGACACCTGGCATCTCTCTGCAGGCAGATGTGGGGTTAAGGTTATCCACCCCCAAAACAGTCCATGGGTGCTGTGACAGCAGCAGTGCTCACTCCAGCCTGATGCAGCTGGTTTGGGTTCAGGACTGAGGAGACGCCCTGGAAACCCTGCAGTCAGGACCAGGGAACACTGAGAAACTGCATATCAGTTCCTGTATTTTCTAGTGAGGAACTGCAAATTAAGTAGTAAAAATATTTTTTTCCTGAAAGTGGCCTCTTGCTGTGTTTGTGCTAGTAAATAAAGCATCACCCAGACCTGAGCACAGGAACACAAAGGTCTATCCTGGCAAACTGTTTGAGCAGTCTTCAGCACACTCTTAGCCTGGACAAGGTCCCCCCCCTCCCAATGCCTTCCTGGGAATATGGCAGAAAGCTACATGGTGTCTCTAAAAAGCCCTTGTGGTGGGAGCCACCCTGTGTGAAACATTTAACTACATGAGCCTGACCTGACCCTGTGCCTAGTTTCATGCTTGGTCTCAGGACCAGAGACCAGAACAGACCCCTCACTGTTCCACCTGGGTTAAGTGCGGGGTTTTAGTGGCTTTTCCCTCTTCTCCTGTGCAGTAATAGTGTTTGAAAGAGGAGAGTGCCTGCTGAACTTGCTGGAGGGCTTCTAGCAGTCCCTAGGAGACGACATCTGTACACCTGCTTGCAAGATGGTCTCTTCTTCTAGGAGACTCAAATGCAGAAAGAGCCATTCCCCCCAGGACCTATGCTATGCTGCGTTTTCGACCTTGCAGCACTGACCTAAAGCTTGCTTTAAAAATCCACCATCCCCTGTGCAGATGCAGCCCAGCCAGGTGAAACGTGGTTTTATTTTGGGGCAGCTTTCTCCTCTCCTAGAAGCATGGTAGATCCAGACTTATCTGGTCCATTCAGTAAAACAGAATTGCTCTATCCAGTCTGACCTTCTCCAGGCAGGACCTTGAGACAGGTTCTAGGTGGAATCTTGGACAGTTTCCTCAAATTAAAACATGTCTGGAGAACATTGTGGGCTCTTCCATTGGCAGTGTTGACATGCTACTTGGGCTGCTGTCCTGGCTGCAAAAAAAACCCAAAACAAACCCAGGCCCAAAAAATGACTGCAATCAGAGCTGAGCAGTAGCAGGGGGAGAGAGTGAAGGAGTTAAAATTCCAGTCATTTATGAGGGCATCTGGGTTTCATGACTGCTCTTGTATCACTGTACAGTGATACCGTGCAGTGATACAAGAGTGTGGTGGTTTCCTCACCTGATGCCCTTGCCGCAGGAGGGAGTTCATCCTGAAGGAGCTAGACATCCCACTCAGTTTGCTTATTTATTTATTTATTTATTCATTAATTTATTTATGTATCCATTTATTTAGCAGTAGATTTGGTCTTTTGCAGGGTGAACACAAGGTGCTCCCTAAAGTGAGAGGTGAGGGAAGACAGGGAGGTGGTTCTGTTCAAGCAGGGGATATGTCAGGACTGGTGATACCTCCCTTTTGCCCCCAGTGCTTTACTTGCCTTCACTTTGCCATGTGAAAAACAGCAGGGAAGAGATGGGCAGCAGTTAAGTGCAAAATCCAGCACCCCTTGGCGATTGGTGCTTCCTAATTGGGATGTTTGTTGGGAGCCCTCCTTTTCAAAAGCAATTTTTTTTCACAGTTGTAATATTAATGCACATCACTGGCATGGAATTAAATAAAATAGACAGTAATTGCTGTGTCTGTCATACTAACGATTATTGGTTGGAAAGACTTAAAATAAATGTTGGATGAATACAATCTTTCAAAAGTGTATAGATTGGGTTTATTCCTTCTATGCAGTTACTTCATCTCCAAGAGCATTAAGTCTTCCTCCATGTACTGACTTCATTTCCGAAGGTTTGTCCCCTACTTCTCGTTTCTCACTTAGAAGGAAATTCTTTTTTTTTCTCTCCGGATGCTGAAGTGTTTGGGCAGTAGTTCCCACTGTGTGTCAGGCTCCAGCCCCCCAAGTATTTTGACTGATGTGCAGAACAGAGTTGACATATGCCCAAAGGGTAGGCAGGCGCTGTCCTCTGCAGATGCAGGCAGAATGCTCTGAAGATTTTCAGCGGATAAATAAGGGGATAAATTCATCCAAATTGCCTTTTTTTTTTTCCTCTTGGAATAATAACAACAAAAACAATCAGCTAAAACAATTGTAAAAGTGCTGACCAGACTCACACTTAGGACTTCGCAGGATATTTTTTTGACTGTTTGCTATTCTGATTTAATTTTGATTAAACGTCTGGGTTGGAAGAGCTACTCAGGTGGGCTGTTAGTTGAGCAAAATCTAGTTGTGGAGCTTGTTGACATTTTTCATGGTAGATTATGATGCTGGCTGCTAAGTTTGGAGGTTTATGAAATCTGTTTTTAGGATTTTGCTATAAATTTGAGGTGCAAGCTTGTTGCTATTTGGATTAAAAGAAAAAAAATAATAATTTCTGAAGAACTGTTAAAGTTGAGTCAAAATTGAGGAGAGGCTTGTGGAGTGGATGAACATTAAGTGCTGTGGCAGGGGCTGGAGGAGGGACTGGGGCAAACCAGTTCTGTGCAGGTGCTTCACTTCAGAAAGTCACCCTAGGGATAATTTCAGGGTGTGTTGCAGCCCAGCAATGTTTTGCAGGCCTTTTAGAGTTTTTAAATTTTTTGAAAATTATTTTTTGGATCACTTGACATTCAGGGTTCATCTCTCCCCCCAAATTTTTCAAGCGTATCTCCTCGGTGTAATGGATATCCCTCAGCAGGGATTGTGAAATAAGGGAAGAGCTTGGAGGAAGGGGAGGGGAATTAAAAAATAAACTTGCTTACAATTAAATCTCTGTAAATTTAATTGTGACAACAGGGTTAGTTTCTGCTTCAGCCCATCCTAGGCTTTTGTCCCAGCAATGGTGTTACTGGCATAAATTGGTATTTGGAATTGGTATAAATTCCTTTTTGTTCAAAACTATAAGAAGGGAGTTTGTGGGGTGTCATTTCAAGTGTTTTTTTCACTCATTGTGAATACTCTGTGTCCTTTAAATCCAGCTTAATTTAAAATGTTGGGATTCAAACCTCATTTTGGGGATTATACGATGTAATTGGTTTGTTATATGATGAGTATTTGATGATCTTCACGTTCATCATCTAATCAGGAAAAAAAAGCCATAAAATTATAATCCCAAAAGATGTTTAATAACAATTTAAACTATTGAAGGCTTTATTTAAGCACATTAGAGGATTATAAACTACTCTTTTTAATGGTGCCAAGAGGTAGATTCAAGGACTTCAAACACCTTTTAAAAAACAAATTGCCATGATTTAAAAAAAATGAATGGGTTGAGGATTTCTTTCATGTAAATCCCATAATTTAATCATTATTTTTAACTGCTTTTAAAACAATTTCCTTAAGAGGTTAAATCTTACTGAAAGGGGAGACTGAGCAGAAAGTAAAAGATGTGGCTGAATGATGTTGACTTTAAAGTGAAAAGATTTTTTCCATTATATATCTGGATTTTTAACCTTTATTGATTACTTGATGCCATGATATTAAACAAGAAAATTTAAAATAAGCAATATGCTTTAGTGAAGCTGTTATTTGTAAAAGAATTTATTGGAAGCAGATATTTGAAGGAGGTACTTTATATCTGAACCTAGCTGAGAAAAATACTCCCCATCACTTCAAGGGTGCTGTTGAGATAAAAAACTTATACTATACCATATAATACTACAAGTTTTCTTTTTGTATGAATGTTTTACTGGCTAGCAACTTTTTAAAGCTAAAACAAGTAGATGTCTTTTCTTATCCCTCCAAAGTTTTGAGATTCTGCCTTGGGAGGAGCATGGGGTTAATTTGGCTGCCTGCCCCTACTCCCGTGTGGAATGCTTGTTAGGTTTCGGAAAAGAGTGTAGTGAAAGGGTAGATGGGTACAAAACTAGGGTACTGAAACACGGAAAGGGGAAAATATGTGGCTAAACCAAGTTTTCTCTATTCTCCTCTTGAGAAATTTGGAAACATTAAAACAAAATAACGCCCCTTTCCCCCTCCCCCCCAAAAAAGTGAACTTACAATGAGCCTCCATCCTGCACCAACTGATACTTGCTCTGCAAAATGCCAGAGGGCTCCTGGAGCTCATCTGCGTAACAGGGGTCAGATTTCCATATATTGGGCTCGGAATGGGTGGGGTATTTATCCCAAATACGCAAGTCTCCTCTTTCATTTCATTTTATTGTGGACAAAGCTGTAAAAAGCTTTCTTCCACATCTGCAAGACTTCTCAGTGCCAGCTGTCCCAAATTCCTGGGAAAAGCCGGGCTTTTTGGCTTGCCGTGAGTCACTCATGCACCGCCATCCCCTTGACTGGGAAGGTGGGAGCCAGGGATCTTCCTGCTCCTGGCAGTGGGAAGACTTGTCAGAACATCCAACAAAAGCATCTAACACAGGCTGGTGCAAATAACTCACAAGGAGGGTCCTGCCTTCTGCTGGGGGAGGTGCTGTGGCGGTCATCTTCAATGGCAAAAAATGGGAAATGTTCTTATGGGAGGAGGTAATTATTCTCAGGCTCTGTGCAAATTGAGTTGAGAGCTCCAGAAAGGAGGATAAACAGGATTTAGGTAACTGGGTTTGAATCAACTTCTTAACCCTTCAGCCCTCACAGAGTTTTATAGAGGACAGTGAGTGTTAAAACCTCCAGAATTTTATTTAATTGTCCTCAAATGTGTAGCTTTGACCTGCTGTCCAACCTCCAAGGATTGGTCCATTTTCTAGCGTGAGGGAAATCTTGCCATTTTAGAGGAAAATTGTTGGGGTTTGGATGATACCCCTGGCAATGCTGCTGTTGCTCCACTTTCGTGATTTCTTGGAAAGAGCGTGTCTCATGCACTGTCTTGTAGATTTATTTAAGTTGTCAGCGCTGAGCTGTGCTACAAACCCTTGGTTTTAGAACAGAAGGAAAAAATAGAAGGTGCTTTAGTCAGTTAGTTCAAGGAAAACAGATTATTTACTTAAGTTCTTCTCACATTCAGGAGTGTGGTGTAGTTACAGCGTTTGTTTTTTTTCATATCTGTGATTTAGTTCCATTTTTATTGAATACAGCCATCATGGCTTAAACTGCAACATCTCATCGGGGCTCCTCACAGGGCTTGGGAATGATGGTGATCCAGGGAGTATTTTGGCTGAAATCAGAAGGTAGCCAACAACCTGAGCTAACAGGATTTTAGAGAGAGAGAGAGAGAGAGTGTGTGTGTGTGTGTGTGTGTCTATTCCCAAAGGACTACCCTACCTTTTTCCCAATTTCCTACAGTTTCTACCTTGGAGGCACTATTGTGCCAATGTGGAAGCCACCGGCACATTAAAGAATTTAAATTACTTGGAAGCTGCTGAAACGCATTAGTATTTAGACACTAGCAGAATTTCACATGTGAGTAGAAGCAAGGGAATACTGAAAAGTTGAAACATGGTAAACATTAATTCAGATGCTAAATTACACTTTCTCTGGTTGTACTAGAACTCCTTTTGTTTGCATAAATATTCTCGGAAATGAGTTTACCAGCAAGAATGTTTGCAGTAATAAGAATTTTTAAGTCAGCAGTAGATGCTTTGCTTTCTTCTCCACCCTCTCCTTTCTTTTTATATTTGCAGCTGTGATATTTTGCGTGTGCAGCTTCATTTTTGAAATTAGCCTCCTCCAGTCAAGACATGGCAATGTGTTACATGATGGACTGTCTTTCTGCAGTCAGAGCAGATGTACAAAATTCAAGTATCACCTTTGGAAAGGGGACAGAGAGGGGGGGAAAAAGTTTGGTCACCAATTTTTAAATCTGGAAGTATCCATGGAAATCTTTTGGCTAATAGTTTGCAATATGAAGTGCATTAAAGGCAGCAACAGTATCTTGGCAAGAAGTGGGTGAGCAGGAAATGAGGATACATTAGTGGGCTTGGTTGTTCATTATTAGTTGTTTATTTAGCTTGTCCTCTGACATGGTTGCTACAAAAGAGCCTATGTTGATTCTCAGATATGCTTATGTATGTAAGTGCCAGTGTTAATTTTTTGTTGGAAATCTAACTCTTGAAGCAGTTTCACAGCATGCCAGTGTGCTAGCAAGTGACTTAATCAGATCAGGTAAAGTGCCAAAATATGAGGCACCAAACCAGTTGGGCGCATATCTGATGAGATGTGTTAATCTGTGGTGTAAGATAAGCTGCCTTTCAAATAGGGTCACATTTGGAAGTGGTACATCAAGTTGTGTAAGATGCATTCCCTTGCTCTGGCGTACAGTATCCTTCATCTGTTTACATGAGCTTAACCCTTGTCTGGATGAGCCAAAGCAGTGATATTGTGGTGAATGTGGTCTGTTTGTTGCTCCAGGACAGGCATGAGAAGTGACCTGGTTTTTTTACCCATTTTAAAAGAGTTTTGTTTCCCTTTTCCTCCATTTACCTTCAGCTACACAGAATCTGCACTGTTACAGCTTACATGCTGTACATTGCATGTTCTTGTTGCATGTATTCAGGAGGCCCTAATTCCTAATATTAAGTACTTATGTTTACTGTCTGCCCATCAAAATTACCAAGAGAAAAATTTTCCTTTGGAAGGGAAACTTTTCTTTGGTGGCGTAAAGTTAAAATTTTCCATGGGTAATGCCATCCTTTCCAACAAAATGCTCTGCTGAAAATCCAATTTTCAATATTCATAGAGTTGTTAGTCATGGAACAAATGTATTAATGGAATTGTTAAGGTTGGAAAAGACCTTTAAGATCATCAAGTCCAACCAATCTTATCTTATTGATGAGTCATCATTGTACTTCCAGCTCCTCACCCTGTAAGCTACAGCAATGCTAAATATATGTGTAGAGAGAAGGTAAGTAGGCAGAAAAGAGTTTAAGTTAATATGTAGTTATCTAATTTACCTCGCCTTTTGCATCATTGCCTGATTTAGACCCAGAGTATTTAGTAGAGTGCTCGTTTCACTTCAGTGGTGGGCCATCATTTAATAAGGCAAGGTCTAGGAGGCTTACCACTTCGTCTTTTGCTTTATGAAGCAGAAACTTCTGCCCAGAAAATACTTCTCAGACTTTAGATATAGCATGAATACTCTTTTCTTGGCTACTGGTTGACTCTTTGTAATCCAACCTTTACACCATTAAACATTTGGAAGTACTTTTTAAAAAAACCCAACCACTAAATATCTTATTCTCACAATGGTGCTCTGTCCCAGTGATGCTGAAAGCAAGGTAATCACGTTAGTGACACGAAAGTGGCCACTTGAGTCACATTAGTAAAACCAAAGGGGTGCTCATGATATAAAGATGTTTTCCAAGAGCTGTTTTTGAACCCAGAAGGAAAATGGTGGGACTTTGCCTTGGGTGCCTTGCTCTGTTGATTGTTCTAATGTCAGCTTTGAAGTGAGACTCTTCTTCCTAGGCCATCCTTATTCATGTCAGACAGAGCTTTTGGGTCTCCTAATGATATTTTTTGAAAGATAAATGGCATATTAGACCATCTGACTAGTTAATAGATGCGTTGGCAGAACTTTGCCATGGATTTTGTGCTGATCCAGGAACTGCACTGTGCTTGTGTGGGAACGGCACTGAGGATAAACCCTTGATTTCGCTGCTGAAACCTGAGCACGGATCTGTCAGTGCAGCAGGTTGTAAACCCCGGAGGGCCGTAAGCTGCAGTTGGGGTCGGAATAATTTTGGAACTGGTAATAACCCAAACCTTAGGATTCTTATGAATAAAATGCAATTTTAGTAATGTTTTCATAAACAGCAGTAATAGTGGCATTTTAGTAAACAGTGGCATTACTTGCATCAAAATTGCACCACATTGGCTTTTAAATTACTCCACCTGTCTGTATGAATAGGATTTTCAATGTCGAGGCACACAGACAGCTGCTGCTAATGTTTTTTTTTTCTCCCTGTGCAGATAATGTTGGCAAATCTGCAGCCATCAAGGCTGGTTTCTGATGTAAAATGGTACCTGACCTACTGGCTCTGGTGCTACAAAAGGAGCAGCTTTAATTACTAATGGTCGTGTTTTAGTTTTGTACTTGTTGATGTACAAAATGTCATCTTAGAGCGGTGTAACCTCTGGTTCACTTCCACCAGCAATGGTACACTGGCTGCAATTATTTTCAAAATAATTCATGTTCCTTGGTGGCAGCTTGCAATCCCGCCTTGTTAACTCTCAGATAATTAGCAGGGGTCTGGTCCTCCAGGTCCCTGTGCCCCCAAGTCTCACTGGTACCCCACACCTCCGAAGGCTGTCCTGGACGAAAGGGGAGTTGTGCTTTCACACAATTGTGCTTACAAATCCCACATGATTTATTTCTAGGACTCTTCCCTGCCTTGCATTAGGTGGGTGTAATACCCAGAAATTCGTGGCATGAGTTTTGCCCTCCAACCCCTGGTGAGCCAGAGGGGTTACGTGGAGGCGAAGTCAGGGCACGCTGCCTCTCTTCCGAGTTATGAACAAAAGGATAAGGCTGATGTGCTGCCTGGTGCCGTTTTGCTGGCTTGAGTTTGGTTGGAATGATTCAGTTACCAGCCTCATGCCAGGCCCTGAAAGGGTTAAAAATGATAATGGTGCCATTAAAAACCCAGCTTGCCAATGAGCTATTTTGTGCAAATGGTATAAATATAAGATACACTTGTCTGGCTCATTTGCAAGCATTCTTTTTGACTTCTTTCACACAACTGGTGTTTTTGTGTTTAATTTAACAAGAAATGAGTAGTAAATGAAAGCTGCTGCCTGAAATCCCACTGTGAGCGTGTTTTGCACTTGGCTCCCCAGTGAAAAGGCAATTTGTGAAATTATGTGATAGAGTAATTAGATGAAGCCAGGGCTCCTGATTGTTGCCATGCTTATGTGGTAAAGGTTTGCTGGGGAAAAAAAAAATAAAAAACACGGATTATTACCCTGGCAAGTTGGCTCAAAGCTTCTTCATTTATTTGTAAACAGAATATTTAGTGACCGCATAGGAAGTAGCTGTAATCACCAGCTCGTAAAGAAACCACAGCAGAGCTTTTGGATTTTTACAGAGTGCTCATGTAAAATTTAAGCTGGGAGGCAGAATCCCTGTTAATGTAATTAGGATCTAATTTACCACCCTTTGCACACAGATGTAATAATGTCTAGATATTTATTCTATCTTTAAGCACATTACATATACCTCAGTGCAGCAGTTACTGAACAGAAACAGGTGTGAGCACTTTCCGGATTCATTTTTGCACTGTAAACACACAGCAATTTAAGGGGAAATATTTACCAAAAAAAAAAAAAAAAAGGAGGGGAAAGAATGTCTGCAAATGAGGCAGTAATGGACAGTTGCCCTTTATGTACTGATGGATTTCTCAATGGTTAAGTAAATTAAAGCAAATGCTAGAAAAATCAATAGGCTTGCAGAGTCTTGGTTGTGCCTCATAGACTTCAGGACAGAATGACAGATGTGGTGCATATGACCCATTTAAGTATTAATGCTTGGGAAATTGCCTCTGCGTGCAAGGTTATAGGCCTAGAAATATTGTTATATTAAATTACAGGCAATGATATTTTTAAGTATATATGGAATTTATACATTTCAGTTTAGTTGCTCTTCGGCATTACATTTGTCCTGGAAGATTAGTTGCGGAGTTGTTTCTCTGGAACGGTAAATCAGGTTTAAAAAATGTTTGAACAGTGAATTGTCTTTGCAGGGCTGCTGCAGACTGGCGAGTGCGTTGCACGCTATGGGGGGATGGTGATGGTGTTAAATAAGAGCCACATAGCCAATGTGTTAACTAGCAAATGTAGCATATAAGCGAGCCTAAATTAAATATCATTACAAGGCAGCTTTTGAAATGGTGCGAGGGCTGGCGCGGTAACGTAGGGTTGCTGTTAAATCGGGTTGTTCTGTATGACTAAACACAAAGTAAAATCCAAAGTGTGTGGTCAAGATGAGCTAAATAAGGTAACCACCAAGATGGATTTTTCTCACCACCTTCCCCACGTGCTGCAGTTGGAAGGGGCGAGTTTGCATGGGCAGGATGAGTAAAAACTGACCCCACACAGAAATTCTCCTGAAATAGAGATGTTATGATTAATCCAAGCAGGCAGACGAGCTCTAGATGAGATAATGTTTGCCATCTCTGATTTCTGTCATTTCTTGCTGTACTTCCACCCAGGCAGCAGGGAAGTAGACCAAGTTAATTGTCTCTTTGTGGCATCTCTGGCAGGAAGAGCGTGAAAATAGCTGGGACCCTGATTTTGGTGTTGGCGTGAAGGCAGAGTAGTGTGTTGGCCGTGCTTGCTGTCGGTGACAGCCCGGCATACCTTGCCAGTTATCCTGACTTCACCCCAAACACCTGTTCCTGTGAAGGGAGCAGCGGATGCATTTTATATACAACTGCCATGTTTAATATTAGAAAGGAGCTTTAGACTTTCACAGTACCACTGCTATTCCTTGCTGAAGCCATTACATAGAAAGTTTTGTTGTTTTCCTTTCAAACATTAATTTTCATGTTTTCTTTCCATTTGTTCAATAGATTTTTTTTCATTCTTTTTTTGTTTGTTTTTGTTTTGTTCCTTGATTAGCTCTGATATTTGATGTTTGGGTACCACAGTCTCCCTTCTGGCTCCCTCTTTATTCACTTTTCCCTAAAGCATGAAAACTCCCTGGGGAATAAAGCAGAGCCATCTCCATGGGGTGTAAAGGCTACACACTGCTACTGGGAGCGCCAGTGAAACGATGACATTGGGGAGGGGCAGATTATTACTTTTGGGCCTGCTGAGGACCTATTTGTGTATCGAGGCTGGATGAGAGCGACTGGTGCTGAGGGCTGTCAGGCCAGGGCTGAGTGATGACAGACCCTTGTCATTTGCCCGCATTCAGCTTCATTGCTATGGTGACAATATGTGGTGATGAAAGTTGCCGCTGAGGGTTGGACAACATCCTCCATGGTTGCTGTAGCCGACAGCATCTTTGCATCAGCGTGTTTGAGCTGCTGATGTCCCTCGGTGTCAGAGCAACATCAAATCTCTAATGACAGAAGCTCTCCACAGGTTTTTGGGTCCGCAGGGATATTGCTCACGGCACCATCGCCAGTCTCGGCAACTTCTTGCATCAGTGACAAAAATTGTCTTTGCCTCTTTTAGTCATTTTTACATGTCTTGTGGTGGATTTCCCTGATTTATTTTGTGTGACATACAAGCTAAGTGAGCTGGCGCTTACCTGCACAGCAGCACGGGGTGGCCGTGGTCCTCCTCCTGCTGCATGTAAGGCAAACACATTAATCAGCATATGGGCAATGGCTGCTTTCGTTAAATATACGTGCGAGGGGCCCTGGTGAACGGACTCTTTTGTTCCCGACCTAACCAGAAGGGATCAAAGGTCAGCAGGAACCCAGAAGCCATCAGTCAGGGCGGGTTTTGCTGGGTCCCGGGGTTGTCAGCTCCATAGTCACCCCTGGCAACTTGGGCTGCTGCCTGCTTGCCTTCCCCACTGCCTGGCACAGAAGTGGAGCATCCGGTTGCTGTAAAAAGATGCTGACATAAAGTCGGCATTTGAAACACGGTGTGAGCATTGCCGTGCTCCTCTTTGTTATCCAAGTCACTTGAGAGTGAGATTACAAAAGTGATTAAGTTGGCTTTGTAGAGATCGTTTTGCTGCGTTCATCTTTAGGATGCATTTTAAGGCTGCAAATTCATTTTTGGTTTAGTGGCAAATGGCAACCTGCAAAGAAGCAGCAGCCTACTGCCGAAATGTGCTTCTGCACTTCTGCATATAAAAGTTCACTTCTAAAAAAACTTCTGGTATGGCATTTATTTCCTTTGAGCAGATCGATTTATTTTCCCTCCCTTCCCTGTGATGTTAAAGTACATTTGGCAGTAATCAGTTTATCCTTATTAGAAGCTGTGGTAAAAGGCAGAGTTGCTGAGTCAATTCACTCCATTTACTTCCCCTATTGAGCCTTAATGTGTCCCAGTCCCCACCCCTTACAGTGAAAACATCATCAATTATAGGGCTGACAGGAGCCTGGGACTCAGTGTAAGTTGCTCCTTGGGGTTATCCATCTTGCACCAAAAAAAACTGGCTCTCAGCAATATTCATCACTTCCCCCTATCTCAAATGATTGAGTAAACAATGAGATGAATTATTAGAGGGGTAAAAAGGGGGAAAACTGAGTTTGAATATGTTGGAGGCAACTTCAGGCTCATATGGCAGGAGAAGCAGAGCCATCAGCCAACATGCAAGCTCCCCACCAGTTTAATATTGCTGCTGGAGCTGGAGGGAGGCTCAGTTACCCTCCAGCCACACACCTTACTGCTTCTCATAGCCTGACCTGCAAGAGCTTTTCTATTTTGGCACCTGGGCTGGAAAAGCAGCTTCAGCCCTGGAAAAGCTGCTTCAGCGCTGATGTAGCAGAGATGTGCTGGGTGCCCAACTATCTAACAGCTCCTTAGGGTGAAATACATTTAAAACACTGCTCAGTTTACTCCAGTTTGATCCCATGATATTTGTATTTATTCCAAACATCCCGAATCCCCTCCGGTGGGAAATATTTCAAAGCACAATCTTAATTTTGTAAATGTGATATGGTAAACTCTTTTTCTCCAAAACCTCAAGAAATACAAAAGCATGGAATGGAATGTGCTTTGTTATCATTACCTCCCCTTCCTACAAAATAAAGCAAAAAAGCCCGTCCAGCCAAGCGAATCCAAACATGAAAACCTCAGACTTGGGGCTTATTTAAATTTTCAAAGCAATCTTAAAAAAAGAAAAAGGCTCTGCTTTCCTTTGCCCAAAAATATAATGCAATCATGATAAAGGAGGAGAAATTCCCTTAGCCATGCACCTGGTTTGTTTTTATGCCCGGTGCTGCGGTTAGATGGTTGTCTAAATAAACAGAGATTAGGTGGAGGGCTTTATCTCAAAGCTGGCACTGGTTATCACACTGCTTCCTCCCACTCCCTCCCTCTGATTGTGAGTTGTATAAGAAGACTTAGCAAGCATAACTTAGAGCCGATAACCTTTGAATGTTAGTTCAAGGAAGCTGTGCCATAGTAACAACAGCAAAAAAAGAAATTATGCAAACTCTGTCACAGACTATTCAAACAACTGGTAATTTGACTGTAATTCTGATTTAAAAGAAAAAGTACTTGGCAAGTTTTTTTTGCTCCTAGAGTTCTATTTGAATTTAGCTTGATCAATAATTTTAATATTTGAGCAGTAGTAAAAAAAAAAAAAAATAAAAAAAAAATCCAGGAATAAGCTCGAGTTTATTCTTCAAATCATCTCTCCTTTGGGGGTCTTACTTAAAACTTGCTTTAACAAAAGGAATCTGTAATGTTTCATTTGGGCAAATTGCTCCAGCACTGCAGTTGAGGGTTGAATTGATATTGCTGCAGCCCTGGAAGAAGACACTGTTGACATTTGCCTTTGATGGCAAATGAGATATATATACACCCAAGCAGGGGACATAAAGAGAGGCTGCCAGGTGATGGGCAGCTTCTGGCTCTCCATGAAACTAAACAAGAAAACTCCTCGTGGTTCTGCATTGGGTGTGAAATCAAAATACGCCTTTCCCAAGCCTAACCCAGCATGCTGATGGGCAGCGCACAACATGCAAAGAGGAGGAGAAAGGTCTTTGAAAATAAAAACCAGCAAACCACAACCGGGGAGAGGAAGGAGGGGGAAGGCATCCACGCGCTACCGCAAGGCAATGTCATCGCGATGTTGGGAAGCCAACTCACAGCGAGCGGGTGAGCGCGGGCATCTCTGCCCTTGTCGTTCGGATTACCGCAGTGCCACGCGCCCAGTTACACAATGCGTAAAGGCGAGGGTTATTTCTAGGACAGATAATTGAACATTAATACTCGTTGACATTGTCGTAGGAATGATATGTCAAGCTGACATGGCCTATGTGCTTACATCTGCTGATCGGCCGCAGACGAAGGGGATGTTTGGCAGATTAGACCCGGGGCCTCGCCGCCACCGAGCCAGGGATGATACAGCCATTAATCATGAGCTGCCATCTTGGGCTGCCTTCCCAAAAACAGTGGTTGGGTCCCTCCTTTTGGGGGTGGAGGGCATGGGTCACAAAGCTACATCGACCCCCATATGCGTGCGCACACCTCTGCGTGCGCAGAGGTTTATGTGCACGTATAAAATGTATTAAAGAAGAGCATCCTTGATGCTGCATATACGCTTGAGTGCCGCCGTCGTCTGTAGCGACTGTTTTCAATCTCCTAACGTGAAAATAAAAGGAAGCAGAATAGATGAGAAGTTCTTCAGAAGCATTGAGAGCATGATCAAGTTTGATGAGGTGTTTCTGATTATCTCTGTCTTAGGAAGTAAATGACAGACAAATGGTAGCAGAGTTAGCTTTTTTTTTTAACCGTGATTTTTTTGTCTCTTTTCTTCTGGATGTCAACAGACCCTTCAAGGCAATGTGCTGTAGATAAAGTAGTTACATTGCAATCACTTCTGTCCCCTCCCAGCCAAAATCCTACAAATGGTGCCTTTCAATATCATTTCGTAACAAATCTTCAGAGAGCTAATGCCTTTGTCACAGCATTTCTACAGCCAGACTTTGCTGCACAAGTTCAGAGGCATGAGAAGCAGATGGAAAACAATTACAGGGGCCTCTGACACTGGAGTCAGTTCTACTTCCTTAAAATAGGGCTAAACATCATGTTTGTAATGTCTTGCGTACAGTTTGGCTCTGCATAAAATGCTACAAAATAGGGCCCTTGAGAACATCCATTATCACATTTTGGTTAACATCACAGATTTAAAAAATCCCAGTTGTACTGAAACCATGAAATAAAGCTTTCATCTGTAAAGATCTAGTTTCTCTTTGTTATTAAAATAAACTGAGCCATTAAACAAAATATATGCATATAATAGTGAAGTTCATAATTTCCTATCATCAAAATGATAAATTCAACTTTTTTTTTTTTTAATTGGAGCAGTCATCTTAGAAAGGTTCGTGTATAGAACAAGATCAAATGTGCCTGGTTGCTCTTTCTTACTTTGTAACTTGTTAGTGGTAACATTTTTTTGGTCTTGAACTGCTTTAATTTAGGGTTTTTTTGAAAGAAATTAGTTTTGTTCAGAAAGGAGGGGAAAGCAGAGGGGGATTTTTGAGCTTGGTATGGAAAAGACTAATTGATTATATCTTGTTACTGTTCTTGTTAATTGTTAGTGGTCATCGCATCATAAATGTGCTGAAAGCAACTCGCTGTCTCAATGCTTTTACTTCCAAATATGTGGATTGTCTCTTTTGTGGTAGTTTCTGTGAAGGTGTCTGCATGTGTGTGGTGCTTGATGTGCTCAGACCTTGAAAGAGACCCGAGAGGATGAAGGGGATGCTCAGGCTGGGGATGGGGCAGGTACTGGCTGCTTGTAGCTGACTCTCTTTGGATTTTTGGAAAGCTCCTTCCAAAAAACCCTGTCCTGGCCTCATCCATTCATCATCCCATAGAAGATGCCCACCAAGGCATCTTGCCTTACACACCTGAGGACATATCCTTTAGGCAGCCCAGGCTTTGGCTTCTCCCCCAAGTGTTGGCCAATACCAGCCCCTGGGAAATGCCTCACACTGTGAATATTTCCACTGAAATGCAAAGTTTGGTTCCACCAGCCCTCTGTGAGGGAGGATGCAGTTAGATCTTTGGAGGCTTTTGAAATCCAGTTGAAATTGGTAGAGATCTGCATTGACTTTGGGGGAAAAAGTTATTTTTTATGGGGGAGTCTTCTTGGTCCAAGAAGGTTTCCAAGAGGGAAGAGTCACATCCTGGTCCAAGCCTTTTTAATTATGTTTTTATAAGTACAAGGATCAATGCATAGTGAATTTGCGGGCAAATACATGTTAATTTAGGGTTGAATCTGGAGATTTGGAGGAGAATTGTGATGTGCCTTTTCCTGACTCCCAGGAGATCTAAATCATGCTTTATTTGGTACATATTCTTGTGCATAGAAATATTGTCCTGGGAACATATATCTGCTTTATTCTGAAATTGGTTAGCATTATCAAACTTGTTTCTTTGCTAAGCTGGGTACATAATTAATTAGAGCAGTTGTTTTCTTTTGGAGATTTCTCAATTCGCCTCTCAGAGTTAAGTTTTAAGGCCAGGCTGGTCAGAAAGTGGATTTCTGTACAGGCCTGCACCCTGAAGCCAGTCAAAGGGATTACACACACTAAATGGGTGTAGATAAATGAATTCTCTAGCCAGAAAGCAGAATTGCTTAGTCAAGTTTACTGAGTTAAAACTTGGCTGTATTATTCATATATATTCAATTGCACTGAACTTGGGTTATTTTAGCAGAAGAGAATTCGTTAGACTTAAGGAATGAAGGAGGAAATTTATGAGGGACTCTCATTTTAAGGGTAAAAATAATGGAGAGTGAACTTATGGGGAGGTAAAAGCTGGGATGGATAAAATGAGAGCTCCTGAAATAGCTGGCTGGGTGCTGGAAAGTGAAGCCCAGCTCTAGCCCAGGTAAATTGCATTTGAATTTCAACCCCAGATCTGTATGCACTCTTCTTTGGCAGATGTTGAATTGATAATGCCTGTGTGTTAAAGAATTCTGATTGTTTCTTTTGCCACCTTCGCAGCTTATGAAAATGCAAGTAGCCCTGCCTAATGCATATTAATAAGAGTGATGGCTGGATAACACACAAGCCTGTGGCTCTTTGGAGCTTGGATGGGGTTAGTTGGAGGATTGTTGTGACTGGGAATTTACATGCTTTTTAAGAATAAACTTCCTGAATGCTTTTACATTCTCCTTTAAAAGCTGATGTTTGTTCACAGTAGCATGCTCATGCATGCATGGGGTTTTTATTTCCCCTTTCCCTTTCTAGATACATGTGAGATTTATACTACAGATGGCACGTCTGTGTTTTTTAAAACAAGGTAATTAATTAGATGAGAAGAGAATGAGGCCCCATCTCTTAAATTTACTTCAGTCCAGGGTTAATTGTATCAATAGCAGTGGTTTATTTTATTTTTCTTGTTTATTTTTGCCTTTTCCCACACCCCATTCTCCCAGGCAGCTGTGGCGGTGATTAGCAGGGCAGGGAAATGACACTGATGAATTCTGCATCTCCAAATGTCCTAGGAGGCCTTAAAGCCCATTTCATGCAGTTAGTTAATCAGGTGGCTCGTTAGGCCCATTGCTGGACCTCACACATGGCAGTCTAATAGCAGGGATGGCTGTGGAGTGGCTGGAGGATGGGAGGGCTCCCAGGACCCTGCTCTTCCACCGGAGCCCCACGGGCAGGCACTGCCACCTGGTTGGAACTCCCAGCGATGCCAATGCGGTGTTGGGACTCTGGTGACACTGGCAGCATCCCTCCGTTTCACCAGGGCTGTTCTCTGTCTCTGCTGGAGCAATCCTCTCCAGACCTTTGTTTACTCACTTGTAAAAATCCCTGTTACCAACCTTTCTGCCTGTGTCACAGGTCCCATTTGATCTGCTCTTCTTCCCCCAGACTCTGTTCCCAAAACTGCTAATTATGCAAAAAACCAAGGTGCCCTTTCTAATAGCTTCCTGCTCGTTGAGAGCTGCAGGGGCAGACTTGAGAAGGAGCGTTAGAGTGGGTCAGAACTCAAAAGGCAAATAGAATCAGACAGATATTTATTGATTATTAGTAGAAACCCACAATCTTGTCTTGATAGTAAGGACTGCTGTGATGCTGCATGGGGTGGAGTTCTTTTGCAGAGTGTTGTTTTAGGCTGGAATACTCTTGGAGGGCTTCATGAATGCTCAGTGAGGAGGATTTAATGCAGATTCAGGGATTAAGATGCCTCTGCAATATCATTTCCGCCAAATACATAAAAAGACTTACTCTACGTTCACTTTACAAGTAAACTTACCCTTTCTAAAGCTTTGGAAAGCGAGGAAAACCCCCAACTTCAAAACAAAAACACATGTATGCAGTGCATTTCCCCTTTTGCAAAAGGCCTTTTCTTTCCCTTCTCTTGTCATGACAAAAAGGCTTAATTTTTTGTAGCCAATATAAGGGGAGAGGGAAGAGGGGAAAGTCATTAAAATGCAGTTCTTTCAATTACGTTCCGGTATTTGTCATCTTTATTGCTTTTCTATAGTTTTCATTGCACCTTTAATAGCATGCCTGGTCAGAAAAGGTGAGCTGGAATGTGAATGCACTTGGCTGCGCCGCCGTCAGTGCCTACAGAGCTGTGCTCGAATCCCAGTCCCTGTAGATTTTAATGTCCCCGCAGACTGCTGGCAGCCTGCTTCCAGCTGTGGCAGGCATGATGCAGTGAATTGCTTTTCAATGTTCTTTACTCAAATAGGCAGTAATTACAAGCTTAAAGAGGTTTAGTGGTCCAGTAAACTACATAATCACCCCTGAATTAGCCTGGGCTCATCAGTTGCAGTCCAGCAACCTCAAGACTGCTGTTTGTATGCAGGCTTTATCACGTAGCAACCTGAGCAGCAGGTGTGGAACAGCAAGAATCCCCCATAAACACAACTGTCTACTGGGGACAATGATCTCTAATGAGATGAGGCTACAGCATCACTGTAATTTAAGTGGGAAAATTAACGCCGGAGAATGTGCACTACTTCCAAGAGTCTCTGCTTCTTCGGAGAACAGCGGTGTTTTCCTCACTTCTTTTTTTTTTTTTCTTTTCCCTCCTTATTTCTTTTTTTTCCCTCCCAGATCTTTAAATGCATCCTTTTTCTTTTTTTCCTCGTGAAGAACACATTGTGGTTTTGCTTATGAGTTGAGTGGGCTTTATTCTTTTACAAGGATATGTTGTGAATATTTAATGGTGGACAGGGCATCTGTTCAAGGACTTTCCATGCCAACAAAGCAGCATTGCAAAATAGCAGCTTTATCTTTTCATTTCCTTCCTTGGTGGTAGTTTGTTTTGGCTTTTTTTTTGTTTTGGTTTGTTTTGTTTTGTTTTCATATAGAAAATGTGAAATAGAATTTAACCCCCCTCTTCTTGGTGTTGAAGATTGGCACCTCGATGTGTTGTTCACCTTGAACTCTCTTTGCATGATGGCTTGGTTCCTCCGTGAAAAAAGGTGGCCAAGCTCCTGGCGGAGGCTTCCCAATTTGCTTGGTGGCAGCTCCTAAGGGTGCTGCCACCTTGGGCAACCTGCCTAAAGCTCCTGCTCCATCCAAAAGCCTGAGGTTCAAATTAGGGATTTGTCTGAATACAGCAACTCTCCATCAGCCTGGTCACACAGGTGTGTAGGGTAGGGGACGGGGGCATAGGGGAGTGTTTTTATCCCTCACTTACAGAGGGAGCTCCTGATGTACTGAAGCCAGCCTGGGAAAAAGAGCAAAAAGCACAAATAAAAGCTTTCGGCTTAACTCTATGGGATTACAACTGCTGGCGCTGGCGTTTCCCAGAGATTGTAGAGTTATTTCCAAGCCCACCTGTTTAGAAAGTCATTTGAGGTAGATAAGGACAGTGACTTATTGCTGAGAAAAGGCTTCTGGTTAGGAGATATTTACCTGAGCTAATCTGTCTTAGGCTGGCTCTAAAAACAACAGCAGTGCTTTTACGGAGTTATCAGGTAGTCGGGATTTCCTTTGGCGTGCCGGTGATATTTTTTCTTCCTTCCCAAAAGCTGCTCACCTAGGGAGGGCTGGGGTTTGCCTTCCTGCCTTTTCACAGCTGCCTGATAAAGATGTTGGTTTAACTGAAAAGCCGGGCTTCAAGGATGTGAATTTTAGCTCTAAGGAGGTTGAAGTCAGATGATGCATTTCCTCAGTTCCTTCGGTGTCACTTGGCTGTAGTGTTTTGTAGTTTTTTGGCTCCGTGTTGCATTGAAGAGAATTTTGCTAATCTTCTGGATGCAATATTTCTTTTAATTTCCCTGTCCTTCGTTAGTTTTCGGCTGCAAAAGAAAAACAATAATTAATAACAATAATAAAGAAAAATGACAGAGGATGCTAAAGCGCATCACCCATGTCACATTAGCACAAATAGTCTTGATCCCAGAGTAAAAATCCCTTCTTAAGTGTATTGAGCAAAGTTAATTTGTATGTGCAACCTGTGTGTGTGTGTTTCTGTGTGCACACACATACAGGCACTAAAGGAATGTTTAATATGGGAAAAGCTAAAGCTCCACTCAATTACCCAGCTATGGTGTGGGAGTGTCTGCATAGACTCAGCTTGAACTGAAAACCAGTAGGAGCCAGAGTAAACTCCAAACACTGAGGTCTATCAGAGTGTCTCCAAAAGGAAATAGCAGAAGCACCATTGCTTGGAGTAGCTAAAGCTCGACTGGAAAAGGCACTGGGTAATAATATATGGTATGGAAGGAATAATATTGTAGCAGCCAGGAGATGGATTAGATGAGTTAAAAGGTTTTTCCATTTTCTGACTTCTGTAATATCCTGTGCAAGGGATGATCTGAACTTTTTTTCCTTAATGAGTGCTCACATTATGAGTAATTTGATGGGGCCACCAGAGAAGTATTGGCAGCGCATCCCAAGCCATACCATGTCTCTCCATCAGCCTTGGAAAGGATATTTATGTTAGTGAGTGCCAAAACTTGTTCACAGACAACTCTTGCAAGAAAATTATTTACAAAAGGGCAAATGGGAAAAAAGGAGAAGCTTTTTTTTTTCCCCAGCATAACTTCACTAAAGAGGGTCGCTGTTGCCAGTACCTCTTCCCCCGCGTTGTAAGCCCCCACAAAGGAAATGTCTCCTCCGCCCCTCTGCCTGCAAAACCACCCCAGCCCCTGTTTAATCAAGTTGGCTGTGAACACACGTTCAGATTTTAAAATTTCTGGGGTATCGGGTCTGTCTTTTACACCCTGCATTTGCCTTAGGAGAGTCAGATTCTGCCTCCTTTCCTCACCTTTGATTTTTTGGCAGGGTTGCCAAGGCAGCCTGCAAACCCTTTCATAAGCGCAATGGTAGGCAGTGTCTCAGAGCCCTTCTCATAGGAATGGGCTGATGCAGAAGCCAAGCAGCAGCTTATTGGCCTTGCCATAGGGATAAAAGCGAGTCAAAGTGGTGCAGCATCTATTCACATTGCATATTTTGATGCATTTTTGACTTCAGAAGACCAAGCTCATCTGTTGATTTTGTGTTCACAATTTGCAGTTCACTAAGTACTGGTAGCACCAGGATTTATTAACAGTAATGTTACGAAAAAGGCCTTACCGCAGGGATATTAAACTATTACAATAAGTTGGGGAAATATTTTCTTGTGAAGGAGGAAAAGGCTGGCTTTGTCTGCAGCATGACCGTGTCATATGGACTATGTTTTCTTGCTGTGCTGAAAAAGCAACGAGGAGCTTGAAATGCCAAAGCCAGCTCACACTTCAACAGCATTATCAGGCTGACTCACTGCTCTCAGCCAAGGAAAAGGCTGTGCAAACTTTGCACAGGCTTTTTTTCCTCCCAGCCTCAGAGATGCATTTCTAATAAAACAACTTCCTTCTCAGTGTTTAGTATTTCCTCCAATGTGCAAGCTGGTCCCATGGGATAAACGGGATCGAGTCTGCAGCTTCCGAGTTGAATTTTTTTCTTCTCCCCCCTCCCTAGCAGGTCACCTCAACTTGGCAACTTTTTACAGCCTTGCCTGAATATAAAGCAGGTCACAGGGATGGTCTATAAACCTATTCAGGCAGCCTGCAAAATAGGCAAGGGGATTCCACGCGTCCTCTTTATCGCTCCCTCTCAACACACCGGTGGCTGATGAAGAAAGGAGTTTGCAGTCTTATGACTTTATGGATAGTGATCCAACCATTTTTTGGCTACTTTGTGAGTGCAGAAACCCCCGTTATTCTTCAGGAGGCCGGAATGTGTGAGGATCTAGGGCTCGACTGCTATAAATTCAAGCTCTGTTCTTAGACTACACCATGCACTGCTTTTGTAATGCAAATGGAAGGCACAAAGTGTCCCTTTGATAATGTGCAGTCAGGAGACAAAAAAAGCATTCACTGCAACAGTAAAACTAATTCATAAAGCTGAGAGACAATAAGAAAGCGTTATGGATATTAAAAAAAAATAGTAATTTCTCGTAGATCAACTTGATCATTAATGTAAACAGTTCAGATGCAAACCAGAAGGAGGTAAGGGAAGGGGAGGGACCCAAATGGCTGTGCTGACACTTTAGCTAGCCCTGGATGAGTTCGGGTAAAGCACGAATTTAGGGTTCAGCATAAAATCAATGTGCAGTTTGCCACTGGAGGGCTGATCCTTGGGCTTTATTCTGGATACTGAGTTGGGCTGAATTTCTCTTTGGAAAGAAGAAAATCACAGTGGTGGGATTTTTTTTTCCTTTTTTATTTTGATGTTAGAAAACAGTTAATAAACACTCCTGGGGCATAAATTTTAAGGGGGTGATTTCTCTTCATCACCTACCAGAGTTTAGCTCAAGGTCACCTCACCTTGGTGCATTGCACTGAGCTCTGGAGGAGGCAGAGGGCTGGAGGAAGGGGATTAAAGGGCTTCCGAAATGGTTCTCGTGGCGCGGTCAGCCAAGCGACGGCACTGCCACGATAAGGGCAGTGCTGGACCGCTGCCACAGCCTCCTTCTATAGCAGAGCATGCGGCCTTTCTCTTGGGGATTGCTTCTGCCTCCGTGCTGGAGCTGAGCTGGTTGGCAGCCTCGGTGTTGAGCCGCTTTGGTGCTGGGAGGAATTAGTGATCTGGGTGGGGGGGGGAGAAGGGCAGGAATATTTTCCCATTTTTCTGGCACTGTTATGATGCGCTGCTGTGTCAGGGGAGGAGGGGAGGCAGTGCTGTTGATGCCGGGTTAGAGATAAGATAAAGTCTGTCTCTGTCCTGGCATCAAGCATTTGCTGCCTGGGGTGGAAAATTTGAGGAAAGGAGTGCATTTGGACAAGGTGTAGCATTAAGAGACAACCTTGGATGCTTTCCATCTATACCTACTGGACTTTATGCACCATCTGTAGTCAAAAGTGATTAAAAAAAAAGTCTTATTGTTTCTTTTGCTAAAAATGCTCTCAGCTGCATTAAAAAATGGGCTTTTATTAAGACTACTGCTCACTAAATACCATTCATAAAACAGTGATGAGAAAATATGATGGAAAGTTAAATTTTTCTTTCTGTCACTTTGATTTCTTTGTTACTGCTAAAATGACTGCTCTGACTCATATTTTGCATAGTTATTTTTACCTTTTCAAATGTTCCTTAACTGTTCATATTACCCTGGGCAAATCCCCCAGGGATAATTTTCATTTGCATGCAGACTTTGATGGTGTTATTAAGCAATCACTTTCTGTACTAAGTCATTATTAAAAGTAATACCACAGAGCCTCAAAAACACATTAATGGTGCCAAACAATCCGCATTTCAGTGCTAGATTTATGGAAAGGGAAAAGCACAAGGTCTCATATAATTTGGTGATGCTGCTCAATAATTCTGTAGAAGCAGCAGGCTTGATCAAAGAATAGCAGAGCCAAATTCAGAGCCCTTAGCTGTTGTCAGCTTTATTTCTTTAAACGACTTTTTTTCCTTTTTTTTTTTTTTTCTTTTAACCTACCTGCTTCCTACTTGTTTTTCCCCTTGGGTTTGCCCTTTTCCTCTGGCCTTGGTAAGGAAACCTGTCTGCAGTCTTCCAGTGTGCACAAACTGGGCTGGATCTGGGAAGGAGGGTCAGCCTTCCCATCTGTAATCACCGTTTTATGGCTTCCACTCGAGGTGTTAATGCAGATCAAATGGAAAACAGTCCATCGTGAGCATTATAGCTTCTCGTGCTGCTCTGCATACGGTCCCAATCGTTAATTCTGATTATAAGACCTAAAGGTAATTCTGTTTGCTCTCCTAATGCATTGCAGCTCTCCTGGTGGTCCGGTGTCTCTTTTCTCCAATTCCCATCTTGATCAATTGTTTGCAAATAATTAAGCTTTTAAGAGATAATGGTAGAAGCTAATGTACACAACAAAGTAAAGGTCTCAAGTCACTGTTTATTGAACAGTTTGCTTTGATATCCCAAAGTGATCCAGAGTGATAGGTGGACTTGTCAGCTGGAGTCACTGCAGTGTTTTAGTCATTCTTTTAAGAAATATATATTTATATATTTCTTGAAATCATAGAATGTCTCAAGTTGAAAGGGACCCATAAGGATCAAATCCAACTTTCTCCTCCTCACAGGACTACCTTAAACTTAACTATTTGACTAAGATATGTTTTATACATTTTCATGCAAATATAATACACATACACACACACAAATATCTATACCCATATCTATGTCCATGTGTCTCTATTCCTTCAAACAACCATTAGAAAGTTTTCAGAAGGCACTGGTCATTCTTTCATGGGAGGAATAAAGACCAGCAGCAACAGTTTTGAATGAATTTCCTATTTCTTCATAAAATGGCAGTTCTCAGGGTTTCCCCCTCTCTCTCTGTTGCAATGTGATGTCTGCCTTTGCCTGTAGCACAGGCCTTCCGAGCCCTGTGGGTGGGAATGCAACAAGGCTTTCAATGTTTTCATAGCAACCTAGCCTGTGGCATGCTGATTCTTTGTCAAGTCATTTTTATTATTTTATTTTATTTTTAGTCTACAAAGGAACAACTTGTATGATCCACAGAAAGCTTATATAATAAGGTTGCTTAGTGTTTAAGATTACTTCAAACCACACCGAATCATAGTTAAAAAGCCTGCCGCATTGTGACCCTTTAGCTCAGAGGGATTAGCTATGTGAAATCCCAGGCTGTCATGTGATTATGGCAATTACAGATTTATCAGTAAATTAGAAGTTTATGCTGTACTAGGATATGAAAAAAAAAAAAAAAGTCAGATGACCTTAGACATACCACAGGTTGAGGATTTTGTAGTTTGGGACTTTAAAAGCAATTATTTTTACAGTGACAGTATTATTCTGATGGCTAATTTTATCCGGTCTTGCCTATTTTTAAAAAAATGTCCAAAACAATTGAAAATTGCTTAATGGAGACAGACTTCTCAATTCCAATAGCTAGAGGCTGTCTAGTAATTATTGCTTGCTGCATGAAATTAGACACAGTTTGTTCAATTACTTAAAATTAGATCACATGTAAGGTGGCAACGCAAAATAAGAAAAAAAAGAATAATTCTGTCCTCGCTTGATAGTAAAGTAATGAAATGAGAAGTAAGCTGTAAAGATGAAAATGTTACAAATCATCTCTCTAGGGTTTGGTTTTTTTGTTGTTTGATTTTTGTTGAAAGGAAGCAAAATGTTGTGTTCAGATAGATGGACATAAGTGTGACTGTTGTGGATGAATATGTGTAGAAGGGAGACAGTAGAATACATTCTATATTTTTGCCTGTGTAAAATGCAAATTACCCATAAAAAAGAAGTAAAATCCCCTTCCCTCTGGTTTTTACTTTGCAATTCTGGAGCTGTTTCACATATATGCAGGGGAAGAAAAGGGATGGTTTACAGGTGTGCAGGTCATCTCTGGGCTTCCTGTCAAGAAAACAGTATTTTTAAAAGAATTGATAATTCCTCGAGATTTTTGGATGAAAAAGGATAAAACATCTCTTATGGAGTTAATGACCGTGGTGGTGGGCTTTGAAATGGGTGTATTGAGTTAAGAGAAGTTGCTGGAGTTGCAACAAAAATCCCAGTTTGGTAATGTGAGGTGATACTTGCGTGTAACATAGACATGAGAAGTCAGACCATGCTGTTTACAAGAATATATAAAACCTGCTAAATAGCTATAATGCCAGTAAGACTGTGGAATTTTATGAGGTTTTAAATTCTTATGCTTTACAAGGTTTCAGTTTACGTCTCATGTAATATTACACTGGAAAATACATCCAGAGAATAAGGGAATATTTGCGGGGGGGGGCGGAAAGGGATGAGTGTATAACAGCAAATACTTTGTGACAATCAACTGCTAAATGGTGTTGGGATAGGACTAACCAGTTATACCAAATTATCTTTGTTGAAATGTTATTAAGCACCTTACAGCAGTCCAGGTCTGAATCAGATATGTACTGAGACTTGGCCATCCAGGTTAGGAATTGAACCAGATCCTCAAAATGGGACTTTTCCTTCAAACTGTTGCATTTGCAATATTTAGCCATTTCCTTTTGGGACAGTGACATTTTTGCATAGATGAGAAGGACAGAAATGATATTTCTACATTTCCAACTTGGCTGTGGTTTTGGCTGTTGATTTATTAAGCAATCTGTATTCATGCAGAAGCAAATTTTCTGAGAAAGCAAATCAAGTTCTCACAAGAAACTTATGATTGAATTATAACATTATCTTCAATTAAAGGAGTATTTATTTTCTGTCTCTTAGGATTAGTGCAACACAGCTATGTTAATGTCAGGCAAAAATGTGCTGATTGTTGACCTTGCATTGGCCTGTGTTCAAAACACAGGCGTTTGTTTATGTTCAGGATGCTGATCTTATTTGCAAATTATTTTGGGGCACTGGCAAGTTTTGCCTTCACTATCTCAGACAACATCAATGTGCTTTAGTTTTACAGAGAAGTGCTTTATCACATTCTTTGTTGTTCTATGAAAACACAAGGGAAAAAATGAAAAAAAAAATAGATTATTTTTCTCTAATCAGTCATTTGAGGCAAGTACAAAAAAACTTCAGTTAATGCAACAAATATCCTTCTCGAGTAGCAAGGTACTGTCAGTATCCTAAGCAGTTATTTCTCCACTTCACTAATCTTTATAATTGGCTTGTCTTTTACTGCCATTAATTAAGTGATGTAGTAGCCCATTAATAATTATAAAAGAGTGACACACCTCAGCGTTTTCACCTTTCAATAATAGATGTCACGCTTCTGTTTTGGTTTGGTTTGGTTTTTTTTCTTAATCTAAAAGAAAAAGTAGGCCAAAAATGCACATTGTTTTAAATGTTTGTATTTATTTTGGTGTTTTATAGCACCCTTACCCTTCAGAAGAACAGAAAAAGCAGTTGGCACAAGACACAGGACTCACTATACTTCAAGTGAACAATTGGTAAGTAATTTTCTTTAGTGTTTCTCTATGGCCACTGGCACCCCTTGGCTATTCCTTTGTGGTTTTGGGGACACACCTTGCCCTTGTTGCTTCCCTCACAAACAGTTTATTGATACAAAAGGGATATAACCAGGTGAGTGGTTTCAGGTATAGAAACTATGAGGTTTGCTGCTGTATTTTATTTTCCTGTCATTTGGGCAGATTTCAGTGCATTCACATTTGATACCAGTCCTCTTTCAGGCTGAGGATGTCTGTTCTTCAGTAGGAAGGCACATCCACTTGCAGAACATTGGTCTTGGAAGAGGTTCAGATGTTGGGGGGAAAAAAAGGGACAGTTGGTCCCATTTCTACTGAGCATATTGTTATTTGGGACTACTGTCATGCTTTTTGTAGTGTTATTGGGGGGGTTTTCTTTTTGACTGACATCCCCTTATCTCTTTACCAGTTTGTTTTAAAAATCCAGTTTATGAATAAACTTTGAGGACAATCTGGTTCTTTGCTGCTGAAGTACAGTGCGGAGCAGTTTTGTTTGTTCCAGCTAAGGGTTGGTGGAGCCCCTGCTCTGTTGTAGCAGTGATTTGTTTGAAACAAGTCAGGATCTGTGCTGTTTCTGCAGTGGACTTTGGGTTGCTAACACTCTGGGGTATGGTGAAGGCAAACAGTGAAAGTTACTCATGATTTAAGTATCATACAGCAGCAAACCTCTTTAAAAAAAGTTTGATTTATTACCCTTTGATACTGCATCAAAATGTGGGTTCCTCCCACTATCCCAGAACAAGTGTCATATTTGAAGTGTATTGCAATCTAATACCTTGTAAAACTAAGTGTATCTAATTAATTGTCCCAATATTTTTAGATTAGTGTTTATGATGGGAAACCTTATCCTCTTTGAAGTAATACCCAGAAAATGGCCAAGGCAAATAGCAAGCCTGCTGGGGAAAAGGGAGGGAGGAATGCCAGTTTGCAGACAAAAGTTGGGGTTTTTTTCCGTTCAATAAGTGTCAGAGATTAATATTACTGAAGCTCTGATTACATGGCCTAATCCATTTTAGTGAATAAATTTGGTCTTGATGTCCATTGCACCTACATTAACAAACCCTCCTCTCTTAGAGAGAGTAGGAGCCTATGGGAGAGATTTCAGATATATTAAACCCCATTACAGAAAATGTAATTTCTGTCAATATAATCCCATGTATTCTTCAATTTAGTACTTTAGAGATAACAAGCTACTTACAATATATTTGCCTTTGGAGGATTAATTTACAAAGTGCGCTATCTGGGAGACGCAGGCGGGCTCACATAAGCATAGCTTGTAAGGGTTATCAATTTCTTTGACCCCACAGCAGCCCTGGGAGATCAATTTTTTGAAGCCCTTTAAGACGCTGAATAAAGGAAAATACCAAATACTTAGTGTATATGAAGTATGCTTCTAACATACTTACTGTAAAAGGGAGGAATAAGAGGCACTAAACACAAAATTTGCATGTTATTGGATAGTGTAACCCACAGTATTTTGGCTCAGCCATAAAATATTAGAGTTTGCTTCAACTTTACCTCCTCCAGCCTTCATCCAGGTGTCATCCTAATTTATATGGCTGTCCTTCAGTTTAACGAGGGGTGCTTTGGCCCACAGAGAAGCTGTGTGTGTTCATCGGGGTCCTGTTCAACAGTGGGGTGGAGTAAGGGTGTGTTTCTTCTGCGGGGTCTGGGAGTGCAGGATTCGGCGTGGACAAATGTGTCAGTTTGGCATGGTCCATCAAAGCAACTTTTCAAGGTGATGAACACAGGATGGATTCAGCTAAAGCTGGTGGAACTTCTCCAGAGTGACTCTCTGTAGGTTTTATTTCACCTTTCTTTCAAGGGTGTTTTTCAGTACCCGTCTCACCTCGAATATGAGGAACTTTTACTTTGGCTCTGTGTCAGGTGTGTTCTTACAAGTTCCTTATGTGCAAGGAAATAAAAAAGAAGGTCAAAATACATTATAACTGAAATCCTGTGGATGTAGGGCAGGCTTCCTCTGCTTGAGCTAGTTCAGTAATTCTGCTGTGGTGTTACAATTGTATAAATTATTGAGATAATTCCCCTTCTCTCCCCAGTGGCACAAGGATTTAACACTATAGAGGCAGTTGGGCTTTCTTAAATCACAGGTGGTGGGCTGAGATGCCAAAATATGGTAATTAAGCCCTTGCTTTTTGTAATGAATGCTAAGGAACAAGGAGACAGTGAAGCTGTTGCAGAGTGAGCAGGTTGCGTGAGAAATACCCAGCCACGAGGTGACCAATGAGCTACTCACCCCCTCCCAAATCCTGGAGGCTGTGGGGCACCCTTCCCAAACCTTTTGCTGGATCCCTTTTCTTCTAAGTCTATGTCCAGAAGAAAAGCTTTCTACCTAAATGTTTTGCTGCAGGGAAGAGCTAACATATAACTTCAGGTTAGTTTTGCCATTCTTCAGCAGGCTCATAAGTCATTCAGCCACAGCTCACAAAAAAAATTTGCCTTCCTCCTTAGATTCTTCCAAACTTGTTAACACACATGTACATTTTTGTATTAATGATGAGTCATTGTAAATCACTGTTGCAGAGATTAAATAAAATGCTGAAGGGCAGGCTGGGTGCAGATCAGTCATAAATTATTGGCAGCAACACAGCGTGTGGGAATACATGAAATGTGCATGAAAAACATAAACTCATGTCTGGTAGCATGGTCGTTAGCCCAGACTGGGAATGCTGGATTTTCTGGCTGGAATTAGAAGTTTGCCACAGACCAGTGAGTGAAGAGAGCATTTGTTTTCCGCAGATTGAAAGCATTTAAACAATTTTTTTGGGTCATATTTTGAATGCCTTTTCAGTATGTGCTGGTTGCATACTTCAGTTCTCTGCCATAACAAAAAGAAAAAGTTGCTTTTCACATGTGGGCTGCCCTGGTGTTAGGGGCTCCCCAGGCTTATTCACATAACTCCTGTTGATGGTAGAGGAGTCACAGAAATGGGGTGATGATGTGAGATGTGCCAGAAAATATAGAAAATATATCCACATATATATATCTTCACCTATCTTCAAAAATACCACAGTCCCTTTACCATGACCCTTTTCCTTGGGTTGGTTTTTTTTTTTTTTTTGAGAGTAATAAAATAATCCAAACAGAGGATTTTTCCCTTTTTTTTTTTTTACCCACATGACAACTTCACTTATGAATCACCAGCATTGCCTTGTAGGACCATCCTTTTGCCTCACCCTGTTGCAAAATAAAAATAAATCTATGGCAGGTGGGAAGATAGCAGAGTTCAAATGCCGTTAGTCTAAATGAACCGTTCAGGTCTCTGTCGTGTCGGTTGTTTAACCCCACAGCAGTTTAGGGTTCCAAGCACGGGAAGTGAACTAGAAGGGGCACTGGTACCATGCCTATATGGGCATGATAGAGACCTGACCAGGTACAGGTTAATAAGGTGCTTTTCCCGGGTGATGAAAACAGTGAATTGAAATATCCAGGAGGTGTGATCCAATCACTTCTTAGCTCAGCTGAGAGCCAGTCAGGCTATATTGAACAATCTATACAGTTTTCTTGTTTACTACATCCCAGCTGAATCCCTTCCCATTAAGAACTAATGGTAAATAATTACTGGTGGTACTCTACGAAGGAGAGAGAGCAATTCTCAGTAAGGGCTGCATTAGGTGTCAGATGCTTGTTTATGTTTTAGAAAAGCCATGGTACACACAGATAGATTTTGTATGCTTGTAGAAAAATGTGCCTATATAACCTCTCTATATGTGTATGTCTATATGTTACTGTCTAAATAGTGTCGCATACAACTGCACGTAAACAATCCTAAAAAAAAAAATAATTGAGAATTCAAATCCTTAAAGCTCCAGCCTTTATTAGGTGTTTCCATTCTGCTTTATTTAAAATACCCTTGTGCTATCTAGGGCACAGCCCAGACAATGCTGGAGCAGCTAGTCAATATTTTATCTTGCCCTCATTCTTCCGTGCTTCGTTTGTTGAGCTGTATTCAAACCGTGCTTGAAGATGGAATTAATAATTACTGCTGGGCTTTCCTATGGCACTTACTGCTGTAATACCCAAGTCCTTCCCTGACCTCCACGTGCTTGTATATGCATACAAGGTTGTGGGTCTGCATGGTATTTTTACAGTTCCCCTGCAAAGAGAAAGAAAAGTGTTGTCCTGGTTCACAGGGGAAGAAGTGAGGCTCGGGGAGGTTCAGGTTCAACACAGGCACAAGTTTTGAGTTGGTGTGGGACTGTGAAATGACTCAAAGTTACAGCAATCTATTTTCATTTAGTATCAACGATCGCTGAAACTTCATGTTGTGTGGAAACTCTGAGTTTTAAGTGCCTTGGCATCTTACATTGCCAATGTCCAATGCTGGGTATGGAGGAGAGATGTGGGAAATCAGTAAGTGATGGTGAAAGGTTTGGGTTCAGTGATTTACTCTGTAGCTCTCAAACAGTCCAAGGAAGCAGCAGAGCTGAATCCTCTTCTCCAGTGCAGCATTTGGCTGTATCAACCAGGACTGGCTTGCTTTAGTCATTCAACATTGTCAAAGTTTATTTCCTGTAGAAACAGATTATTTTATAATGGCCTGGCCTGTTCTGACAATGGATGTAATTGTCATTGGGATGCTTGAGGCTTTGAGCCCCATCAGAAACAGCAGCATGGGCTGGTAACTGAACTGTTTGCATATGAAGTACATGCAAGACTAGGGTGCAAGCAGCTCTAGTAATATGGTGTCCTAACCCTTGAGTTCTTGATTTTATGTTCTCAGCTTCTTTAAATGTCAGTTTTGTGTATAATTTCCTAGACTTGTAGGAAACCTGAAAACAAGCCCCAACCATACATATCAGAAAAAAATTATCAAATAATGTAATTAAAAAAAAATCCCTAATCCCATTCTTGGATGAAGTTAATTTTACTGAAACTTTGTATGAAAGACATTTCAAAAAGGCCCCAAGACCAGCCCAAAGATAAGTTTGGAAAAGCAGAGATGGACTTGGGATAGGAAGACCTGAGCACCTTACTCTATGTAGCACAGCCAGCCCAGGGCATAGGCACACAGCAATAATTTATTACTCTTTTAGCCCTCTCACAACTCTCCTCCAGCAAGAAATTTCCTTCTGCCTCCATTTCTTTGCTTGTGGGTGAGAATAGTGGTAGAGCTTTGCTGCAGAAGTTGCATGGAGCAGGGGAGGAAGCGCTTTGCCATGGCATGGGCAAGGCAGGGTGGCATGGTGGGGACAGGAGGATTCTGCACTTCTCACGGGGGAGTGCTCCCCAGAACCCAGCCGTGAATGGGGAGCACCTCTGCCGAGGGTGTCCTTCCCATCTGCTCGTGCTGCCTTGCAGATGGTGGGGTTACAGAAGGAGCAGATGGGGAATGCAGGCTGGGAGATGCAGATGGAGAGGTGCAGATGGGACCAGATGCAGATGGGGCAGATGCAGAGAGCCCCTGCCTGCCCCTCCACAAAGGGGCAGGGGAAAGAGGAACGGCTGCACCACTCTCCATCTTTTGGGAAACAGTCCCGGGCCCCTCTTTTCCCGCTGTTGTTTTTATATCATAGCATGCCAGGGGTTTGGTGTGTCTGAAGCACACCCCAAACACCCCCAAATCCAGCTGATAATGTTGTCTGGTGTTTCCCATGTGCTTAGCCCCCTTCCAGGGAGGGGATGGAACAGGAGCAGCTCCTTCCTGGGGCTGGGCATTTAGCATAGACATCATCTTTGCTCAATTCCTTCACTGAGGGTGATATTTACCATAAGCAAAAGGCCAGCACATGACCAGTGCACCACTTTAGTCCCACTTAAGCACTATTTTTAGGGTGTAAGTGGGGGAGGAGGCCAGCAGGGAAGGGAGCATAGCAAAAGCAGGTGCTGCTCCTTTCTGCGGGGCTGGATTTTCACCCCCGCTGCCTACCAAATTGTAGACTACAATAAATAGGGATGATACTTGGTTTGCCAAGCACATCGCACACAGGGATTGTTTAGTCCTTGGCGAATAAAATATCTGCTTATTTTCAGATGTATCTATTACTGCTTTTGTTGCAGTAAACAGATTAAATGAGAAAAGGTCAAGATGCAATTTGAATCTGTGTAAGAACATAACAAATACTTTTCTCAGTAATCAGATATAGTAAATACAAGTACTTATTTACTTGTAAATGTTAAAACATTCACAAATTATCCTCTCAACTTCAGAAATACAAACTTAACCATGATATTTTGGAGACAATTAACTTTTCTCCTCTATGAGATTCAAGAATAGGTATACAGTTGTTATTTAAATACCGTTTTGTTAATGGGAATACATGCAAAAGCAAGAAAAAATAGTAATAAGAAAGAATATATGTTTTGGGTTTAACAAACACATATTGTTTGATATTCCAGAGTAAAATAAGACAGTAGGTGTTTGCAGTATGACAATCGTCCCCCTCCAAAAAAACTCCCACAAAACACCAAAAAAACCTATTTTTAAAAGTATCTTGCTGGGTGAATTGTTATATCATTTGACCGGTTCAGAATGCGTGCGGTAAATTAGCTGCTCTAAACGTACCATGTGCTGGATTTTTCAAGCAGATTTTTACATTTATGTTTTCACTAAGTCTTAGCTAATTGTTATGCCTTTCACCTTGAATGCCAATTGTAATAATAATATTACATCTGTAGTCTATTTCTCTGTTCTTAAATTACAGCAATCAGGAATACTCACTAGGTAGAATCCTGTATAGTTACTCATAAGAAAATATTGAAATCAGATGAAAAAATGTTTAGCTTGCATATTGCCTTAGACAGCCTTGGAGAGCTGCCAGGCAGTCAAGGTATTATTAGAAAAGCTGAGCAAATAGCTTACAGGGGGAAGAGTTGTGAATGTAGAGCCATCAGGTACTGTCGGATCACAGGATTTTAGGCTGTAATTTCCTTTTTTAGTTGAGTAAAGCCATTTAAAAGTACAGCACAGTGATTCAAACATGTGGGGTTTGGGTTTGGTGCATGGGTTTAAGGAGTAATAGTACAGTTTTGGCATGGCACATGGGTGTTTTTCCAAAGGGCTCAGGTGCTCAGGGTGGGTGAGTAAAGAATTTTTTTTTTGAGAAATGCTCCCCTTGGCCTCCAGGACTTCAGGTGGAGGAGAAGATGGAGACGTAAGAGACCCTGGGTTTCTTGTTCAGTTCAGCATTGTCAATCTCACAACCCCCAAACTGCCCCAAAACAAAGGTTATCCCATTCAGGAGCACCAAGGCAAGGTGTTTCTTAACCATTACTCTGACAGTCCCTGGATTCAGACTGGGGGAAAACAGCAAAGGAAACACCATTTATTTCAAAAGCAAATGTGCAATCATTTTGCCCAAGCTAACAGACTAATTAGTGACGCCCTGAGCACTGAGCAAAAAAACCCCAAACCCTGATATTATTTTATCACATTGATGCTTTTTGAGAGGAGGTAAGGTTGGTTCCCACTGCAGAGCATCACACGGTGTAAACAGTTTACCTGCCAATAGTCCTGACTAGCAAAAGGTGCTCGGTGCTTGAGAAGTTAATACACAGCCAAGAAAAAAACCTCCTTTCCCTCTTCTGGGGTGGTCTTGTACTCGACAAACTTTTTCTTGGTTGGTGCATTAACGTTCTGTTATGAATGCGATGTCAGGTGCGAGGAAAATAAGATGAAACAGCACCATGCAAATATTTGTCACTTTTCTCCTCTCTGTCTTTGCTCTGCAGGATCAGGGTAGGGGTCAGAATGCTTTGCTTGCTACATTTTGTTTAAAAATACTGAGATTCAGGTGTGCACCATCTCAAAACAAGAGTTTAGCTTTAAAAAAAAATCCCATTCAGGACACTATTGTATTGTGGAAATGCTGCATTGGACACAAAGGGAGAGCTTTGCATTGTCCCTGTAAATACAATTCTCAGGTCTTGATTTCTTTTTAGTGCAAGAGATATCCTCAGTATATATTAAAAAAATTACATGTCCTCTATATATTAAAAAAAAAAAGAAGGCAGAAGGGGAGAGTAATGGCTTGTCATTGCTTTGCAAGTCAGGCTTTGGTCTATTTTTGTCATAGTTATCTGAAGTGTGTTTACATATAGTTTGCCTTTCTGGTATTTTGTGCTTGCATAGACCTGATCTCCACCTAGTTTGTGTCAACAGTTGCTGAGATTGGTGTAGAGTGATTAACCGTCACAAACTGAAACACCAACGCGTGGAGAAAGGTGCCCTCAGAGACCCTCTCTCACCCTTAAATCAGACGCTTGCTCCAGGCTGCACCTGTGTAAAACACAGCGTGCTTCAAAACTCAGCCTGAAATAGTAAAAACAGGGCAAATGTTGCTTTTTTCTTGGTTAAACCAATTTTCTCTTCTCAGAAATGAGACACAGCCCGAGGGGCAGGGTGAGGACCTGCTTTCGAGGGCGTGTGTTTTGCCCTGCCTGCCCTGGAATGATTTTGGTGTAAGTGATGCATGGCTGGCTACACCAGCCTTAGCACCGACCAGGATTCTGCCTTTTCTTTGACTTTTCAAAAATAAAAGAAACAGCAGCAGATGCTGAAAAAATATTGCTTCCACAGTTGTTCAATTAAATCTAGGTCATGTAACAGTTCCATGGGTTATTTTTCTTTCCCTTGCCCAGGCACTTTAGTTCTTGTGGCTTTTTTGGCTGAGGATAAAGCTCGATACCAATAGCTCCTTTTGAATTCAGATTTATCCCAGAAATGTCTGATTTCCCACTTGGGTTATAAAGGTGGTTTGTACCATCTGGGGGCTGATCCCTAAGCTTCCTCTGTCCCCTGGTCTCACAAATTCTTTTAATCTTTGACATTCCTCTGACCTCCCTGTGTGTGTTTTGTTGGCGTTGTTTTCTGAGGGTGTCTTTTCTTCTGCCCTGAATATAGCGCTGTCAGTAGTAGGATTATAAGCAAAATGAATTACTTCACTTAATGGGAAATTATGTTTAGATAAAGCAGATTACAAAGTAGGCTATTAGTAGTGGTTAGAAAACAATGTTTTGAAGTAGGATATCTTGGGGCAGGGAGAGTTTGTTCAGAAGTGTGGGGTTGTTTTTCAGGTTGGCTGTGACTCAGAGTTGTATCTTTTGTGGTTTCTAGGGAGAAATTAAAAAACAACAAAGGAAAAAAGAATTCAAACCAGTTTTTCAGGTGCCCACATCACACAAAATGCATCAACGTGCTTGTGTTTGTTGTCTTGGCTGTGGTGGGGAAGACACAACCACAGGAATCAAAGCTTCCCTCAACACCCCAAACCAGTGTCTCGAGGTATAGACCAGAGTGATGTCAAAGCCTATTTCATGTGCAAAACACAGGTCCCATATAGGAGTTCAGTGTATTTTTTCTTTGAAACACTCCCTGAGAGTGTTTTTTCCCCAAGGCACTTGTCAAAGCTTTTGTTTTGGCCACCCTGGGCTTGCTTTTCCTTTTCCTGCAGGCTGTGGGAGATGGTGTGGGGTGACCTTCATTGCTTTTTGGAGATGAGGAAGATTAACAGATCCATCGAGGAGTACAAACAGGTTATTTCTCACACCCTTCAGTGAGTGGAAACCTATTTAAACCAGCAGCCAGATGTGGGAGCAGCCTCTCTTCTTTTGCTTGGGCTGGAGGACAAGGCCTGGCTTCCAACTCCCATGCTGTATGTTTGGTGGGTAGGAGGGAACAGGGAAAAAGCTCTTTGGACAAGGCTCAGAATTTGATGTAAGGAAAAAGCCTTGGACCTCAAGGAGGACGCCCTGTGTTCAGAATACTTGTATGGCATGAGAAAGCTCTGAGATCATGGGGGCACTTCTCACAAGCTCTGCGTTCCCCTAAAAAAGAGGTTATGCTGAGTGGATAGAGGACATTAAATTGCTGAAATAGGGAGGAGTGTTTACAAAGAAATAACCAGTATTTTGCTTTCAGCTCTCACCCATTCCCAGCTTAATCTCTGCCATCAAATGGGGCTTGGTTTGCTGTTTTGACGTGATCTGCTGAAGAGAAGCTGCTGGGTTGCACTGCTGGTGTGCACCTGAGCAGGACCCAAGTTAAGGAGTCGGAGAAGCTCTTCTGAAGGATCAGATAGGAAGCCGATGTTCAGGCTCTTCTCAGAGCTGTGAGAAAACACTGATCTGAGAGATGTGCATCTCAGCCTGGGCTGCTCTCAAAGCTCTCAGAGAGCCTGCACACCCTCTGTTACAAGTGTTTTTGTGGGAGGCAAGATTTTGTCTGCCAGCATGTTGTGTAGCCAACCACGGGGCTTTGTGGGGGCCAGTGCTGTCCCAGGCAGGAGTCAGAGCAGCCTTAGTGCTGCTCTACTACATGAATCCTTGCCATATTCCTTAAAGGCTAATTGTGGCACATGGAGATCAGCAAAGTACAGCTGCGCTGGGATTTAGGAGCAGGGAAGAGACGGGAGGTCAGCTCCGCTGGCGCTTTGCCATGTAAAGATTTCCCCTTACATCATCTGGCTGCTGAGGACGAGTTTACATCTGCTTTGCACCCTGAGGGAATTGTGGTGTCAGGGAATGAGGTTGCTGAGAGTTCTCCCCAGTGCAGCCAAGACCTGCAACAGTGCTCTGACTCCCTTGGCATCGCTGGGGAGACGCCTGCGTACTGGATCTGGATTTTCTCTGGAAATGTTCCAGTGAAAATCCAGTGTTGGCTAAGGGTTTTTGAGTGGAATATGGAGGTGGGAGGGGAGGGGGAGGAGGAGGAGAACATGCCAGGAAGGCCAATAGCAGCTCTCACCTGTGATGTAGAGGAGCACAGGAGAAGGGCAGAGCAGGGAGATGTATCTTCAGGGAGCCCTTCCCCAGGCACACTGGCTCTTCACTCCTCCCTAGCAAGTCCCTTCTGTAGTTTTCATTCAGAACTTGCCAAATACATGGAAATAAGCTTTCGCACCATCCTGCTGGGAAACAAGCAAAATTTTGCACAACAGGAATTGTTTGCTCCCCAGCTTTCTTCTACAAAGACTCGCCAAGCAGCCACAGCCATGAGCCCTGCAGGGAGATGGGGCTAAGGGAGCATTTGGGCTAAGGGAGGAGCAGGGCCAGGAGCTTGTGGGTACCAGCTCCATGGAAAGCCACCAGCCATCCCTTCTGTGTCCAGAGAACAGGCCAACACCAGGCTCAGTGCTACCCCAAGGCTGTCACCATGCCTGCATCTTGTGCCGTGGGGCTGGTACTGGTAGGACAAGGGGGATGACTTTGATTGACAGAGGGTAGGGTTAGAGTAGATGTTAGGAAGAAATTCTTCCCTGTGGAGGTGGTGAGGCACGGTAACAGTTGCCCAGAGGAGCTGTGGACACTCCATCCCTGGAAGTGTTCAAGGCCAGGTTAGATGGGACTTGGAGCAACCTGGTCTAGAGGAAGGTGTCCCTGCCCATGGCAGGGGGGGTTGGAATGAGATGGTCTTTGAGGAACTTTCCAACTCAAACCATTCTAGGATTCTGTGATCCTCTCCTGGGATGGTGCTCCCCATAATACAGTCTTTTTATTTGGAGGCAGGATGCGTCTAGCAGTGATTTGAGAAGAAAAAGGGTGACGTGCAGCAAGAGGGGAAGGCTCCCAACCTTAAAGGCTGGGGGGAGGAGGAGGTGGCCAAAGGTAGAGCTGGTGCGTGCTGGGCCAGCCAAAATGTAGGGCATAGCCAGCTCTTTTACAAGGAGCACATACCTGATCTCATCTCTCTGCTTTCTATTTTTGCCCTCGATATGCTCGCTGCATTAGCAGACTTGGCTTGGGGAGAGATTCGATAGCACTCTCCTGCTTGAAAGCAACTTTTCTGAATGCACAACACGAATCCATTGGTGGGGTCACATAGTAATGCTTGAAGTCAGAAGCTATTTTTAAAACCAAATTGCAGAACCACACATGGCTTTCATTAGTGCTTTACATCAAATTTGTCAGCTAATTAGTGGTTTTTCATCACTAGTTTTTGCATAGTATTTTATTTAATTCACTCTCCAATATTGTCTTGCGACACCCCTTGAGCCCTACATAGAGTCCCTGGCACTGTTGCTGTACCAGCAGAGGAGGGAGGAAGAGGAGAGCTTGCAGGAGACCTTTCTGATGCTCCTGATGGATGGGCTCTCAGCGTTTGGAGTGTATTCCAATATTACGTGTCTGGAGTGGGCGGTTAGCAGCCCGTGTACTTCTTCCCTCCCTACCTCCATTTAATGTTGTAAATGATGTATTACAGTCCTGAACTGTCTTTGGTTCGGAGGAGGAGGAGGAACCAAGAAAAGTTGCCAAACATGACTTCATAAGGTTTGACTTTAAATTGAACAAAGTTTCTTGAGTGTCTTGGATTTTGTTGTTTTTTTTTTTTTTTAACAAATAAAGGGAGTACAGAGAGCATGGATTGCTAATGACTGGTAGTTACGGGTCATTAAGCTCACTAACTGACTTCAGGATCAGAACTTTCTAATAACAGCAGTAAGCACTCTTTTAACATTTATTTCTCATTTTAGGAATGGGGAGATGTGATTACCATTCGAAAGTCTGCAGTTATTTTTTCTGTTCATAATTACAGAGGCAGCTTGCTATTTTCAAGGCTGTTTTTAAAACATTTGAAAGTATTTGATAAAATAATTTCTGTGGTGGTATGTTTTTTCCTTTTCTTTAACTGACTCCATTAAAAATCTCTGTAAAACAAACACAGAGAAAAAAGATGAAAATATGTTAAAATAAGGAATAAAGCAGTTACTGAAGTGTAATAATCTTGGTTTATAGCACACTTTCCATTTAAATTGGTTTTATTAGAGATAAACCTGTTAAGCGTTGAGGAATTAAGTGCTGAATAGAGAATGTTGTTTCGCTGCTATATAAATGAAGGATCCCAGTATGCAGAAAAGAGTGCCACTGGTTTTACAAGTGCATTATTTGCCAGTTTGAAGTGCTACGTTTACTTTGGCTTCTGTTATAAAAATGATGATTTGTTTGTTGTCAGGAGGGATGCTGTTTTTTTCAGAAGGGCATGAGAGGTTTTAGCACTGGGGTTTGTAGGTACTGTGGGCTTTCTTATTCTACTTACGCCTGGTTTGCTAGAAGGAGCTCAAGGGGAAAATGAGGCAGAGAGATTTTGGGGAATTTCTTGGCACTGCCAGTGAGACACAGACTTCTGGCATGCAGCGCTTTGGGACAATATTGAGAGGGAGCAGCCTGTGACTCCAAGTAGCAGAAGTCAGTAATGGTGTGAAACTCTCCTCGTTTCGGAGGGCTGGGGGCAGAGAAAAATTCAATAGACCGCAAAGTCTCCGCGTCTCCTTTCAGACAGCTGGTCCTGGAAAATTTCATTCAAAGACTGCAAATTGGAAGTCCCCACAATCGCTCTGTCGATTCTTGAGCAAAGGTGACTTTGGAAATCCGTGACAGCAGAGGAAGGTCTTGTTTTATTCACTCAACAGAACTGAAATACAAGGGGAAGGGAGAAAGAACAGATCTGTGCGGAAAATGTCACTTGGGCTGTAACCTGAGCCTTAGCGAGCTGTGCCTTTCGGAGGGTTTGGTGACCCTCTGAAAATCCTTGCTCTCTGGCTGCTATTATTGTAGCCAATTTCCAACTAAAATAAGTCTTTTGTCATCACCAGCCATGCAGCCTCTTGCTGAGAAGAAACAAAACTTGTGCGTGGCAGCGAGGGCGGCCAAGCTGAAGGTCAGAGTGCAGAGGCAGATTGCTGCATCCCCGGGGCTGGGGCTGCAGCTCACCCCTGGGACCGGCGATGCTGCAGCCGGGGAGTCTGCCAGTGACCTCTGCAGACGGACCCCAGGCGAGGAGCCTAAGAGAAAACATCCTAGTAAAATGCAAATGGGAGAAAAGAGGGTTTCCTCCTCCTCTTTAGGATTATGCAGGTGGAATTGCTGGGTTTTTCTTTTTTTTTTCTTTTTTTTCTTGCTTTTTGGGACGTGACAGAAAGTGCAATCCCATGTGTCTGAAAAGAGCAAGGAAAAGTTAACTTGAAAAAAATAGAAAGTACTTCTAAACTTCTGTGTTAGCCCAACTGTTCAAACGTTTTTTCCATGCTAGATCCTTCCCCTTACAAAACAAAAAAAAAAAGGAGGAAGGAAAAAAATAAAAAGTAGTCCAAGGCATCACTTAGCAGGGTGCAACTTGTACTCTGAGGGATATTATGTTGACTGTGCCACTGCTGATCCTACTCTTTTGAGGCAAAAAACCCAGACCAAAAAAACCCATCCTCATCAGAGCAAAGGTACCACAACATAGAGCACCAGTGTTGGGAAAAATACTTTATGCAAGCCTCTGATCCTGACTGGGTCTTTACTCACAAGGGTATACATCTGTCTTAAGTTTTGTGCCAAGTTGTATTTTGATAATACTCCCTTTCAGTAGCAGTTAGTATGCAAATATATTTTTTTAGGTCCTGATTTTTCTGAAGTTTTAATGATTAGAGTGATTTAGGGTTTCTTTCTCTTAAGATAGGTGAATATGAGCATTTCAGAAAAGGGGAAAGGGAGATTTTTCCTGTTAGCTTTTCTGTTCCATCATTTTTTCTGATGTTTAAATCAGCCTGGCACTTTGGAAATTCAAAGAGTGATCAAAAGATTCTGGCCCTTCTCTCAAAGCGAAAAACTGAGAGTATGAAGAAATTAACCCCATGCCCGTATATTTCTGCAGCAACAGCTAATTCACAGTTTTGCTTGCAAAGAGTTCTCAAATGTGATTTATAAACAACACAGCACTTCACTGTGCTCTCTCAAGGCAAGCTACATTGATTGTTTTAATCTGATAGGTTCTTATGAATTCCAGGTTTGGGATGCAGGAAGAAACTTGAAAGTGAATACTTTCTTCTTCTTCTTTTTTTTTTTTTTTTTAATGCATAGTGGTTTGGAGTCTACTATAATGCAAAGTAAAGCGTTGTGTTACAAAGGCAGGGAGGATGGGACAGAAGGTTAAAGGGCATCCTGGAAACAAACAGCTGGACCAGTTTATTTAAACAGATACAAGGATGGGGAGCTGACCTCCGTTTGACTTCTAGTGGGAGGAGCAAGAATGTCATTTTATTACTTTGCCCAGAAGGAAAATGTTCTTGTGTCTGAATTCCCCCCAAAGACATCCAAACACTGAGCTGTTTGGCAGAATTGCTACTTATAGAAAATACTTACACGAATGCGTAGGAAGAAGATAACTGTTAAGTACCTGTGTGTAAAATGTTTTTAAAGCAGACATCCCAAATGATAGTGTGGGGCAAACAGGTGAGATTATGTTTACCGTAGGCACATCTTGTGCGTAATTATTGGTAAACTCTAGATATATAGTTTATTGTAATATATTAGTATATAAACAAGACTATATATAGTATACTTTATTATTTTGAGACACCCCTCTTCCTTTTAAAAGTGCTTGTAGTTTGGAGGAGAAGGAAGAAAAGGTCGTGGAGATGTACATGCCTAATGTTGCTCAGCATTTATTTGGGGTAAAAGGTATTTTGGTGACCAGTCACTCTCACAGCTACCAAAACCCCTCTCCTCCTGTCACAGTACTAGGTCCTGGCTCTGGGGTGGGAGAAGGATGGAGTAAACACAGCAAGAGCCTTGCCAGACTCACAAAAAGAAATGGCTGAGGCACTAGGGTTTTGTGTTGTTGTTTTACTTTGAAGAGTTACTGTGAAAATTGCTCTCTGCAAATGCAGATTACAGATATTAAACAATTTTACAATTGGTCATGGAGCTAAGGCAGCTAATGGGGGAAAAAAGCAGGTTTTTTTTAATTGCTTATTTCACATGGCGTTTGGGCTACACCTGTGCTTATAATGAGAAAGGAGAATTAGTCTAACCTTCTGCTCACATGATTCTAATTTTCATGGTTTGTACAAGATAATGATAAACTGATTTGCAACACTGTTTGCTGGAGTCAAGAGGGAGTGTTTGTTGGAAATGTGTAGAAAAATTGATCCAATACTGTTGCTGACAAAACATGACCTAGTTCAGGTGTAAGGCTTCCAGACTGGCACTGAGATTTGGTGCTTTTGGGCCCATTTCCTCAAGACAGGTTTGATAAAGACTCAACATCTTGATTAGCTTTTGCAGGAGTTTGGGTAATGGGTGTCGGTGGGGAATGGGAGATAGGAGGAGTCTGAAATCACTGTGCTGGTCTTTGATGAGGGCAAAAGAAACAGCATGGGGCAGTGGTTTGCTATTCTTCTCCCCTTTGGTGTGGGTGAATGGGTGAGCAGAGCTGATTCCCGCGGAAACATCCTGGTGGCTTTATCTCTGTGCTAGGAGAGCTCCTGCTAAGCCACCCCAAGCAAAGGCAATGAAAACAAGCATAAAATATTTCTTTTTGGACTTTCCCATCCCATTTTACAAGTGCAGTGTGGTTTAGTCCATGCTCACACTTCTTCCTTTATTAGTAAATATTGTGGCATACGTATTTTTATTATTCTTTTTCTCTCTCATAAAGAGGGCAAAGCCTGGTTATGCAGCTTTGCCGTGATTAAATCTCAATGGAGATTTTTTCCAAATGGATTTTAAGTAAACTTTCTGCTGAGTGAAACCTCAAGAGAGATTCTTCAAATGCTCTTCATTCAGGCAGGTTCCCAGCCATGATTTCCAGCCTCTTGATTTCAGCATCATGAGGAGACCAGGATAGTTGTGATCTCTCTCTTTCTGTTTTGCTCCAAATTGTTTTGAATATTTCCAAATAAGCATTGCAAGACTAAGTGAGGCGAAGAGCTGCAGAAACACAAGGAATGGGCTTGCAGATAGCTATTTTTAAAAATTACTGTACCTCCTTTTTTTTATTATTTCCAAAGATCTGCTTTTCATTGTTCGGGGGGGAATTTTCAGTAGTCCAGTAATTACAGTTTAACAAGATGTTTGCTGTAAATGGTCAGGCCTAGCTGGAGAAAACAGGATTATAAATTCAATTACTGTAAAGCTATGACCTCGCCTTGACCCCCTCAGACTTTGCATAAAGAGAGGGAGGGGGGAAAAAGCCCACCAAGAAATGGCTAGGAGGAATGCATGGCTCTGAAGTCCCCAGCAGTGTGACTTAGCGGTGATAAAAGTCCAGACGTTCCCTCATTTGATGGGGTTCTGCCATCACAGTTCATTATCTTAATAGTGGGCATTAAAAGGGAATTAGGTTTGCAAGAGGTAGGGGCAGGTTTTGATAAAGGAAAAAAATTGGAAAAAGAAGTCAGAGGACATAAGGCAGAAATGACACTAATGAGGGGGGAGGTAGCAGATGCCCTCACGAGCATCTCGCTGGCTTCACACGTTTTTGTTTTTTTGGTGCCCCATTCTGTATTGAGAAGAGCGTTGCTGGCATTGTTTCCTGAAAACTCGGCTAATTCCCCCATGAAAAGATGAAATGGAAGTGTCTGACTGTGGTGAAAAGCAGGCAAACATAAATCAGCTTGGAAACCCCAAGCTCGTGCTCTCAAAGGTCATCAGGGTTAGAGGTTTAGCAGTATTTGCATCCCCATGCAGCCTGATGGAGAGCGCCACAGTAGGGCGAGCGAGCTTGGGGATGGGTGGAAGACATCCCTTCCCTAACCATTTGCTTTCCTCTTTTTTCTTGCAGGTTTATTAATGCTAGAAGAAGAATAGTTCAGCCCATGATAGACCAGTCCAATCGAGCAGGCAAGTCCCCAGTATTAACTGTATTCAAGTCACGCAGGCGAAAACCATCCTCAAGCCATTCACCGGGAGGTCCAGTACCTGGTAAAAAAATGAGAAATGAATGCTAGGAGTGACTGACAATTAAAATACAACCAGCTTTCTTTCATTATGATTCTAATAATTTTGGAAAAAAAGACATTGAAAATGCAACAAGAAAAACTAAAATTATCTGCTCCGTGACCGGACTCTCTGTACATGATCCCAATTATTCTTATATTTTTTTAGGAGTTTGGAGTTTTCCTTCCCAGCTCTTTCTGCTCCTGTGACCACTCCCTGGTGCATGGCTTGGTGTGGAATTGCTGTAAACTTTATTACCTGCCAAAAGGGCAAAGGGGTCAGAATCACTTGTGGGACTCAGTAAAGTTCAAAGACATTCAATGAGGTAGAGCTTTATGTGCTTTAATAACCCAAGCCAGCTCACTTCTGAAGCCGGCTTTTAATGTACAGTGAAAACCTCAGTTCAGGTAATGGTACTTGGATAGTGTCTTTTTGTCCCTTGGCTCTTCTTTTGGGATTGCGGAGCATTTGCTGTTTACTTTGGGGGTATTTATTTCTATTTTTTTGAAAGACCTTAAGTTTTCACATGCTGATTCTGTTTGGAGTATTTACCATCAAGGATTACCCGTTACTCCCAGTTGATTTCGTTTTCCAAGTCTCACTGCCAAACTCTCCAAGTCCATCGTTGTCCAAGATGCCTTTGGGCCACACTTCCTCTTCGAGTACATTTGATTATTTGTCATTAGATGTAAATATCTGGCATGGACATTTTCAGGTCCTGCCCTTTGAAGGCACAAGGGCGTAATTTAACACACTGCAATTTCAGTGTGACTATTCCAGCCATAAAATCCGGCTCCTCTACAGGTTTTTGCATTGACGTCAGCAGTGGCAGCAGCTGGAGCCGGGGCTCCTCATGTCTCAAGATTTCAGTTTGCTAACTTCATTTCCAAACCTGCAGAAGGAAATTAAGTCAAAACTGAGTATGCTTGTTAGTCCAGCCGCTAAATTCACGCAGTAGATGTTTTCCCCTCTTTTTAGAGCCAGCATCGATGGCCCATGGGTGGGGGGGTTGTGTCTTGACGCCGTGAGAAGAGGTGACTCTGTTGGCTGTCGCTAAAAAGAAATGTTCTGCACCTTTCCAGTAAGTCAAGGAACGCCCTATAACCCCGACGGGCAGCCCATGGGAGGCTTCGTGATGGACGGCCAGCAGCACATGGGCATCCGAGCGCCAGGTAAGCCCCGGGAACGCGCCGCCCGCCGATGGGTGGCCTCGGTCACGCGTCTGCAGGTAAACACACCTCTGCCCTCTGCCGCCGTCCCAGCTGCCTGCCTTGCCTCACCTGTCTTCTGCCTGCCTTCCACACCACCGAGGGAAACCAGGCATCTCCTTGCTCGAGTGGTCCTGGACCCTCTGCTGTGCTGTGTTTTGGAAAGGGGCTTTTGGCACTATCTGTTGACTTTGCTCATTTTCTGGCATCTTCTTGGATTTTTATCTCCCTCTAGGACCTATGAGTGGAATGGGCATGAATATGGGCATGGAGGGGCAGTGGCACTACATGTAACCTTCACCTAGGTAACCAATGGCAAAGCCAGGGGGAAGTAAGTACAAACGAGGTCTTTGTTCTCACTTTGTCCGAGGGATATTTGTCTTCTTGCATTTCCCTATGTTCTCCCTGCCCATAGCCTCATGCTTGTTCCTGCCTTTCCATCCATCCATCCTACGCCTGGGCTCCTTTGGGTTTTCTCTCCCTCTGGTTCAGCTCAAGCTTTCCGAGCTCCCAAACCCCCCGTGCGCGCGCGCCGTACATTGACGCTGCCGTACATCCACGCCACCATACATTGATGCTATTATCCATCCCCGAGCACATGACAAAACAAGGAGCAGCCAGGGAGGTGGGGGAGCCCGTCGTCTTGGCAACAGACTGATTTGCAAAATGTAAGCGGTCTGCAGCAGCGCAGGGAGAGGAAAGAGCATGTCCCCAAAGTGTCATAAATCTGTCTAACCGCAGTTGATGCATGAGTTACATTTCTCCCGCTAACCTGCAAGACACCAAAAAAGCCAAACAGAGACTTCTCGTGGGGTAGAAAAAAAAAAACCCAAGCAAAAACCGGCAGCTTCACTTAGTTGCATTTTGGAAGGCAATGGATGAAACTTTGATTTTTTTTTTTTTTTTTTTCAAGTTTATTTCTCTTTGTCTGTCCGTCATAATGGGATTACGTGTGGCAAAGGAAAAAGAGAGAATACAAAATAGAGGTGTGCGCAGCAGGCTATGGAGCTTAGCCCAGGCTAATTGACTATATCCAAATTAAGTATGCCATCACTTGCAGTGTGACAAATGGATTTGACTTATTCAGTATACAAAAATAGAGATCATTAATGCAATCTTCAGTGGCAGGCCTCGCAAAGAAAGCCTAGAAAAACTGTCCCAGTTTTTTTTTTCCCCTCTTGTCTGTTTCTAGGGGAAAGTACATTATACAAATTTTTGTATTTTCTTTTTTTTTTTTTTTAAAGAGTGGAGTGGTTCAAAACACCAAGACACTTGGTACCATGTTTAAATGGTGCCTGATTCTGTTTCTCTTGCTCTCTTTGTGGAGTCAAAAGAGTTATTTCACATCTTTGTTGTGCCCCCAGCCTATATTAACATAGGGTTTGAAGTTACCCAGGGCAAGTGTATTTCGTAGTAGTCTTCCCTGAGCCCAAGTCAAAACTAAGTTTTAACAATTAGCTGTGAAAACATTCCTCTGAGCTTGGGAATGCAATAGCCTTATTACCTCATCATGAAAATTTCTAGCTTAGTTAATTTAAATATTGTTTCTTAGTTTCTGGGTCAATTAAATTTAAATGATGTATTTTATGCTTCGTGACCAATTAAATTAATAGGTTATTACAAAAAATATTATCATCTTTTTTGATTAAAGAGCTGTGAGTACAGTATATTTTATAAGCAATTTTCATTAGTTCAAAACTGTTCCTTTAGGCTAGATTAAGCAGCTATTCATTGCTAGAGCCTTGAGACCTGATTCCAAGGTGTTCGGCGCATTCACAGCGCGCTCTTACTTAGAACTAAAGCCAATTGAACCTACTTAGCAATAGCGTATGCCTTTCACCCTTGATGATTATGGAGCTTATAGCTCTCCGAAACAATACACCTGTCAGTTCCCATCAGCTACAGCAATCCAAGCAGAAGGCAGAGGCCCACAGAAAGCAGGAGGTTTTATTGTTTTAGGTCCAATTTTTTTCTTATTGTTCTCCCAAACCCACTGAAAGGTTTGACTGGGTTGTGCGTCTGATTTTTTTGCGGCCAGAGGTGATCAGGGGCGTAAAGAAAGAATTGATAACTGTTATTGATTATGTATATATTTTTAACGTATCTAAAAATATGGGTTTGATTTAGCAGTCATACTTAGTAATCCTATCAATTTCGGCTTCATATGAGGCCTTTGTTCAGTGATGTATGTCCCTGCTGTAGTGCATCTATTTGAATGGCACAAATACTTGGGACAGATTCCAAGTGATCAGGCTCGAGAGCTAAATAAATAGCTGTTGATAAACCTTCACACCTATTTAACCCATCGCTCCTCCCAAGTCCCTCGTTACTGCTACAGATTCCCTGCCTTGTATTCCCAGCATGCTTTCACAAGTGGGGAGATGAAGGCAGGTGGCTGGAGTAAGGCCGCGGGGAGTGGAGCCCACCTGAGAGCCCTCTGTGTGACGTTAGTCATCTTCAGGCTGGCTCTGCCTCTGGCATGCTCCCAGACCAGAAACATCTCCATCGCATACGTTCCTAACCACGAAAGCAGAAAGCTGTTTTATCTCCAAGAACTCTGTGTTTGCAAGGGGGAGGAGGATGCTCTTGGGTTTTTCTTTTTTGACCGGGGGGTCATTCCTGTTGCCGTCACTGTGAGTCCCTACGTGGACTCCCAATTCCGCGGAGGCAGCGGCGCTCGCACTCCTGTGGCTCCGCATCCCGCCTCGGGCTCGAGCCCAGCCTCGCCGTGCCCGAGCGGAGCATCTTCACGGTCCCCAGCACTCACCGCCATCTCTTTCTCTCCCTTTGCAGGGCTGCAAAGTATGCCAGGGGATTATGTGTCTCGGGGTAGTCCAATGGGTATGAATATGGGACAGCCAAGCTATACCCCGCCCCAGATGCCCCCCCATCCTGCTCAGCTGCGTCATGGCCCCCCCATGCATACCTACATTCCTGGACACCCTCACCACCCAGCGATGATGATGCATGGAGGACCACCCCACCCTGGAATGCCCATGTCAGCATCAAGCCCCACAATGCTTCATACCGGCGAGCCAGCAGTGAGCGGACAAGTGATGGACATTCATGCTCAGTAGCTTAAGGGAAATACACGTTGTCTGCAGCGATGGTAGATTTCAAACATTGCCTTTCTGCAATGACTATGGAGTTCTTGGCGTCAGCTTTGGACCAAGGGACGTTCCAATTCTTCACAGGGACCCTGAAAAGCAGGAAAACACCAACTGAAATCAACTTCTGGGGACATGCTAAATACCTATATAAGACATTAAGAGAACAAAGAGTGAAATATTGTAAAATGCTATTATACTGTTATCCATATTACGTTGTTTCTTATAGATTTTTTAAAAAAAATGTGAAATTTTTCCACACTATGTGTGTTGTTTCCATAGCTCTTCACTTCCTCCAGAAGCCTCCTTACATTGGAAAAGAAGCCTTACACTTATCCTGCAAATGACAGAAAGGGCTTATTTGCAGGATTTTTAGAGCATTAAAATAACTATGTCAGGCAGAAGAATCTTTCTTCTATCCTAGGATTTCAGCCATGCGCACTCTCTCTCCCCCCTCTCTCCTTCTCTGTCTGTCTTTCTTCCCTTTCTCTCCCTTTCTCCCCATCTCTCTCCCTCTCTCTCTTTCTAGCCTGGGGCGTGAATTTGCATGTCTAATTCATTTACTCACCATATTTGAATTGGCCTGAACAGATGTAAATCGGGAAGGATGGGAAAAACTGCAGTCATCAACAATGATTAATCAGCTGTTGCAGGCAGTGTCTTAAGGAGACTGGTAGGAGGAAGCATGGAAACGGAAAGGCAGTGTATTTGAAGCCTAATTGTCACATCAGAGCATCCTTGTCCCCATGCAGCAACCACCACCTTGTACATCACTTCCTGTTTTATGCAGCTCAAAACATGGACTGAAGATTTATTTTTAATATGTTGACTTTCTTTCTGGGCAAGACATCGGTCATGTGTGCATTTTTTTTTCCATAGTCCCATCATGGAGCATTTATGTATACATTGTAAATAAATTTTGTGCAAAAGGACTGGAAAAATGATCTGTATTATTGCAATTTTTTGTAAAAGTAGCAGTTTGGTATGAGTTGGCATGCATACAGATTTACTAAGTGGGATAAGCTAATTATACTTTTGTTGTGGTTAAACAAATGCTTGTTGATAGCCTTTTTCTATCAAGAAACCAAGGAGCTAATTATTATTAATAATAATCATTGCACACTGAGTCTTAGAGTTTCTGATTGAAACAGTTTGGATTGTATAATAACTCAAAGCCCAGTTGTAGTAGTTTGAGTGCAGTAATGAAATCTGAATCTAAAATAAAAACAAATTATTTTTTGTCATGGTGACTCCACTGCTTGCAAAATTTGTTTCCCGCTCCCATGCAGTATTTGTAGCCATTCTATCCCAGACTGAGAGCCAAGCAGCTACAAAATTCAGCTGGCTCTGGAGATGTTACCTCTCATTTGCTATTTAAATATCAGCTTCATACTTAAAGAATGTAAAAGTAATGCTGCACTGCATAAAGAAATTTTCTTGGAACTTGAACTGTAAATTGTCAGGATGGGAACTGTTGCCTGTTAATAAATGTAATATCGTAGGGCATTATTGGACAGAAATTTGTAAATAGTGTTATCCCCTCTCCCTCCCAAATTATAGTTCTAAATACACAGTTCAAATTATTGAGTTTCTTTCTGGAATTGAGCATACTAAGGAAGGAGGAAAATAAAACTTGGAAAACATTGCCTGGGCAATGCATATCTCCAAGGGGATGAGGTGCTGCTGGACTTCTGCAAGCAAGGCCAGTGCAGACCCTCATTAACCAATTTTCTCGCACATTTGTGCTTTCTGCACTGCAGCCAGCGGCAGAAAGAGCCCCAACTAGCCTGCGCAGGCTGCGAGACCTTCTCGTTTGCTTTAAGTCAAATCACATCTATAGAAGAAAAAATAGAGATTCCCGGGGCTAGGCAAATGACACAAATATCTTAATTAAGGCGAAATAATGCAACAGCCCCCCCCGGCCCTCCCAAGCCAGCCGGCCCCCCGGCGGGAGGTGTCCCGGGCGTGTTGCAGGGCAGACTCCAGGGGGGCCCCTGCTCCTCGTGTCCCCTGGGGTACCCCCGGGCTGGGCAGGGGCAGGGGCAGGCAGGGGTGCAGGCAGGCAGTGCAGACCTTTCTGAACGAAGCAAGCCGCCAAAGGGGGGCCTCTCCCCCCCGATTGGG
>VZRL01004879.1:0-60205 GCA_013397895.1 Origma solitaria
ATTTTATTTTATTTTATAAATCCAGCCCCGCTCCCGGCCCCGCTCCTCCCGCCGCGCCGCCGCCATTTTGCCGGGACCCCAACGGCGGGCGCTGATTGGCTGCGGCCCCGCACATCGACCAATGGGAGGCGAGTTCGCTGTTGCCAAGGCAACGGCGTGCGAGATCGGCCCCGCGGCCTGCGCTGAGTTTAACGAATTTTATGTGAATTAGAACACTTCTAATGAGTTATATCTGAATTATAACCGAGTTAGAGCTGAATTATAACCGAGTTAGAGCTGAATTATATCAGCTATAACTGAGTTATAACCGAATTGTAGCCCCGTCCCATCCACACCGTTTAAATTTCTCTCTCTCTAACGAATTCAGTAGCTCATGCCCCCAAAAAATCTATAGGGACCTTGTGGCTCGATGGAAACACAGTCATCAATAACGAAGTGCATGCATAGATATACATATGTATATGAATAGGGCATAATTTTATTCCAGCGGGCCAATTTTGCTTTAATAAATAAAATGTTATGAAGGGAGGGTGGTCAGCTTGTTTGGAAGAACAACACTGGCCGGCGGCGACTCAGCTTTCCCTGGCTTTTTCACAGCTATGAACTGCTTGATATTTTTGGCTCGGCTCTATTATTATAATTTTTTTTTTCCCTTTTAAAAAATATGAGGCAGTAGGCTTCCTCCCAAGACACACTCAGGTGGGGCTGCTTCGAGCTGCTGACTTTCCCCTGGGGCACCTCATTTTGTTAAAAAAAAAAAAAAAAGAGGGAAAAAAAAAAACAGAACCTACACCCCAAAACAAAAAANTCTTCCCCCGGGGGCGCCATTTTTTTTAAAAAAAAAAAAAAAAGAGGGAAAAAAAAAGAGGACAACTCCCTCGTGACACACTCAGTAAAGCTCAAATGGCTCCGCTGTCCCCTGCCCGTCCCTCCAAGGCTGTGCAGCCTCATTACATCCCTCAAAATGGTTTTAAAAGGCTGTAGATGGAAGAGCAGTGACATTTATCACTTGCAAATGAGGGCCCTGCCGTCACCTCCAAAGGAGAGTTACATTCTGTAATCCTCATTCCAGGGTATTTTTCTGCTGACTTTATACCCAGAGTCTCAGGGAAAATGAGCTCCCTGTGCTCACTTTTATTGCTGCAGGGCTGGAGTGACTCCCCGAGGGTGGATGTGGAGCCCCCCAAATCTCCGTGGGATTGTTTTAATTCGCACACGTCACCTGGAACGAGCAGGATACGACCACGGCTCTTCCATCTCTCCACAAGGAATTGTTTTCCCTCATGTTTGGCCTTTCTCAGATGAGAGTTTTATTGTATTTGTTCCACCTACAACTGTGCTGGGCCAGCCTGTCAGGCTGAGGTTTGATTGGAGTCAGACAAAGTTTTGACTCCAAGGTTTTAGTAAAAATGATAAAGCTGTTTGAAACCAGTCCATCACTGGGGAGTGGGGCCAATTTCTGCTGGAGCCTGAGCTTTGCATTGAGAATCACTGTCAACTGCGCAGTAAAACATAATATATCAAGAACATTTGATCTGTGTTATAGAGGACATTATTATTATCCCTGTTCAAGCATTTATTTCTCTTTTATTTGCTGTTTTTTCATGATGACATTTCCAAATAGATGGGAGTGAGAAAAAAGGGAACAAGCAGCACTGTGAGAGAACATAAAACACCGACCACTATTGGAGTGCTGGTGTGAATACAATCAGAGTTGGGCAATTCAGGAAGGGGCACCAGATGTAAAAGGCAAAATGTGGGATTTGAATTATCCTTTCAGCTAGTTGGTTTGGAGCTGCAAGGGTCTAGGTGGCTCAGGTGTTTCTTCCTGAATAATTTTAATAAAAAAGTCACAAATCAGTTTGCAAAAGAAGCAGTTATTTTGGCTCACTGTCTCGATCTGAAAAACAAGGAGAAAGACTCACATGGAACAAAGTTTTTAGGCAATTTAGGACATTTTGAGCATTCTGGGTCCACCTTTTCCCTTTTGACTGCAAAGAAACTGCGTACCCTGAAAGCTTCTTTCCCAACATACCTTCTGAAATGCTCAAACATGGGCAGTGTGAGTCCCCCACCCCGTGAAGAGTTGCCCAAAGCTTGGTTCCAGTGGTTCCCAGTCTCTTCAAAATGCAAATCCCTGGTCCTGCCATTGGGCTGTGGGGAGAGGGAATCGGAGAGCAGCGCAGAGAAAGCCCCAGCAGCTCATTCATGGGGGGGATGCAGCCACTGCCAAGTGTCATTATGAAAATTCTTCCTTTTCATACGATATTAAACTCTCCTCTTGGCAGGTCCCCTGATGCAGTCAGTGTTTTCAGTGAAAATACACGAGGTACTGAATTCTTTAACCTCAGTTCATTTCTCATTATATTGCTCTGTTAATAGTCCTGGGAAATACACAGAAACCCCAAGGCTGTGTCGGAGCTCCACGGGGATCTCAGGATGTTTAGGGTGGCCCTTGGCAGTGAGTGAGTGGAGGAGAGGTAAAAACAATTTTGCAATAGGAAGAGGGCTCAGGAAGAGTTGATTTTTCAGAATTTAATTAGGCATTGGAAGCGAGGCCATTGGGGCCTCATCGTCCTCTTTAAATGTCAGGGTTTGAGGTTTGAATCATTATAGAATAAGTGCTAATTATCAGCTCTGGGTTTGGTTGAGTTCCTCCCCAAATTCAAGATTTTATTCACATCTAGCAGTCAACAAAGTGTGGAGTTTGCACCCAAGAAGTTCCTGCCCATTAGGCAGAACGACAATAAATGACAAAGTTAATGTTTTTTGTCGGTGGCAAATATAAATCAGAGATGCGAAAGGAGACATGGGAGTGTGACAGATCCCAATCCCCTGCAAATGGGGGTCAGCAAAACTAACGGGAGGGTGTTTCAAATACACCTGTGTTTCCTCGTTGTTCTCAGGAGCAGGCTCACAGCAACTTTTGTGGCCAAAGTCACTGATGAAATTTGGGCAACTGCAATAAATTTATTGCCTATGACCATGAGCGTAGTTGCAAGAGACTGGATGGTGATTTACGGTGGCATGGCTATAAATTTTGGTCCTATCTCCTGGTCTGTGTGTATTTCATCCAGAAATATTTGATTAATAATGATTTTTTTTCCCCCAAAAAGCCAATTGATCTTAAGTTTTACTGCATCTGCCAAAGAAGGAGAAAAATCATCTAAAACTACTGTTGAAAATGGTATTGATTGCAGGTGAGCAGTCTGCAAGACCTCTTGACCAGGAACCTTTGCACAGAAGTGTGAAAAATGAAGGAAAGAGGTCAAATGGTTTGCTCAGCGTTGGGCAAAAATCTGTGGCACAGGTGGAAATCCATCCCTGGTGATGTTTGTCCAGTCCCTGTGTCTTCATTCCTCCCTCAGCTTCTCAGGCCACTACTGAATTCGCAGGTTGTTGTCACATTCTGTCACCCAGCTGTGTCCTCACCCCGCGAGGCCTCGGCGTGTCTGTGTCAGGGAGCTGAGCTCACACAGAGCTGCGCTCAGAGCTGATCTGGTCCTGTCTCCAGCAAAACCAGCGATGCTCGAGCATCTCTTCCAATTCCTGCTGCCACTGACTCTTGCAAATGGCTGTTTTGAGCCAGATGTTGAAATGCTCACTCACCCTTCTTTGTTTTATTTTCATCCCCTCCTTTTGCATTTAGGTTGGAGTTTTTAAGACCATTCACAGCTCCACTCAAGGCAACCTCTATTTGCGTGTATCTCCAGAAGAAGCAGGAAAAAAGTTCCATTTTCCAAAAATTCCTCCCACTTCCTCTTCCCTGCGTGTGCCTCTAACCACTGCTGTATATGCAGTTAATTGAAATGGTGTTTGTTTTATCTTGAATAACCTTGTAATTGATTGAGGTGGTGGACAGCGAGACTCCAGAGTCATTTACATACCTGTGCACGGAGCAGTAATTTCTGGGAGCCTTTCCACTGCTTTTTTTTTTCCCCCCGAAGAACTATAGTGCCCTGTCTGTGCGTGTTTGCATATATCTATAGATACTCGCCTTCATATAGATCTCCCCACAGTCCATTCACTCTGCCTGCCACTGTCCATTTGCTGCTCCTTGGGATCTTATGTTACCTGGGCTGGGGAGACTCCTGGCACTCTTCCCTCTGAAAGAAAAACAGCCTGATTTGGGGAGTGCTCGCTCTGCACAAGGCCCCAATTGTGTGCGAGGGCCCAAAAAGTAACAAATGCACTTTAATTATGTTGGATGCTTGGTGGCTGGCTTTGCAAATCTTTTATTTGTTTTGAGAAGTGCCCCAGCAGCAGCAGCACTAAATTTTGTGTGCATTTGGGGAGCCTCACAGGCTTGGGCTGAGGGAGGGAGGACGGGCTAATTAACTGGGCTGCTGTCAAGCTAATAAGAGAGCTTAAACAAATACAAAAATAAAGGAAGTAGACATGATGGGGAAAAATAAAGTGACTAGACATGAAGTCTTATGACGTGCATTTCCAGCTTCCATGAAAAGGTGGCCTTGGGCACCCAGAAATCTGCGGATGGAGTTTTATGTCTCCTAATCCAAGTCCCTTTTTTAGGAGGCAAAGGTTTAGAGGATCTCTCCAGGAATGAGTAACGAGAGAGGAGCTTTTCCCATCCTGCCCAGAAACCAATTCCAGCTCATCAGAGTTGTTCGTTTTGGAAAAGAGTCAGATTCACATTCATGGGACAGAGGGGAGTGGAAAGCAATCAATGTTTAAATCTTCTCTTTGCCAGGCTGAGATGTTACATAAGGTTGAGGAAAATGTTTTATTATCCCAACTAAGCCTGAAGTGTCAGATACTGACGGCGTTTCGGAGACAGGATACTGGGCTTGATGGTCCAATAGTCTGACTCAGGCTGACAGATTTTCTCTCCCGCCCTCTCAGATTATTACTTGTTCTTTTTTGGTCCATTAGGTAGGAGGTGATTTGAAACTCAAAAAGGTTAAAGCAGCACACACGTTACTTTGGAACTGGGCTGAGAGGAACCGCCCAGTTCTGCTCGTCGTGGGGCACCAGACAAATATAGATCTTTGCTCATCTGGTTTCTCAAGGCCTCCAGCTCCCATGATCTCACCCCGAGGTGGTACACGCTGTGATGGGGCAGTGCCCAAGCTGCGCCCAAGCTCCTTGGGTTGGTCTCATCCTTCTTTGGCTCAGTGTTATTCCATGAGACTTTAGGGTATCACATCCCAGTTTTACTCAAGTTTTCAACCCTGTTATCACTCCAGTGGGTAGTGGTTGTTCTACCTGCATTTTCCAAGGCTTATCTCAGCTCTAGAGTTTACTTAAAAACTCCCAGGGCTTTCAAATGTTGTTGAACACTCAATTATCTGACCCAGTGGTTAACAAAACACGAGGTGCTCCGTGTTCCTCTTTGGGAAAATATTTACCAGCCAATATCTGTGTTATTTGGCCACCTTTGCTTATCAAACACAGAGAAGCTTGTGCTGAACAAACCAAAGGAGCCATTGCTGGATAATAACTTGAAAACCGTATTTTCAAATGCTAAAGAAAGGAAGTTTTGCATTTGGAGAGCAGCAGGAGATGCTGGGTGGTCCCAGCCAGCGTGGGACACGTATGACTGGGATGACACAGCTTTGGAGCTGGGCCAGGCTCGGCTTGGAGCAGGCAGCCAATATTCCAGATCTCCTGGAAAGGCATTTGAACTGCCCCCGATTTCCCTTTCATTCCCAGGATGAAATATCGGTGAGGTTTCTTCCCTGGGTTTGGTGGCGCCTCCTGAGTGTGACAGCGAGTCAGAGGAGCAGAAAGATTTTGTGGTCTCAGAACAAAGCAATCAAACCACATTTTCAGTACTGGGTTTCTTTCTGGAGATCTCTGCGTGGCCTGGTAGTTTCTTTTAAACTTGGAAAGGTTGCAAAGGCACTGAGGTTGTTGGTTACATTCTTCCAGCCCTCCTCACACATTCTCCGGGGTGTTGCCGACAGATTCTGGAGCATGTGTCAGTCTGCCCCAAATCACATCCCCTCAACCTTCCTGAATCCAAGGGTTCCTGCAGGAATGGGGTTCCCCTCGAGCTGGGAAAGGCTCAGAGTCCCACAGAGAGCTGCTCAAAGATGTGGAAGGAAAAGGAAAAATCAATAGGGACATTTTCCAGGAAGAAGATTGATTTCGTGCGTTTATGGTCATTTCTAAGGCACTTCAGGCTAGTTTTTGATGACTAAATCTGGATTTTGGTTGCCTTTGGTTGATGCTGTGCTAGAAGATGCTGAGACACCCACAGAGGACAGGCAGAGACGTCACTGGAACAGAGGAGAAGCAAAACTTTCCATTTCCCTCAAACAAAAGCTTTCATCTTCCTCAACCCAAACCTCGGAATATTTCCTTCCCTCAAAAGCTGAGCTGTTCCCAACCTCACGTCCCACCACGAAGGAGAGGGAAGAGCTGGGCTGTGTCCATCGCTCATGGCAGTGTCATTCCCCATCGTGACTGAGCTCCTGGGGACTGACAGCTCCTTCCTTGAGCCCTGGGGCTCTGCTCTCCTCCTCTGTCGCTGCTTCTGTGGACAATCTGACATTTTTCCATCCCTCCGTGTGCCCAGCTGGGGTACGGAGGCCTGGATCGAAGCTGATGGGCTTTGGTTGGGATTTTGAGAGGCCTGGATCAAAGCACATGGACTTTGGTTGGGATTTTGGAGCCACTAAAGGATTTTTAGCCATGAGGATTGACCAAGGATTTCATCCCACTGCAGTAAAGCTCAGGCTGGGTCATGATGAATATTCAAACTGAGCTGGGAGCTCTTTATTGAAATAAAGAAAACCACCCAAAACAAACAAACAAACAAACAGACAAAAAAACCCCCCAAAAACCCAACAAAAAAACCAACAAAAAAACCCCTGCCAAACCCCCCCCAAAAAACAAAAACAAAAAAAACCAAAATCAAACCAAAAAAAAACAAGCAAGCAAACAAACAAAAATCTCCCCCAAAACACAAAAAAGCCCCCAAACCCATCCCCCTCAAAAAACAACCCAAAACAAAAATCAACCAAAAAACCAAAAAAAAATCCCAAAAAGCCAAACCAAAAAATCCCCGTAAACAAAAATGAAAACAAAAACATAAAAACACAAACAAAACCCCAAACAAACAAAAAACACAAACAAAAAAAAGCCAAAACCCCCCAAAAAACCCCACCAAAACCAAACCAACAACCCCCCCCCAAAAAAAAACAAACCCATCTTCAGCAGAGATAATTTACATTTTTCTAATTCAAAATTTTAAAAGGAATTTAAAGCCTCATTTTAATAAGGATTTGAAGCTGATGTGAACAGCACTTGAGGGTTTTGTGTGTGTGCGTGCAACTAACTGCAAGAGGTTTTAACCTGTTAGGATAAAAAAACTCCAATAAAACTGGAAAATATAAGTTCCAGGTTTGTTCCCTCTCAGTGTTGTCTCTTTTTCCTGAAGATAAATGATATTTGGAAGCATTTATCTCAGGTCTCTTGACATCAGAGGATGGCCCCTGCTCTGAGAGACTCAGATATGACATTATCTTCGTGACAGATTCTGAGCAGTCAGTAAAACATTGCTAAAAAAAGAAAAAAATCAGACTTTTTTTGTTGGTTATTATTTTTTTAAAAAACGTTTTAATTTATTTAAACATTTAAAAAGCGACTTGTGCACAGATCCGGCCTGGAGTTTCCAGGCTGAAAACACAGATCAGCATTTGGTCTCGCAGTCAGGCACAGATAAAATTGCAGTGTGTAACACTTCATTTAGCAGGGTATTAACCCCTGGGGAGCGCAGGGGAGCCCTCAGTGAACAAAACTCCTCAGTGTGGAGCAGGTAAAAATATCTCCACAGGATTTTTCCCCCTGTGTGTGACAATGGTGAGAAGGTGACCAGCCCAGCTCCAATCCGTTTGTTTAACTTGCTGGGAATTAATCAGAGCGCTCTGGGATTAATAATTACTTAATCAAATAATCGCTTCGTGACTCCAACACTTATCTTTTTTTTTCCCTCTGAGCAGGCTGGAAATAAGAGCCGTGAATATGTAAATTGGAACTGATTAGAGGATTAGGTTTCACTCTTTTTTTTTATTATTTGGAATAAAAACAGCCTGCAGATCCCTCCAAGCCAAGCCATGTCTCTGAATTACAACCCCAGCGCCTGTCGCCTGTGATAATTTCACTTCATTAAGTTCCAGATATAAATAGGGAACGGTTCTTATTTTTTTTCCATGCACCACCTTTAATAAGCAGGGCCTGGAAACACAGGGGTTATTGATCCCCGCAGCCCTCGGCCCTTCCCCAGCCTGGTGGAGCAGGGCAGCAGCACCCAACACCTTCTACCTGTGCCTCTGCAGCCAGGGACAATCCTCCATCTCTGTTGGATCCATTGGAAAAGCTGCGGTGGGAATGGCCAAAAGAGCCTTGGAAAAGTGGGAGTGGCACTGTCCCTTGGAAAAGTGGGATGGCACTGTCCTGTTCATAGCAAAGCAAAGTGAAATGGTTTGATAGAAAGGTGAGGAGTCTGATGTTCAGGTGACTCCCAAATAACTCCCTGGAACTGCTGAGTGTTCTTGATGTTGTCTGATCCACAGGGAAGGCTCATGCCGAGCATCCCTCGGAATCTCCGTTGTGCACAAGGCCATGATTTTAAAAGTCCTGTCCCCAGGTCAGAATGCCCTTCCCCAGCCTGGTGGAGCAGGGCAGCAGCACCCAACACCTTCTACCTGTGCCTCTGCAGCCAGGGACAATCCATCTCTGTTGGATCCATTGGAAAAGCTGAGCCAGGAAAGGCCAAAGGAGCCTTGGAAAAGTGGGATGGCACTGTCCCTTGGAAAAGTGGGATGGCACTGTCCTGTTCATAGCAAAGCAAAGTGAAATGGTTTGATAGAAAGGTGAGGGGTCCGATGTTCAGGTGACCCCCAAATAACTCCCCGGAAATGCTGTCCTTGATGTCGGTTGATCCACAGGGAAGGCTCGTGCCAAGCATCCCTGGGAATCTCCATCATGCACAAGGCCGTGATTTTAGAAAGTCCTGTCCCCAGGGCAGAATGTGGGCGCCAGGAGGAGTTGGACCCAGGCCACTCTATTGAATATCAAACAGGATTTGCATTTCAGGTTAGGATCCGTTGTCTGGAGATCTGTGGGATCCCTGCTCTGGGGTAGGGAGCTCACATCCTCATCAGGAAAGAGGCCCATTCCTTAACCTGCAAAGGCAAATGACTTTTAAATCTATCCCAGGACAAACAAGGCCAAAAGTTCTTTAGTGAAGCTCAGGAAAGAATTCAAGGCAGAACAGAATCATTATTTTCTCAGAATTTAAGGATTATATTGTTTCTTTCCATAAATTTGGGAATGGCTCATAGCTAAGGACACAGAATAAAAAGAAGTTCCTAATCTTGCACTGAAGATTTTGCCACAAAGAAAAAGAAGCTTGAAGGTGGGGAATTGGTGGTGGTACAAGCAAATCCTAACTACGAATGGTTTTAGATCTGGGTAGATATTGAGTGAAAATTATTCCGAGGGTTTTGTCTTTATCCCAATTAAATGCCACAAACAATCTCTATGGAATTTGGCCATGGCCACATGTGGGTTCCAGCCTTTCCCTGCCCAGGCCTTGGCAGGAATTTCCCTGTATGTCAGTGGATTTGCAGGTACCAATTCACCTCTGTAAGGAAATAATAAAGTGTTCCCTCCCCTCAAAGGTCCTGGAGCTCAGATTTTCTTTTCCTCTGCTAAATGAGCCTTGGGAAGGCTGCCGGCTTTGGGAGAGAGGTGCTAACTGAGGAGTGGGGAATGTGGAGGAGCTGTGCAAAGGGGACTGAAAACATTCAAATGAAATCTCTTCCTTCAGCTAAAGGAACCAAACATTGCCATAAAGCAGCCCTATGTCCTAAAAGCCCTGAGCAATTACAATTAATGCAGAATGCTGCAATGATAATTTTCAACCTGAAGCCGGTGAGAATTGATCATGGTTCTGAGATGGCACCATGAAATGGCCACAGACATGCTGAGATTTGATCATATTCCTTTCCATGGCCTGCTGAGAGTCAGGAATAATCCTAACCTGCCTTTGATGCCGAGCAGGAGTTTATCCAGCAGCGTCCAGTGGGAATTCCAGGGAGAGAAATGAGATCACAGAACCATGGAATGGTTCTGGAGACACAAATCCACCCCAATCCATGGGCAGGGACACCTTCCACTGTCCCAGGCTGCTCTAAGCCCTGTTCAGCTTGGCCCTGGACACTTCCAGGGACACAGGGGCAGCCCCAAACCCTTGACTGGATGCTCACATTGTGTAAATTCAAGTCTGAAAGTTTTAAGTATTTTTCAAATATTGTCCCACACGTGGGGCTCGTTAGGGAGCACTGACTGCTCCAGCGGTTCTTAAGGATTTAGGAGGAATTGCAATTCGGGAGTAGAACCTTCGGCACTACAACTAATTCTTACAAGCACCTTGTGGGTCGTGTGTGCCTCTCACAGCCATTTTCTGAAGGACTTGGATGGTGATTTCCTAAAAAAAAATTGAACTAGAGCAAGAAAAAGCATTGCTGTGAAACTGCAGCGCTGCTCAGAGAAACCTTGATGCTTTTACCAGCATTCCCAGGTACTTTCGGGCTAGGTGTGCTTGAAATTGAAGTCTAGGAATTAGAGAACACAAACTTCATTTATTCAGGAGCAACTGGAAAACGTGAATGCGTTTCCATGGAGATGGGGTGATTTCCTTTCCCACAATTCAAATCTTTTCCACAGGTCCTGTTTCATTCTCATCGCCCTCATGTTTTGTTGAGGAGAATTTTTTGGGGGATTTTGATCTCAAGAGTTGGCCAAGCTCCAGGCAGAATAATGAAAAAGTAGTAAATCAGTTTAATAGATACAACAAGAAGAAAAAGAGGAAGGCAGAGAAATGAAGGGACTGAAATATGGCAGTCCCAGCACATCCATCAAACGTGGAATACTCTTCCTGAGGAACAGGAGGACTCTCCAGTGAAATCAGGAGCAGCACTGGGATGGTGTTAGAGGGGCTCTGATGCACAAGATGCCAGTCAGATTTAATGACAAAAACCATATTTTGATGTTTTCCTCTAATTGTGGTGCTGGGGATGATCACATGTTTAGAATCCCAGAATGGTTTGGGTTGGAAGGGACCTTAAATCTCACGCAGTGCCACCCCTGCCCTGGGCAGGGACACCTTCCAATGTCCCAGGCTGCTCCAAGCCCTGTCCAGCCTGGCCTGGGACACTGCCAGGGATCCAGGGGCAGCCACAGCTTCTCTGGGCACCTGTGCCAGGGCCTGCCCACCCTCCCAGGGGAGGATTTCCCCCTACTTCACCTGTGTCTTACTGCCAGCTTTGAGTTATTTGCACACAGTTTATTTATTGTGGGTTATTTACACACACTTTATTTATCGTGTGTTATTTACACCCAGGCTACAACTCTTGGGTGGCTCTGGCTGCTGTGACCATTTGCAGCCTCTGGTGACACCACAGCTCTGGAGCAGGTGCCTCCAAAGACAGTTTGGTTGTTATATTATATTCAGACCATGCCCCTCTCAGCAAATTTGAAATGGGTTTGTAATAATTTTTAGCAATGTACAAGGGACCAGAAATTACAGAGTTTTAGTGGAGAATATTTTTATTGAAGGCTTTCTTTTTTTTTTCATCTCTGCTCGAAAAGCCCAGTATACACAACCTTTCTCCTCCAAAGCTGATAAATGGTTTAGCCATTATTTAAAGTTTGGGAAAAGGCAGCTACAGAAATAACATTTTAATGTATTCCAGATTAGACTTCATGCTATATTTGTAATAAAGACTTGTTTCCAACATTGGTTGGCAGATCACTCGCAGGGACAATTACCCAAATAGCTATTAGGATACGATTGCGCTCATTTCCAGGCAATGCAGCCTTGCCAGGACTCAGCTTGGCTGGCAGTTGGGTTTTGGTTTGACTTTTGGAGAAAACCACAAGAATTTGTCAGTCGCCTTGGCCGTAAGGGAGTCTCCTTGTCTTGAGGCTCTTCTTTTTCCTCTGCAGAGAGCGGAGGCAGAACACGCTCTGCTTTGGTTTGGTTTCGTTATCTTTCACCTCAATGGCAGCAGGAGGAGAAGACTCAGGAGGGGCTCAGGTGTGAGACCACTCCCATCATTCATAAAAAGGGGAGGGTCATCAGGAAGAGCTCATGTGTTGTGGAGGGGCAGAACTGCAAAGAAAATCAAAGGTCATGTATTTCTTTACTGGGGGAAGGGAGTGCTGAATGCCAAGTGCTCAGTGCTCGCTGGGCCTGCAGCCTCCCTCTCTCTCTCTGCATTCGCTAATGTGTCGCTTGGCAGCTCTGAATCACACTGGCTGCTCCAGTCGGGAGCTCCAGGCGAGGAACACCAACTCCCTGCGAAGGAAAAGTGCTCCTCGTGCCAGGGAACATGTTCTGTGCTGGGCTGATGTCATTGTGTAAGTCACACAGGCACAGCTCAGGAAGCTTGTTCGTATTCAGAGAGAAACAGGGCCATAATGGTCCATGAATCTTCAAATAACTCCAATTGGTGCCTTTTCTATTATTATTCTATTCTATTCTGTTCTATTCTATTCTATTCTATTTCTATTATTATTTCATATTATTCATTATTTCTGGCCGGTCCGGAGAGCTTGGGGCTGCTGTGTCCCTCTGTCCCACGTCTTCTCCAGCTCACTTCAAGACTTTCAATTAATTCAGTGACGATGCTCAGTGTTGTAAAATGAAGATAATAAAGCTGGAACCAAACCAGCAGGGTTGGATGGGATATTGGGAAGGAATTGTTCCCTGTGAGGGTGGGCAGGCCATGGCACAGGTGCCCAGAGCAGCTGTGGCTGCCCCTGGATCGCTGGCAGTGTCCAAGGCCAGGCTGGACAGGGCTTGGAGCAGCCTGGGACAGTGGGAGGTGTCCCTGCCCATGGGATGAGCTTTAAGGTCCCTTCAGCCAAACCATTCCATGGTTCTGTGATAAGTTTTGCACTGTTGAAATGAAATTTGTGAAAGGTGATGTGCTCCCCATCAGGGGACCTGATAAAGGATCCAGAGCTGCTTTGCTCTCCTATATTCCCACAACCTGATAAAAGTTTTGGATAACCACACCACAGCAGCTGCTAGGAGGGGCCAGCACTTGTGACAAACAGCTTTCCAAACTCTGTGTTTCTCCAGAGGAGGAGAAGGCTCAGGCCTGAAGCATCTTTTTTTTTTCCCATTTGCATGTCTTGAGTAACAACTGCATTATCTATACATCACACGCACACACATGTGTATACATATGTATATATGTAAAATATGCTGTGCAATAACCAAACCCAGAAGCTGATAAACACCCTGGCAGTAATTCTCTATACATCACACACAGACACACATATATATATATATATATGTAAAATATGCTGCACAATAACCACTGCTTCAAACTCAGAAGCTGATAAACACCCTGAGAGTAAAATATATATGTAAAATTTGCTGCACAATAACCACTGCTTCAAATCCAAAAGCTGATAAACACCCTGACAGTAATTCTCTATACATCACACACACACTTGTGTATATATATATATGTATGCAAAATATGCACAATAACCACTTCTTCAAACCCAAAAGCTGATAAACACCCAGACAGTAATTCTCTATACATCACACACTCACTTGTGTATATATATATATGTATGCAAAATATGCACAATAACCACTTCTTCAAACCCAAAAGCTGATAAACACCCTGAGAGTAAAATATATATGTAAAATTTGCTGCACAATAACCACTGCTTCAAATCCAAAAGCTGATAAACACCCTGAGAGTAAAATATATATGTAAAATTTGCTGCACAATAACCACTGCTTCAAATCCAAAAGCTGATAAACACCCTGACAGTAATTCTGGTGCAAATAATAACCTTTAAAGGACAAAAATATCACAGATCCTTCATTAGCTTTCTCTGCCCTCCATAGTGTCCCCCCGTAGACATTTTCCATGGGGTGATCCTGTCCCGCGGAATGCACAGCAATCCCTCCGTGCTGGCTCTGCTCCAGAGCCATGACTGCACCAAAGGGGCTCAGGCATATCCTACCAATGGAGCAGAAAATTGCTTCAAGGCTCCAGCAGCAACACCTTGGCGGGGCAGAGGCTGTAATTAGCAATAAAGCAGCACCCATGGCCAATGGGGCCTTTGTGCCCCATATCCCTCTTTGCTGCTGGTGCCGAGGGGAAATGTGTGTGTGAGTGGGAATGAGAGCCCTGAGGAGCTCCCCAGCCAGGAGGGGAATGATGAATGTGCTGCAGTTGGCATAAAGTGGAACGCGTGCCAATGTGGGGCCCTCTTGTTCCTTCCAGTCCCCCACCTACCTTCTCCCAAACACCACATTATATTTTTAGCATTTTTATTTTCTTGGAAAAATATATAAACTGCAGTTATAAAACGTGTTTAAACAAATGAAATGGAGCTAGCAGGTGTACAAAAACGGCCTAAAATGCTTCCCAGAGCTGCAGTTAAACAAAAAAAAAGTAAACTTAAACAGTTCCATAGTGGAAAATATAATCTCTAGGTAGAGTATATAAATGATTTTTTTTTTTTTTTTTGCACTGCACACTCAGTTTTAGTTTTGGTTCCTAAAAGCCACCTAGACTTGTTCTTGGGTTGGATATTCATAATAATAATAACCCAGATTAAAGGGGTTAGTTTTCCAGAGGTGCCGCTATTGTAAATTCTGAGATCACAGAATCCCAGGATGGGTTGGGTTAGAGGGACCTTAAATCCCATCCCATCCCATCCCATCCCATCCCATCCCATCCCATCCCATCCCAGGCTGCTCCAAGCCCTGTCCAGTCTGGCCTTGGACACTTCAGGGGCCTGGGGACAGCCACAGCTGCTCTGGGCAGCAGCGCATCCCAGGGGAAGCAGAGCTGTGCCTCTTTTCTGTTCTTTTCCATTTTTGCCATCCCCGTGATGAATCTGGAGAAGACTTTGGTTCAGTTTGAAAATGATTTCTATTAATTTTTAGTAGAATAAGGTTGCATTTCCCAGCTTAATCCAAGCTGAAGGACTGCTGGCAGGGCACTGAAAAATAGAGGTGTAGAGAGAGAGATCTGTGTATGGAGGTGTGGATATGGAGAGGATGTCAATCCAAAATAATTTATAACTAAAACACACCGGTAGCCAAGAGACAGGAGGTTGTGCACAGAAAAAAATAATTCATTCTAAGTAGAGCTGGAAAGAGAGTTTTATTTTGTTTTTGTTCTGCCTGGTTTGGTGGAAATCTGATAGGAAAGAGACCATCTCGGAGGTTAAAATTCAGGGGATTCTGGTTTCTCTTTACCCCTGAAGGCTCAGAGGAGTCAATACCCTGAATTTTGGTACCACCTGTCACCATCTCCTTGTCAGAACTGCTGAGCACATTTAGCACAGTGAGGGAGGAGTTGGGCTTTCATTTGATGTGAAAAGTGACATTTTTATGCGCCTGTCTCTGAACGTTTTTCTCTACCTCCCCAAATTTTGGTGAACTTTTGGTTCTGTACCAGTCCTACAGGCGACTTTCTTTTCAGCATTCAGGGCTAGCAAAATACCTTATTTCTAAATGAAACAAACCCTCATTTATTTCCAGGGGAAAGCACTCAGAGTGCAGTAAAATGTGGCACACTCCTATTTCCAGCCTTTCTGAAACACTTTGGTTCTCTAAGTAAAAATTTTAATGCATAAATTTCATGCAAGATCAAAATTTATTAAACCCCACTTTGCCATCTTTGTTCATTTGTTTTAGCCTAAAATATCCTCTTTAACCCTGCTAGAAATGTTGTAGCATTTATTTTTCAGGCATAATTTTTCCATTCTATGAATTACTAAATAAATATTGCTATAATTGCTACCGTTTTGACTAACTAAAACTTTTTAAACAAATACCAAATGGAGCTGTGTGTCTGAAAGGATATTCTGGATTAATCCAGCCCCACATGTTTGACTGAAATCCTCAATCCTGACTTCACTGAACCCCAGCATCACTCTGGTTTGTTAATTTAAGTGTGATTCTCCAGCCCACTCAGAGTGCCAATGAATTAATCTGCGATGCTGACAAATCCACATGGATGGATTATTCCCACTTGTGTGTCCAATTTTCTTTTAATGGGTCATTTTGCTCTGAATGGCCAATTCATTCCACCCCTGCTCTGCAGAGCTGGACGTGGTTTAAATCTCTCACTGCAGTGTGATACAAACTCTGTGAGCTGCTGAGGAGTAATTTAGGCACTGAAGAAGGAAAGACATGGAAAAAAGGAGGGATGGTTCCCTTGTCTGACACACAGAGGTTGTGGCTGCAGAGTGGAGCAAAGACAATTTAAATTAAAACATTTTTAAAGGCAGAGAGCTGTTGAAAAAGGCCTGGAGATGGCTTTTCCTCTTGTGTAATTTTATCATCATCAAAAAGCTTCTCCAGACTTTTTGGTATCCTCATCTCTTAAGAGAATTATGACCTAAGCACCAGGAATTGCTTCTGAAAGTCTGAGAGCAATCCAGATTTGTGTCCTAACAGCAGCGGACATGGGGGAGATCTGTTTTAAATCTCAATCCATGTGAAGCTTAACATGTGAGGTTTAATGTGTGAAATCTAACATGTGAAGTTTAGCATCTGAAGTTTAATGTGTGAAGTTTAACGTGTGAAGTTTAACACATGAAGTTTAATGCGTGAAGTTTGCCACATGAAGTTTACCACGCAAAGTTTAACCTGTGAAGTATAACATGGGAAGTTTAACATGCAAAATTTACCATGTGAAGCTTAACGTGGGAAGTTTAATGTGTGACGTTTAACATGTAAAGTTTAAAACATGATGTTAAACAGGCAAGATTTAACACATGAAGTTTAACATGTGAAGTTTAAAACATGAAGTTATACATGCAAGATTTAACATGGGAAGTTTAACACATGAAGTTAAGCATATAATATTTAACATGTGGAGTTTAACACATGCAGTTTAACATGTGAAGTTTAACGTGAAGTTTAACACATGAAGTTAAACATATGAAGTTTAAAACATGAAGTTAAACATGCAAGATTTAACATGGGAAGTTTAACACATGAAGTTAAGCATATAATATTTAACATGTGGAGTTTAACTCCTTTGGTTTAACATGTGAAGTTTGAAACATGAAGTCAAACATGCAAGATTTAACATGGAAAGTGTAACACATGAAGTTTAACGTGTGAAGTTTAACACGTGAAGTTAAACATGTAAGATTTAACACATGAAGTTTAACACATGAGGTTTAATGTGTGAAGTTTAAAACATGAAGTCAAACATGTAAGCTGTAACACATGAAGTTAAACACATGAGGTTAAACATGCAAGATTTAACGTGTGAAGTTTAACACATGAGGTTAAACATGTAAGCTGTAACACGTGAAGTTTAACACATGAGGATAAACATGTCATATTTAACACGTGAAGTTTAACACATGAGGTTTAACACATGCAGTTTAACACCTGAAGTTAAACATGTCATATTTAGCACGTGAAGTTTAGCACACGCGGTGTGCAGGGAGGCTGCTCAGAGCTCTCTCTCCTCCAGCCCGTCCGTGCGCACAGACAAGTGAAATCTTTTCAAACAAACAGGCTGGAAATTCTTGGCTCCTCCAGGAACCGGCCTTATTTCCAGCACATCGTGGTTTGGATTCCCATCCTGCCCTTGGCATTCCAGTTTTCCCCCTGCTTGCCACAGCTAGATTCTGTTTGCTGTTTCTGGACCGAGACGCTGAACAGGATCCTGGTGCCTCAGGTAGGCGATGTTTTACCGTGCAGGAAGAAATCCCTGTCTGAAGTCAGGGAATGGAACCTCCCGGTTAACAACTGGCAGACCTACAGGAAAGGGATTGAGCTGCCGTCAGTAGGTAACTTATTAATGGCTGGTGTTTAATTTCTTCGGGTAAAACATAAGAATCTGGTGGTCCTCACACGAGGGGTGGAAGCACAGAAAGGGCTGTAGAAAGGGAGCACCATTTCCTTCCAGCCACCATTAAGGGCCTTGCAGATCTGCCAGAAAAAGGAAAATTAACCTGCTGTGGAAATCCAGCAAAAGGCCTTTTCCCCTTTAAATCATTACAGGAGAGCTTAATGATGCATCAGTGAGCAGAGTGTGCTCGGGCCAGATGCACACAGGGTTCTTGGATGGCTGCTCTGGAGACACCAAAGCTCCACATTTCCTCCTTAGACTCACCAGACTTATTGGAGATGCAATTCCTGCATTTCCCTGAATTTCTGAGCTGGTGAGGCTTAGAGGCTGTTGGGATCGGGGGTGATGTCTGTTGCTGAGCTTTGCTCTGCTGCACCCAACCTGTGCCAGCTCCTCTGAGCGTGGCTGGGTGAAAAACCAGCCCCGAGGAGAGAAGGAAGAGTCAGAGACAACTGAAGTGTGGCTGACAAAACCTCAGCGAGGCGTAAATGAAAGGGTAGCGATTATGCTCAAAGTGAGAGTGACCAAAAGAAAGAGAGAAATCTTTTCATTTCTAAGACCATTTAAAATGCAAAGACTCATCCAGAGCCAACAGATGCATGGAAAGAGAATTTTCATTGGCTGGAGACCAAATTAGGGACAATGCTCTACATGAAACTTGCTCGTTTGACCAATGTTATGCTTCATTTTCATCAGCGCTGTCCATGGAATATTAGATATTCTGGCAGTTATTTAATAAGGCCAACACACACAAGGAGCCCTTTAAGGTAAAAAGTAAAATAATCTCTATTTTCTCTTCAGGAGGTTTTGGCAAATGGGAAAAGATGGAGGAGAGGGAATAAAAAGGGAATGTGAAACAAAAGTTTTAACAGTCTGTCTAACCAATTGGCATAATTAAGTTTTACTTCAGCCCTCAGGAAACCCCAGGGAAGTTTGTGGCATCCCAGTTCATGTGCATATTAAGTAGGGGATCATGTAACCTCCATGCAAAGCTGGAAAGGTCTGGATTTGAAGGAGCTGTGGCCCTCGTTTGGAGCTGTGTCAGTGTGAGGCAGACGTGTTCATCCAGGGCTGGATTGGGTTGCACAAAGCTGGGTTTGGATTCATCAGAGCTCTCCAAACTGGAAGGGGAGGCCGTGGAAATGTAGGGAAGAACAAGAGCTAAGCCAAAGGAGTGGAAATCCTGCCCAGGCATCCCTGAGAACCTATCAGCAGTGGGACATCCCCAGGGGTCCCTCAGGGAGGTGTGTGGGTGCTGGGAGAGGGTGAACAATGTTCTCCCACACCAAACCAGTTCCCGTTCCCCTCCCTGACTGGTGCTAAGATACAGCAGAGATCTGTTCATCACTGTTGGTGAAAATCCTTGCGTTGGTACTGGAGCTGATGGGATTAGGTCCCACTTTATCCCCCAAGCCACTCTTACCATTGACATCTCTAAAAGGAGGGCGTGGGACCCCCAGGATTTCCTCAGGGGGTGCTGAGGGGGTCAGGCACACCCTGCCCTGGGATGGAGTGGGAGCTGTGCTGGAAGAAATCAGGAGAATAAGGAGTAATTAGTTAAGATTGCCATTAATGGCGTCTCCCAGTGAAAAATGGGAATGGGAGTAACCTCTCCAACCGGGGCAGCCTTGTGCACTCAGCAGTTTGGTCGGCAAAACAGTGATTTTAGTGATTTTGGTGATTTTGGTGATTTTAGTGATTTCAGTGATTTTAGTGATTTTAGTGATTTTAGTGATTTTAGTGCTTTTAGTTTCTTCCAAACATCCTTATCTGCCCAATGTACCCAAACCTGTTCACCCTCACCCTAAACCCTTCAGTTTCTTACAGCATAGGAGCTGTTCTCATATCTTCCCCCAGGCCTTTTTAATATTTAAAACTCTTGGTTTACACTGACATTGTTTCTTACCCAAGTTCAATACTTGGGTAAATCCTCAGCTGCTGAAATCAGTCCTGTTCCACTGGATAAAATTTGCATTGGGGGTTTTTCCAGACAAAAAGTTGTGTTTTCATTCTAAATGAAGAGGAAAGATTTTATGTACAAACTGATTCATCCCAACTTTCGTAGGGTCCCTGAGAAGATCCCGACCAGGAGTAGGAAGGGAAGGAAAGAGGAAGGAGGAAAGAGACTCATTTAACACATCAACCACTAATGAGATCCAAAGTCACAGCTTCCTACATCTTTTTCTCTTCTCCAGCAGTCCCAAATATGATACAGCACTTCAGGATACAAACATTCCTATGGTGTTTCAGGAGTGCTGGGGTGGGAGATATTAATTTACCAAGGCCTTACAGCCAGGGGGGTTTTTAACCCCCCAAACAATGCTGTTATAGAACATGTCCTCACAAAATATTCAACCCTTGCACATTTCCATTTTGGGCTTGCACCCAGGTGTGTCCGAGCTCTGTGCAGCAGGGTTTTTACCCAGCGTGGTTCCTGGAATTAAAACGCAGCTTTATCCCCGTGTGTTTTCTCCAGCAGCCTCAGTTCCTGGACAAGCAGTTCTTGCCTTGCACGTAGGTCACCTCCATGCTGGAAAAAACCTGCAAATAGCTCACCTCACGTCCTCCAAAACACACAGGCATCTTCCCCGAGATGTTTCTCTTGGATTTCTTGGCCTGGCTGTCTGCAGGGCTGGGGATGTGCACACTGTGGCACCTGTGCTCGGCTATTTTCACAAAGCGCTGGGAATGGAAGGATTAAGGTTGTGGCACCCTCTGAGCTCATTTCTGATCCAAACCAACAGAACTGGGAGCAAAGAGGGCACTCAGATCAGTCCCCCAGCTCTCAGTGCTCAGCTCTGGGGCAGTGAGTCCAGCCCAAGCCGACGGTGGTTGTTCCCTCAGCTCAGGTGGCAGCAGAACATTCCTGCGCTGGGAATGTCCTGGGCTCACTCTCGCAGGTGACTTTGTGCTCCAGCAGTGCTTTCCAGCTGCTCGGAGGGGAAAATGGAGTATTTTCTAAATAAGCTGCTCGGGAAGAAGCTGCTCAGGCTCCTGTGGAGGGGGAGGCACCTGCCAGGAGGGTTGTGCTTGGTGTGACCCCGGCCCTCGGAAAGCTTCTGGACCCGATGGTTCCTCGTGTTCCCCCCAAGCCCTATCTCGCAGGTTCCTGCCCATCAGTACTTTCATACATCAAATTGCACCAAATCGCATCAAATATTTGCCTTTATTCCTTCCCAAGCCATCAGTTCTCTTCTCCCTGCCAAGGAACAGAGAATTCCGAGCCCCCCCTGCAATCCCAGAAGGGTTAAAAACACAATCGGTGGGCACAGCCCCCCGGGTTGTGCAAGGTTGGTTGGAATTGGGGCTCGAGACTGACAGCTCGCCTGAGTGTTTGTGGTTCAGCTCGAGACCACAAGAGCCAGAAGCACATGGTTTAGATTCAGTGTCTCCCTGCAGCTAACACGAACCAGTTGTTCCAGGAGCTGGGCTATCTCTTTGGAGAAAAGTTTTGCACCAGGATCAGCCTTGATTCACCCCAGACGGCCCTTTGGAAACCCTAAAGCAAAAAAAAAAATAGAAAAAAAAAAAAGAAGAAAGGAAAAGTTTTCCTAAACAAAGCCTTGCATTTACTTTTTCTTGTTTATTTTTGCAGCTTGTAAAGGAGCTACTAATATCCTGGTTGTAAAAAAGAAAAAAAAAAAAGGAAAAAAAGAGAAAAAAAATCTGAAATGCCAATCAAAAGCAGCGCCAAATTAGGGAGTGTTTATTTCAAAACTACGTTTTTGTTGCCTTTTTTAAGGCAAATTCCTGTAATGTAGTAATGTCAGGGAGGGCATGGAAAGAAGAGACTTAATTGACTCAAGAAATATATTTAGACCAATTTTTTCAGATTTGGATGGGCAAAATGAGACACAGAGTAGGGCTGAGGTTTAGTCAATGAGCTTGCACATATAAAACACCTCAATATGCACCTAACTCTGTTCATTGGCTGTAATTCCACTGCCCGCAAGTTCAATTATTGCTTCTAATCAACAGCCGGGAGGATGAGCAGCTCTGTGCTGAGCTGGAAAATTAAAATACATGAGGAGGAATGTCCAGGTGTGTGTCACCTTTCCAAACCAGGTGAAGGCATCATTCCCCAGCTCTGGGGGGAGTGGGAATGAAGCGGGGTCAGGATTTGGAAATGCAGGTTTCTTGTCCACTCGCCGCTGACCTGCATTTCTGCACTCACCTGCTTTCTGCATTTCTCCTCCCTGGTGAAAGGAGCTGGGGATGCTCCGAAGGTGGGACTTGTCACAAGGTGTTAGAGGTGCAAAAACTCTGGGCAGAACAGCCCTGGCAGCTTGGGAGGAAGCAGATTCTGCATTAAAGCCTTTTTTTTCATCAGCAAGGCAGAATGAAACCGTGCACATCTCGAGTGTGCAGTGGGCTGATTTGCTCTAATAATGTTAATTATCCACTTGCACACATTAAAGTGAGGCTCCGCCCCTCAGGCCCTGGGAGAAGTGAAAGAGCAGTAATTCAATCAATGATTGTGGTGAGGAAAGAAACCCAGTGCTAAGTTCCCCCAAATCACAGGTATTAGGGCTGAAATGAATTCTCCTCAAACATTTTCCCATCACCTAGCCCGTGGGATTATTTGTTTTATCTTCTCCTCCTCGATATGAAACCACTTCCAAGCTATTCCATTCCAATACCTCGTGTCCTCGGAGGTGAGGAGCTTGGAAGAGAGCGAGAATCCTTCTCTGCTGTGTGTCTCTATCTCCTAGTTAGGACTAAGTGCCCATAAAACCTGTGGATGTGTGAAACCACAATATATTCCCCCGTCCTGCCATTAAAAGCCACTCACGACACGAAGGTGGATCGGGGTGGGAGCGTGCAGGGAGCAGCGTGCGATTCCACAGCCGCACTCGCTTTCAAGAGCAGATTATATTTCTGGGAATTCCAAATAGCCTCGATTTTATTTTAGTATTATGGGAATTTTCAAAAGGCTTCTAACATTACGGCTCTTTAAGCTACTCTATAATCACGGTATAATTTTTATTAACAAAAATGTTTTATAGCTCGAGAGCCACGCAGGGCTGATGGAGGGAGCTGAGGCTCTGAGGGCTGAGATGCCCTGGCAGCTTTCACCCTGGCTGGAAATTCAGTTTGAAGTTCAATGTTTGTTGTTTGAGCCTTTTGGTGGCCACAGGAGTGAAGCTACACTGAGATATTCACCACACACACACTCGTAGGGATTCCTCTTCTTTTCTGCTTCAGAACTCCAAAGGTTTTCAGCCCTTCACCGGAATGATCACATTTATGAAAAACGGGCCTGAAATAATGAGACTTTGCTGCTGTGGTAAAATGAATTTGATTGAAAACCAATGGTAAAAGCAAGGTTTTGAACTGGCAGAGGGCAGGGTTAGGTTGGATTTTAGGAAGAAATCCTTTACTCTGAGGGTGGTGAGGCCCTGGCACAGGCTGCCCGCAGAGTTTGTGGAGTCCCCATCCCTGGAAATGTCCAGGGCCAGGCTGGACAGGGCTTGGGGCAGCCTGGGATGGTGGAAGGTGTCCCTGCCATGGCAGGGGTGCCACTGGATGGCCTTTAGGGTCCCTTCCAACCCAAACCCTGCAGAAATTCATTCTGTGAAATGCCATGAGAACGAGTTGGAAAGGGAACTGCTCCAAGTTCTTGATCCCTACAGAAGGATCAGCCCTGAAATGATCCCTGTTCCCACCTCAGCGTGCCCTGGGCTGTGTGGCAGTGCTTGGGGCACCTGTGCCCAGGGAAAGGAGACCCCAGGCTGCACAGAGCAGGGCCACGGACATGGAAAATCCTGTAGGAACACTGAACCCTCTGCCTACAGAAGCATTCCTCTGACTCCAAGCAAGGAGCTGGACGGCAGCATTGGGAATGTCTTGCCTAATTTGCTTTTATATCTGTTTATTTTATTTCGTGGGGGCTTGTTAGTCCTGCCCATTGTGAGTGCTCAGAGTGGCTTTGGTTACAGAGGGTTTTCTTTCAGGGATCAATCCAAATCTGCTGAAAAGGGAAAGTGTGTCCCTGACAAATGCCATGAGCTGGAGCCGTAAATAATCCACGGCGCAGTCACAGCAGAGAGACCTTGGCAGAGCTCACAGAATATCCTGAGCTGGAAGGGCCCTGCAAGGATGGAGTCCAACACCCCAACAGTCCCACCCTGTCCCTGGAGCGCTGTCCAAAGCTCCTGGAGCTGTGGCAGCCTCAGGGCTGTGCCATTCCCTGGGGAGCTCAGCACCTGCCGGGGGATGAACCTTTCCCTGAAATCCATCCCAAGCCCTGACACAGCTCCAGCACTCCCTGGGTGCTGTCGCTGCTCACAGAGTGGTGCCCATCAGAGGATGGGTTTGTTCAGGAGGTTGGTTCTCAAAGAAAAGCAAAAATCCTTCTCCAGAGGCAGAATTTCCCTTCTGTAGAGACCCACTGAATGTGAAGTTTGCCTTCCATCATTGATTATTTTGCTTTAGATTTGCAGAACATCAAAACACACCAAGAACCTTCCACCATGAAAGGGTTTTTTGAAATTGGTTAATTCTTAATTCTTCTGTTTCCATTTAGGGTGCTTTGTTTGCAAATGTGGCTTCCAGTGTCTGGGATTATCAGGCTCCTTTTGATGCCTGATATTATGACAAGTGATTTCTCCTGATTTTTCTATTGGGACAAATCAAGTTTATGGAAACACAGAAGGGAGGGAACGATAACTTCAGGTTTGGGTTTTACTTTCCTATAAATGAAACCATCTGAACTGAGTCTTGTTTGGGAACAGAATGGTTTTCTGGAATAAAAACAAAAATAATAAAAATGAGGGTGATATCGTACCGAAATAAAATTAAACCAAAAAATTATTAAATTAATAATATTAAATAATACCACTTTTACCAGAATGGGAAAATTCTACTCTTAAAAAGCTGAAATACCTCAATGTCAGAGCTCTCAAGAGGCACAGAAGTTACCCTAATTTTAATGGAAGTGTGACAACCTCCTGTGGCCAAGGATAAGGATTTAGAACATTTGCTCATCTGAACACAATTAATTCCCTGCTTTGTGCAGTCCAGGGGTGCCCAACAGAAACAAACCCAATAATTACTTACAAACCCTCTGATCCTGCTTTGGCCTCACTGATCCCAAATGTGGAGCAGTTTCTCACATCTGGGATCGGGAATTGCAGCTGTGATGGGAAGGGGCTGTGAGATGGAAGGGGACAGAGCTGGGGGGGACACGGCACCAGAGGGTCCTGCCCCGGCTGAGGAGCAAACAGAGCACAGAGCCAAGGCCAGGGATCATTTCTGACCTCACCTCACTCCTTATTTGAACCCCTAGGGTCATCAAGGTTGGAAAAGACCTCCAAAATCATCAAGTCTAACCTTTGATGGGTTCCCACCATTCCCACTGAGCCCTATCACATCTGCTCCAGGCTGGGGCTCCATGGGGCACAGGACTGGAGCTTTGTGCAAGGGTTGGACTTGAGGACCTCTCAAAGTCCCAAACTCCTCAATATTCCACAATTCCACTCTCCCTGTCCCTGAGGGCATCTCTCTGTCCCTCGTGTCACATCCCTTCCCTTTGTGACAAGGCACATTTTGGATTCTGGCCTGGAATGTGACCGAAGCTTCATCCCTTCCATCACCAGGGGATCCTTTTCTTTGGGAATGGCACAACGTGCCAGCTTTGCTTGGAGGGAGGGGCACCTCCAGCAATTCCAAACCATGAGGAGCCAAGGTGGAGCTCTGGGGCTGTGCAGGAGCTCTGTCCCCAAGGTCACCATCCCCTTCCTGGGGGTGCACAAACCACAGGGAGGGTCCCAGAGGTGTCGGTGACCCCAGCCAGCCCTGGAGTCCATGTCACAGCTGACTGGAATCCTGAGGTTGTACTGGCCCACGGCCAGATTGAAACCCGCACGAGCCGCCCCGGTATTTTATAACATTGTAAAGGCTTTATTGTTTCAAACATTTCAAAAATTCTCCGCACAACCTGGCAGCTTCCCAGAACCGTCTCAAATGAGCCAAAACTATCAGCAGCCACCCACCTTCCTGTCCATTATCCTCTGATTAATGACATTCCACTGCCCGGGTCCGACGTTTCGGGGTCTCCCTGCTGCAGGACCTTGGTGTGGATGGGATCTCTGTGAGCCCTGAAGTGTCTGTGGGGTTTGCAGCTGAGTTTTAGCTCTTTGTCATTGGGGGACCATGCCCGAGGAGCTCACAGGGCGTGCAGAGACAGCAGGGCTGGCAGCACCTGGTGAGATCTTCACTAGACACGGCAAGGAGAAACCAAATCGTGTGGGGTATTGTAGGATTGCCGTCTGTGGGATTTGGTTCGGTTTGTTTCAGATGGTCGGGACGGAGACGAGAGATCTCTGGAGTTTGGTCTTAGAGCATGAGGTTTATTGTGAAAGGTGTGGGTGTAGGGGAGCTGCTGGGAGCTGCCAGACACAGCTCAGAGCAGGGAGAGAGGGGAGAGAGAGAGAGAGAAGTACAGAATAGAATACAGAATACAGAACCCCGTGGTTGCCGCTTACAATACAATAAATCATCTTCTGCGCTGAATATTCTAATTTTCACTAACCAATCTAGAACAAGCTACAAATCCTACAACATTTACATACAGCCTATGAGAGTCATTGCATTACCATACGGCGTTATATTTTAAACTCTAAAAACTGCTTTTTGGACCCTCTGCCGAGTTGGCAGGGTCTGCTCTGCCCCTTGGAGCTGTCTGCAAGCAGAGGGGATTGTTTAATCCAAAGGGGATTCCCTTCAGTGGCCACACCATTGTTTTCCAGTTGTTCAGTACCTGGGGTTTGGTATCTCAGAGCTTGTCTGCATTTCAATCTCGCTTCTAGTTTCCATATTCTCAGCATCTTTTGCCAGGTAATCATATTTATAAGCCTTTCCTATTTCATCCTCCCCAAAATCATATGCTGCTCCTGTTTCTGGGATGGCTTTTGTGCTCTTTGTCCGCTCACTTTGTACCTTCTGAGGCAAAACAATCGGAAGAACAACCAGAATAAATAACTGCCAGCCAAGCTCTGCAGTTGGAATTAATTATTGAATTAGCTCCATCAGGAAGAAGAACATCAGTGTTTATTTCCTATTGTAGATGATAATTACTTAAAGGATTAATGGGATTTGATGGGGAGGTGAGACCCTGGCACAGGTGCCCAGAGCAGCTGTGGCTGCCCCTGGATCCCTGGAGTGTCCCAGGCCAGGCTGGACAGGGCTTGGAGCAGCCTGGGACAGTGGGAGGTGTCCCTGCCCATGGCAGGGGTGGAATGAGATGAGCTTTAAGGTCCCTTCAACCCAAACCATCACAGGATTCTGTGATTGCTGTGTTGCCCTGGGCATGGGACAGAAGATGAGCAGAACATCTGCTCTGTGATTCCATCAAGATCTGGGCATCGGAATGGCATTAAAACCTGGATCAGAGGATCATTTCTTCTCGAGAACAGATTTTCCAAAAGCATTAATTCTGGTGCACAGAGGCCCAAGGGCATGTGCTGCTTTGCTGTGCAGCTCCTTCAGCAGACTGAGGTTTTATTCCTGCAATCTGTGCTCACCTCCACCTCGAATTCGGTGCTATCTGCTCACAGACCAACATTTCTGGCTTCATTCCTCCTTGAATCTTTCCATGGATGTGTTTATTCCCGTGTCTACACTCACATTCAGCACAAGTGTGTGTGGGAGCCCAGCAGATGATTTTTCAGAAGGCTTTATTTCCATGAGAAGTTTCAGAGCACATTTTCACTCAGCACTGACTCATCGTTCTCTCTTTTTTTTTTTTTATTGCTGTCTAATCCAAGAAACTCTGACTAAGTCAGCTCTGCCACGTCCCGAGTGTAGCAGGGATTCCTTGATGCAAACAGAACTGGTAATTCTCCTCTGAAATAGCAAGAAATTGCTATTTGTGGGCTCCTGCTTTACGCAATGCTGACCTTGGCTGCGGCAGCCCCAGTGGAAAGGGCCGTGGCGCATGAAGTCAATGCCACTGTGGTAAATAAAGGCAGCGCCAGCAGGGCCCGATTTCAACATCTCCTGGCACGGGAGGCACAGCTGGGCAGGGGTACCGAGCTGGATTTTCTGAGCTGCAGTCTGGGAACCTGATGGCACCGTGTCGTGGGGACACAGCCCAGCCCGGTGCCTCGCTGCGTGCTCTGAGCTCTTTCTGGACGTGCAGACCCTGCTCGTGTTCTGCACGGCCATTGAGGAGAGCTGGAGGGAAAACCCATGGGCTGCACGGAGGGGCTGGGAGCAGAATAAGGGGGGTTTGTCATGGAACTTCAGAGGGTTGCAGGTACTGACTGAAAAAAAAGAGAATTAAAATGTGGAGAGCCCATTTCAGCACTTGGGCTTGGCAGTGAGGAATCACTGAGCGAGCCCAGGGCTAGACTGTGATTTAGCCTCACACAGCCCATTTTAGATGGCAAAAGTCAAATTAGGTGAATCCCTGCAGCCCGTAAACCCCAGCTCTGTGTGTGTGTGTTTCTAAAACAAAACACGGCTGAGACTCCTGAAAAAGGCCGACTCTCCTCACTCAGCTTGCCCAGAGCTCTGCTTTGTACGGCTGATTTGTCTTTTTTTCACTGTAAATCCCTCACTAACACCACGAGGAGCCGGTACCCATCAAGCCGCCTTAGCTGATCAAAATTACATGGCAAAATCAGCCTTGGAGAGCCCCAGGACCCAGATCTGCCTTTTCCCATGGATTGTCCATCCACAGGAAGGAATCAGGAGCCCTGTGGCTGTCCCAGAGCTCTTTGCCTGTGCCATTTCTCTCTTTCCCATCCTCCCCAGGTGCATTTTAGCACCCAGGGAAGCACTGGGACCATTTCCCTGCTGGATGTGCCCCTCCTTTCCAGGCGGTGTTTGCATCCCAGCCCTTGTGTGAGGCTTCAGTTGATAAACCCATGAATGTGCCAGAGCCTGATTAGCTCAATTCCAGTGGTGTTTTCCCTCTCTGACATTTCTCATACGTGTTTACTGTTCAGCTTCTTCCCCACACAGGCTGTATCCTCGTTCTCCTATGAAATAATGTTTTATTGGGAGAAATATCCTCTCAGAAACACATTGGGGTACCTAAGCTGGCTGTTTCTCCCCAAATCCTCAGCCTTCTTTCATCAGGATGGTTTTGTCGAGATGATATTGCCTCTCCTGGGCGTCATTCACGGCAGCTCCACCGTGATGATGAATAAAACAACTGTGGCCAGGCTGCAATAAATTAATTGCAGCGTTTAATGTGAGTAAGAGAATGGGCAGGAGACCTGAGACTGAAACCCAAATCTGCCTCTGACTCGTGGTTGAAAGGCTGGTCTGAAAAAGAGAAAAGATGTCAGAGTGGGAAGAGGGGGTTTGGGAGAAAAATAAACCCAAAGGAGCCCAGCACGTTGTGGTTTCTAACAAGCAATTTGGAGTCTCCATTTCCAGCCAGCCAAGTACATGGAAGATCTGAATTTCTAATTTAGCCACTGCATGTTATGTTTTATGAGATGAAGAAAGTTTTTATGGATCTGTGTCTCTGCCTTTTATTGGCTGGAAACTGATTGTGGAGCTGCATTTCGGGAGCCCTCCAAAAATCCAGGGCCCTCCAGAAATCCAGGGCCGAGAGGGAGATGCCAATCTCTGCAGCTTTGGTTTTGGCTCAGGGAGGTTCAGAGTTCCAAGCTCTGCTTTCACTGACAGATTTCACCTTCCAGGTGTGCTACAGCTTGACGGCTGCTCTGTCGGGCACTGCATTACTCTGAATCTGCGGTGGGAAAATGGAATTTTGTCCATTTTAATGGAATATTTAATGAACGACCCAATCAGAAATGCTTGGGAAAATGGAATCCGTGGATGTGGATGCACTATCCTAAAAGTTTTTCTCTTCTTTCTCCTGGGGAATAGAGATAAGCTGAATTCTTGTGCTTTTCTAATCTTTTGTTTGGGTACTGGATGCTGTAAGGCTCCAGCCAATCCTCTTAGGGGGTGGAAAACTGTCGACCAATAATTGTTAGACTATTAATGCATATATAAAGAAAGAATTGTAAATAAATTTTGCTTATTTGCCATCTTGCGTTTGCTGACTGCCTGATTACTACGAGCTACCAGCGACACATGGAGATAAGAGATAACCTGTGCTGAAATACAGAGCGGTGGGATATGTGGGATCGCTGTCCTGCCCGAGGTCCCGGTCTGTAGGATTGCCGTCTGTGGGATTTGGTTCGGTTTGTTTCAGATGGTCAGGACGGAGACGAGAGATCTGTGGAGTTTGGTCTTAGAGCATGAGATTTATTGTGAAAGGTGTGGGTGTAGGGGAGCTGCTGGGAGCTGCCAGACACAGCTCAGAGCAGGGAGAGAGGGGAGAGAGAGAAGAGAGAAGAAAGAAGAAGAATCAAATAATAATAATGCCGTGGTTGCCGTTTGCAATACAGTAAATCATCTTCTGTGCTGAATATTCTAATTTTCACTAACCAATCTAGAACAAGCTACAAACCCTACAACATTTACACACAGCCTAGGAGAGTCATTGCATTACCATACGGCGTTATATTTTAAACTCTAAAAACTGCTTTTTGGACCCTCTGCCAAGTTGGCAGGGTCTGCTCTGCCCCTTGGAGCTGTCTGCAAGCAGAGGGGATTGTTTAATCCAAAGGGGATTCCCTTCAGTGGCCACACCATTGTTTTCCAGTTGTTCAGTACCTGGGGTTTGGTATCTCAAAGCTTGTCTGCATTTCAATCTCGCTTATAGTTTCCATATTCTCAGCATCTTTTGCCAGGTAATCATATTGATAAGCCTTTCCTATTTCATCCTCCCCAACACCGCTGTGGAGGCAATCCTGGGAACCCAATTGGGCATTGCTTCACACCTCAGCCTCCGCCAGGATTTTTGGCCCCGTGAGACCCACCTGGGGAGGTGCAGCCCTGTGTCCCCGTGCTCATTGTGCAGGGAAATCCCTTCTGTGCCCTGCTGTCCCCCTGCTCCCTCCTGGCACTGGCAGGAGCCCGGGGTGTGCTCCTGGGAGAAGCAGGAGGGAGGAAATCAGAGCAAAGCCTTTGTTTGACAATCCCGAGTTTATTTACAGAGGGAGAGGAACCGACTGAGCCCATCCATGGCTTTGCCAAAATGAAACGCAGACTTTGAGCTGTGGGTGAATATTGGCCAAGGGAGCCTTCAGCTCTGCGATGTGCCATGACTTGGAGTCCTGACTAACCCTGGGCTCATTTTGCAGAGAGATTTCAGGGATTAAGTGGCCTGGTAAATTCTGAGGAGTGGGAACCACCTTACAGCAGAATATGAATTTATTAATCACTGCTGCTGTGGGAAGATGAACAGGTTTGCTCTGCTCTCCTTTCTTCAGACTTAAAAAGCGATTTTTTACATTAATTTTTGAAGGGAGGGCATGTTCCAAATGATATGATTTTTACCATTGATATATTCATCTAAAATATTAACACATGCAGCATTCCTAGGACCAATATTGCTGATTATTGACTGATTTTCCAATCAAGGGTAAAGCCCACACTGTTGTTTTGAAGTTTCCATTTTTACCTATTAGGGCATTGCCACAATCCAGCTTTTTAATATGGATATGGTGTCTATTTTAGATATTTTGAATTTTGTTGCTAAAACCCTGGAATCTGACAGTTTTAAGTGAGCCCATAAAAACTATCTGCAGGATTTATCTGTGAATAAATCAGAGATTTATCTGTAAGTAAATCAGAGAACCAAATACGATTCAGGATCTCACTGCCAGACAGGTAAGAATCAATGTCCTCAGCTCCCCGCGGAAATAAATCAAAAAAATAAATCAGAAATGGAGGAATTGAGAGGGAAGAAAAAAACTCTTTTTTGATTTTTAAAGCCTTCCTGAGCTGAGCTGCAAATGCTTTTCCCAGCGTTTCGGGCCAGCCTGGGAAGGGAGGTGGGATTTGCTCTGGGAATGATGAAGTGTGTGGAGCAGTGATGATGGGCAGGTAACAGCTCCTGGTGGTAATCCCAGGATGGAGCTGGGGCTCTCCCCGGAGCTGCCTCCCCTGCTGAACAGGAATGGGGACGCCAGCAGCAGTCAGGAACACCTCTGGATTACCTGGGATCGCTCCCAGGCTCCGGCACCGCCTCTCCCCAGAGGGATGGAGTGCCAGGAAAGCCTCAGGATGGTGCCTCAGCCGAGGGGAGGGGACGTGGGTCCCCACAGGAGGTGGGGTGTAGTTGCACTCTTTTAAAATCTTTCTCTTCTTTCTCATGGAGAATAGAGATAAGTTGCATTTCTGTACTTTTCTAATCTCTGTGGTTTTGGTACTGGATGCTGTAGGGTTGTAACCAATCATTTCAGAAAGTAGAAAATTGCTGAACAATAGTTGTTAAATTATTAATGTGTATATAAAGAAAGTTTAGTAAATAAAATCTGCTCTTTCGCCATCTTGTGTGCTCCTGCCTGACTTCCCTGCAGGCTTCTGTAAATCTCCACGAATATCAGAAAATCAGAGCAACAGTGAGGAAAGTTGTCCAGTTCGGAGAGGGGAGACAAACTGGCCCCGTGCCCCAATCCCAACCTTCCACACTGGAGTTTGAGGGGGATTTTGATGTCAAATTTTCCTTTGGGTGGAATGGCTCAGACACTTTGGGAATGTGTGGGCAGGGAAATACAGCCCCTGCAGGGCAGGGGGTGGCAGCTGCTCCATCCCAACCCTCCTGCTCCGCTCCAGACTCCCTTTCCCCACAGTGCCATTTCCCTCTGGAGAATCCATAAAGAAAACTGTCACGGAAAGCCAATTCCTCCTCCTTTTGGAGAAAAAAAATAAAAATCATAACTTTATTTCTCTTTCACAGCAGGAATCCCATCCTGTAAACACAAGGCAGCCCTGTTGAAACATTGGGAATAAGATTTTATCTGTTTTCCTTGGATGTTCCCCCCCGTGCCCCCTCCTTTGTGGGTCGTGGTTAAAGTGATAATGAGTAAATCCTGGGATTCCTCCAAAAATTTCAGCCAGCGCTGGAATTGTGCACAGATACCCAGAAAAATCCATGCCCACAGATTGTCAACACCTCGATTTTAACAAAAAGAGAATGGTGGGGGGGACCCCCTGCCAGAGCCTGTGAACACGGAATTAAAAAAGGGAACGTTAAATGGGGATGATCTTACATTTATACAGAGCTTTTCATCCACGGGGGATCCCAACTGCTCTGAAAGTCACTGCTCACGGATAACCAATGTAGGGCAGGCAGAAAAACCCTAAATTCAGTAGGAAACTTCAAGGATCCCCCAAATAATTCGTGTTTACAAGAAGCACAGCCTGAAAAAGGATCAGAGCTGCAGAACGTGCAGGGGATCGTTTCCAGAAGGAGCAGGGGATTATTCCTGCGGCAGAGAAACTCCAGGGAAGATCAGAACAGCCCTCAGGGATCGAGGCAGTGAGGGCATTTTTTCCAGCCCCTCTTGGATGTGCTGCCTGTGCTGTCAGAGCACCGAGGGCTCGTGCGAGGACACTTTCCATTTGGAATGTTAATTCGGCCATAAATCCTCCAGCGCGGATCCCAAGGCCGGCTCCGTGCCATTCCCTCACGGAAAATGTTCCCCAAAGCTCCGAAAAACTTTGGTGCAGGTCATGGAAGGGGAAGCGAAAAGGACAGTATGGAATTTCTGGGTTAAAACTGATGGGATTTTAGCTCCTTGGGAAGGTTGGTGGGGTTGGCTTTGGGGAGCTGCAGTTTTGGGTGAATTAAAGCCCAATTTTCCCATCACCTTCTCTGGGATATCCCTTCCCAGTTTCACATCCCACAGGAGGGGACAAGTCACCCACAGACCAAAAAGGAGACAACTGAAACACTTTTCCAAAAAACGTGAAGGTTTTCCTTCCAAACAGATGGGTTTTTGGCATTTAATGAAATGGTTTAGCTCTCAGTAAAGAGAAAAAACCTTTAATGTTTTCCAGGATGTATTTTTTATTCAAGAAAAATCTGATTTTCTCCAGAAAACAAGACATTTTGTTGGAATATTTTAATTTTCTCAGCCCCCAGTGTTTCTGTCCAAGACCAGTCCTGGTTTTTTCGTGGCAAAGAAGCCAAGGAGTGCTGGGGAGGCTTAATGGGATCAGTTCTTAGCTCAGATTTTGCTCTGAACATTCCTTAAATCAGCTCTAAATAACACAGCTCAGGGCAGCCTAATGAACTATTTATTTACCCGTTGATTCTTCTTTAAATAAATCCGATGGAAGCTGATAGAAAGTTATTTTTTCTTCTCTTATTCTGCTATAAATTTGTAGGAACATCTTGCTCTCCTGTGCACCCCAGAGAACAGATCCTTCACTTCTATTTATCATTAGGATTCATCACTTTATTAGAAAAAACTCCATGTTCCCTCCCTGCTCCTTCCCCTTTATTTTTTAGGAAACTTAGGCACATAAAAGCAAAACAGAGGAGCAAAGCAAAGCACACTCAGCACTAATTTGGCAGTGGGGCAAACGCTCTAAAACAGATTTTATTGTTGAAATCTCAGCCTGAAGTTTTCCTCCTATAAAAAAAAACAAACCCTGGTGACATTTGTTGGAAATTCTGGGAGCGAGTGGCTCAGGAATTCCATTGCGCAGGAGCCGCCGTTGGAGCGGAGCAGGTCTGTGAAACGAGCCGAGATCGAGCCGTGCTGTCATGGAACTCTGATTGCCTCTCGGAGAGCACAGCTGCTCCTCAGGGCCCCAGGGGTGCAAAGGATTTGTGATTTTGGAGGGGAAAAACAGATGATTCAGATATTTTATCCCAAAACCGCGGAGTTCTGCACTGTGATCACTGCCGAGCCCTCACTGGGATTGGGATCCAAGCCCAGGGACACTTGGGAAGGTCCATTCTCCTTCCTGAGTTTCTGATAGTGATGCCATGGAACTCTGATTCCCTCTCGGAGAGCACAGCTGCTCCTCAGGGCCCCAGGGGTGCAACAGTTCTTGTGATTTTGGAGGGAAAAACCAGACAACTCAGATCTCACATGCTAAAATTGCTGAGTTCTGCACTGTGNTGGCTCAGATCTCTTATCCCAAAACCTCTGAGTTCTGCACTGTGGTCACTGCTGAGCCCTCACTGGGTTTGGGACCCAACCCCAGGGACACTTGGGAAGGTCCATTCTCCATCCTGAGTTTCTGATAGTGCTGTCATGGAACTCTGATTGCCTCTTGGAGAACAGAGCTGCTCCTCAGGGCCCCAGGGGTGCAACAGTTCTTGTGATTTTGGAGGGAAAAACCAGACAACTCAGATCTCACATGCTAAAATTGCTGAGTTCTGCACTGTGATCACTGCCGAGCCCTCACTGGGATTGGGATCCAACATCCTGGGACACTTGGGAAGGTCCATTCTCCATCCTGAGTTTCTGATGGTGCTGTCATGGAACTCTGATTGCCTCTCGGAGAGCACAGCTGCTCCTCAGGGCCCCAGGGGTGCAAAGGATTTGTGATTTTGGAGGGAAAAAACAAACCACTCAGATATTTTATCCCAAAATTGCTGAGTTCTGCACTGTGGTCACTGCCAAGCCCTCACCAGGACTGGGACCCAACCCCAGGGACACTTGGGAAGGTCCATCTCCTTCCTGAGTTTCTGATGGTGATGGGACATCATTATCCCCACGGGGACAGCAATTCTGTCAGCACTGCTGGGATTTCCCACACGTCCAAGGAGCTCCCAGGGTGTTTCATGGAACATATATAATCCATATAAACTGTCGGGATCCGGGAAATCTCCTATGGACTGGGGCTGCCATTGTTCCACCCAGACACACCACAAACCTCACAGAGCCTGTGGTTGATCCAGCCGAGTGCACTCAGACGTGTTCCTTTCCAAGGAGCCCGTGGACATTCGGGAATGCGCAGCATTCCTGCGCTGCCGTTCCCAGGGGACAGACCTCGCTCACCTGAGGAGCCCTGGAAAACCTCAGCGGCCCTGAGACCCAGCTGAGCATCAGGTGGAGTTACTCTAAAACTGGAAGTGTTAAAATGGGCTCTTTATCCAGCCCTTTGGATTATTAAAATAAAAAAATATGTTGGGTTTTTTTTTAGATTTAAATTTTTGAATAAAAATCAAAATTTGAATAAATCCTTGAGTACAAGGATTTTAAAAATCAGGGTTTTCATTTCTAAAACAGAACAATGCTTAAGTTTTTTGCCTGCAGACCAGTCCAGGACTGATACAAATTTTGGAAGCAGAAGTGGCTGTGTCTGGGAGTTTCTCATCCGAACATCCCCACTGGAAGCACTTTAATAAGGTTGCCTTTGTACAGGAGCATTTCCCAATCAGAGGGAAGGTGCAGATACCTCACCCTGGCGAGAACTGGAGTCTGTTTGCTTCCCTCATGAAGTACAGTAGCAAGAGGATTGATTTGGCAGCTGAATTCCAGCCTGAGTTGGGAAATTGGGGATCTTCTCTTTCATTTCCTGCCTTCTGTGCCATGCAAATGGTCCTTGTCCCCCTGGATTGCCCACCTGTCAAATCCAAATGTTTTCATGGGAGTTTTGTGGAAAAAAAAAACAAAAAAAAAAGAAACAAAAAACAAACAAACAAAAAAACAGGCTAAAAACTCAAGAGGTGTTGGAATGCAGGAATGGATGTTCTGCAAAGCTCAGGTGGCCAGACAGACATTGCCCTTGGGACAAGAGAGGCTCAGGAAGCTCCTGGAGCTCACAAAAACACTCGGAGCAGTTGCTTGGACACCCTCTTGCAAACCTGCAAAACAAGGGTGGAAACCAAGGAGCTGCTCCGTGCCCAGGTTAGGAATAGGAAATTCTGGTTCACGGTGTTACAGCTCCTCTCCTCATGACCGTGACTCAGGAGAGCAGCAAAACCCATCAAATGGAGACAGGGAAGCTGGACAGCCCTCCCGAGAAAGGGTGTGAGGTGTTCAGGGATGAACTTCGGCAGAAATCTTGGAGGATTTCTGTCCGGTGAGGCAGGACACGAAGCCTCGCTGCTGAAAACCTGCACTGGGCTTTTCCTTATCACATTTTACCTTTTATTTGTTAAGTCCTCCAGGATCGAGTTGCTGGGCTGGGTCTGGAGCAGGAGGTGAGACCTCCATTGCTGCTTATTCTTTCTAGGAAAACGGGCACGGGATGAAAACATTTGGATCCTTAATTGGCCTCATTAAAGACTCCGGCCATCTGGACCTCACTCATTCTAATTAGTCATCATCAGGGCGGTGATTTAGTCATGAAAAAAGGGAAAAAAGCCACCTCTGCTCTGTCAGCTCTGCCTTTACTCAGCTTTTACACACCAGGCTGCGGCGGGGGATGTGTTTGGGGTTTGGCAGGGTCACCCCACCCCAGAGCGGCGCGAGTTTGGAGAGGATGGAGCTAAATGTGGCAAAGAAATCAGGAACGTGTGATTACCCTGCCCTTCCTTGTCAGCCAGGCTGGCATCCGCACTTCCAAGTGTCATTCCTGAGCGGAAAACCTTGGAGGACATGGGGAAAAGGCTGCCAGGCGTTGCTGGAGTGCTGGTGGAAATCTGGGGCTCTCCACCGGCACCCCCTTTGTTCCCAAGCCATTCCCCACTTGCTTTTCCCACAAGGCCAGCTCAGGAGTGGAGGAAATGGAGCTGAGTGAGTCGTGCTGCCTCTTTTGGGATTGCCACATTCACATATTCCGTGGCTGCCTTTGACTCAGCCTGCTCGTCCCAGTCAGAGTGACCAGGACACCTCCCCGTGTTTGCCACCCTGGGACAGCACAAGCCCAAACAATCCCAGAAAACCACACAAAGGTGGTTCAACATGGAGAAATTAGAGTCTGGAGTACAGCAGTTGCAGCAATGGGTGGGCAGGGCTGGGGAAAAATGGCCAAAATGGGTCCCTTGAGCACTGATGATGCGTCAGGGGATAAATCTCATATGGGTGGTCTTAAAAGCTGAGGAGCTTCCAAGGTCACAGTCCCAAAGCTGTCACATCATTCCCAAACTTATCACAACTGCCTTGCCTCTCAAAATCTCACCTTCCTTCTCCCATCTCCGATGAAGCTCCTTGTCCATGTTCTTGGGCAGTCTCATCCTGGAAATTCTGTGTTCAGGGATTGTATCTGAAAACAGTGATGGAATATGTGCACAGGCCCACCGTGGGCAGGTGAAGAGAGATTTACTGGCTGATTTTCAGAACAAAATGTCATTATTTTGTACAGATTGTGCTGGGATTTAACGAGCCCGAGCTGCAATGACCTGGTTGGGTCCAGGACATTCCCCAAAAATTAGTGACAGCAAGATCCAACCCTGAGGTCTGGTTACAAGCAGAGTTGGAGGAAGGCTGTTGAATCAGGAAAATCTGGCTTAGCCACTCCATATATTTGACAGTTAATTTTGTATCTGTACTGAGGAAAAATACCCCAGAAAACTGGTTTTTATTGGGTCAGCGAAGGCCCTGGGTTCTAGCCACCTTATTAATAATATTCTTCTGCAGGAGAGGGATGCAGTTCTTTATAAAGATTTATTAATAGTCATTATTATTTGCACAGGAGCTTTAATGTGCAGTAAAAGACCTATAAAGACCAGCAACCAAAGGAACTCTTCGATTTCACGCCGATCTGCACTAAGAAAATACCAGATTTTTTTTTTGTCTTTTTTTTTTTTTTTTCAAATAATAATAAAACAAAGAGCTTTCAGGAGCAGCCACAGCAGAAGGCTAATGTAAAGTGATATATTTGAGCCCCAGGAGGATGGTGTAAGTTACCCTTGCCTCTGAGGCCTGTTTATTGTGTTTGTCTGGTTGCCCTGGGAACCAGCTCACGCCGTTTCACTTTATTTTCTAATGTTCCTGTAAATGTTAGGTAGGGCCGGGATTTATTATCCACTGTCAACACCTCCGGTGGAACGCGCCGCTCGCTGGCGTTTCCTTGGCACGGAGCCTCCCCTGCTCCCTCGGCCCAAAACCCCCTTTTTTTTCACCCAGAAACGTGTGTGAGTGTGCGTGTGCACACGTGTGTGTGTGTGTGCCTGGGCATCCCCATCGAGAAATCCCAAACTTATTTATTTATCCAATAAATCCCGAACGCTCCCCAGAGCCATCCGCAGGGATGGCAGAGGGTGGCACCGCCGGGGCTGAGCTCACGGTGGGAGCTGTGACTCACGACTGGGGTGAGGTGGATATTTAGGGGCTGGGGAAGGAGTGTTTACCGTGAGTGTTTATTATCCCAAAGGCAGCAGTGGGATCCTGCTGCCGCCGTCCCCAAAGAGCGCGGCTAACTCGCAGCGATGAATCATCAGAATTATTAGGGCTGGAACGAGCTGCTTTCCTTTCCTTTCCTCTCCTCTCCTCTCCTCCACTCCTGCGCAGTCCCTCGGCATGACTGGGCAGATTTGGTGGCAGACTGGTGGGTGTGAGGATTATTTTTTAATGTGCTTTTTTTGCCTGGGGTGGTACCTCCCGATCTGACATCCGGGGCTGCACTGGGGACACTCTCAACCTTTGAAATATCCAAGTGCAAATGCAGTCCTGACTCTGTGAAAAGTGTGGGTTTGATTCTCCCGATCTTTTCCTTAGTTCTGCTTGAAACTGCAGCCTGATCTCTCCTCCCCATTTCCCTGGGTCGAGGTCTTGTCCACCTCCCACTTTCCTTTACACGGGAACACATTTCCACTCCAGTTCCAGACAGGAATTCCCATCCCCTCTCCACTGGCCCATTATGGAGCTGTATCTCCCAGAATTTCTTCACAGAAAGGATTGCCAGGCTTTAGCATGGGCTGCCCAGGGAAGTGGCAGAGTCACCATCCCTAGAATTTCCAAAAACCCGTGGGTGTGGCCCTTGAGGACATGGTGGGCATGGTGGTGGTGCTGGTTTGGCTCCGTGGTCTTTGCCAGCCTCAGCGATTCCACGATCCTGTGATCCCCACCAGCTCCTCTTTGCTGTGTCCCAGCAGGATGTGTTTGGGCAGGGATTTGGGGTGGCTGCGAATGCCTCTCTGGGCAAACAAACCCTCACTCTGGACATTGGTGCTGCTGATGGGATTTGCCTCCACTTTTCCAAAGGGATTTGGATCCCCTTGGATCCTGGGGGAAGAGATGAGCTGGATCAATCGATGGGTGAAATCCAAGAAAAATGGCTTTTTTTTCCACCCCACACCTGGGGCTGATCCCACCTCACCCCCAGGAACATCCCCTGCTTGGCAGGAACCCTTTCACCACAGAACAGCTCCAGGGAAACCCCAGCCCCAAAGCACTGGGATGAGGCAGTGCCTGAGACTGAAGGAGCAGGGGATTGGAATATCCAAAGGATCTGGGAACGCAGATGGAGCAGAATGGCTAGGAAAGGTCAGGTGGGGAAAGCTGGATTTGACTGTGGAGCGTGGATTTGTCTTTTGGTTGGAATGAGTTAAAGGTGGTGAAGTCTCTTAGGGAATATCACAGTTTGGGATTCCTGTGTGATGCTGAGTAATTGAAATCTTAATTCCTGAGTTCATCTGTCTGGGAACTGGAGTGAGGAGAGATTAATTCATATTTCAAAGATCCTCGGCTGAAGCCTTCCCTGGACTCAGGTGGGGTTGGTGGGAGCATTTCCCAATAAAACCAGGCCCTGTTGCTTTGTTTCAGGAGGGATGATGGAGAGAAAATGGATTTTTCTTTTTCTTTCTGGGAGATGCCTTGCAGCAAAGCCAAAGCTCTGAATTTTCCAGAGCCTTCTCAGGCAGATCAGCTCTTGGAATCTGTAACTACAACAGCTCCTCCAGAGGTTTTACCTGAGCCTCATTCCGTATAAAACACTCACATCCCTCACCCATCTCCACTCCAGGGAATATTTCCAAATGTACTGAGTGTGGTTGTAACGATTTAAAATGAAAAATGCCACCATTAAAGAAAAATGTAATGAGCAAAATACCTTTTTAATGAGCCTAAAATGGAATGGAGATGACAGTGACAAGAGCAGCTCAGTGAAATCCCAGCTGCTCCTTTTAATTGCTCCTAATTTGCTCTCAGGTGCTGGTAATTGGAACAATTTGCCTCCAGGAACCTGTGAGGTCTCAGACATTAATTGATTTTGTCTTGCTTAATCAACCTTGCTAAAAACAGAGCTCATTTCGCTGCCTCCTTTTCAGCTCAGCGCTGTTCTGGGCTGAGACATTGGGCAGAAAATGTGCCCAGCACCCACCCAAGCCCATCCCCAACCCTGGGGCTGAGTCAGGGGAAGCTGGAGCACCTCTGTTTGCTGTTCTGTTCCTGAAAAATACCCCTAATGAGGCAGCAGAGCTTTGGGAGATGGATTAAATTGAAAAAGGTGCTACTTGGGGTTCATTCCAACTCAACCAGCACTAACAAATGTGGTGTTTGTGGGCATTTTTCTTCCTCGTGCTCTTAGAGCAGGTAAATTTTAATGGAAAAATAAGCTCTGCCCTTGCACGGGCAGCGAGAGAGAATAAATCACAGAATGGGCTCTTTAATTTTCTTTTGAAAAACAAGTCAGGTTCTCAGTGTTGTGGTTTAAGGAGGCTCTGTTATTCTGTTTCAGGATAATTTATTATATTATTATCGCCCGGTACAGAAAAATAGTGGAGGAGACATCTCAGAAAACACTGGAGTGCCCTGGAGCGAGGTCAGTGTTTGGGAACAGGAGCCATCCTCAGGGCCTGGAATCTTGTTCCCAAATTATTCCTGAGCCACGGGAGGGTGGCTGAAGCTCAGAGCTGCTTTCGCTGCCTCGTTAATCCCACATTGTGCCTCTTGCCTCCAGTCAGAGCTGGGGAAAACCCAGGGAATGTCACTGAACATCCTCAGCAAAAGGGGAGCAGCCCTGGACTGGCCGTGGAATTGCTTTGGGGTCACTCTGCTCCCTCCAAACCCAGACCTTGCAGTTGCTGCAGTCCAGGCACCGCTTCAGGAGAGCCGATTTGATGCTCGAAAATCCCCCATAATTTCAATTTTTAAAAAAGCTTACCCTATTTAATAAATTCCTTATCATTTCCTGTAATCAATTTTAGGTTTACCAGAATTTTGAAGGTGTTTTTCCCTGGTGAGATCTGGGTCAGGGCATCCTCTCCATCAAAATGTTTAGGATCTTTCCCATCTGATTTGAGGGCATTGAGGAGAATCGCCCCTCGAAAAGAGCAGTTCCGTGTTTGCTGCATCCACACCGAACACGATTCCTTACGGCTGTAAATTTCCATTTGCCATCACCCATTTTCCAGAAGGAAGTAGATTGTGAGCCTGGGAAGATTTATTGCTCCATTCTAAAATATCCATCATTTTCTACCCAGCCCTGCTGCTGACATCCACTGAACGGCCACAGATAGACTGCTAAAGTACTTTAAAAAAGTTTAAAAAAAAAGACATTACAATATATCCAGATATTTCAAACCCTTTTGCGTGGCATGGACAACCCTGGAGCCATATTTCACAAAAACCTATTTACAGTTCAGCTCTATACTTTTTCTGCTTATATCCTTTCAAATGGCTCTGTACTGCTAAGGCTTTTTTTTTTTTTTTTTCAGAAACAGAAATTTTCCCTGCTGTGACATCACTGCTTGTCCTCCTCACCCTCACAAGATCTGACCTCAGGTGTTGGGGTTTTCTTTGGGTTTTTTTTGGGTTTTTTCTGGAGTGTGTGTAAATTTCTGGTAAATTCAGTGCTTTTATGAGGGAATGTATTGGCTAAATATTGNGTTTTTGGGGGGTTTGGGGGTTTTTTTGTGGTTTTTTTGGTTGGGTTTTTTGGGATTTTTTGGTTGTTTTTTTGGGGGGGTTTTTTTGTTTGGGTTTTTTTTTTGTGGATTTGTTTTCTTTTTTGGTGGAACCATCCTTGCAAACCCCAAGATTTACAGGCAGGGAAGGTTTATAAGGATCCCAAATTTAGGGTGGGACTTTCCAAACGGTCCCAACCTTGAGCGCAGCCAGGTTTGAACTCCATTACCCAGCAGCTTGTCAAAGCTCCACCCTAAGGCTGTGCGAAATTATTCTGGTGGCCAGGAGAGAGTATTTACCCAATGTCAACCATTAAACATGACTGCCCATCCAAATCCAGCCCCTCCTTATGCCTGGCCTGTGCAGATGTGCAGCACAGAAGGAGCAATTCTCTTTTCCCTCCTCGCTGGAGCTCTGGCTCTCATTTTTGGTGTGTGCCCGCGGGTGAGGAGCTCATTTGTGGAGGGGTGATCCCATCCTGGGGCCGTAATAACCCTTGACCACGCAAAAACCCCGAGGTGTCCAACCCCGTGGGTGCTTTTGCGAAGCCCAAGCCCAAAGAACTGCCCAGGATGGGAACACAGAGCTCTTTATTCCTGCTCTGCCATCATCCCCCAGCCCTGGGGTTTTTAGGTTCCCCTTTGTCCTGGAGTTTCCCCCGGGGGACCAAAAAAACCTTAAAAAAGCACTGGTTTTGACACAGAAATCCTTCAATATTCCTGAATTTTTTTTTTCTTTCTAAAGAGTCCTAATTTCATCTCAGGGGGGAAAAAAAAATTTAAAAGCATTTTCAAAAGGAATCAGGAATTATTGTTGTCATCCTACAGCGAGTAGGATTTGAATTAGAGGAGGAAAAATTTCATTATGAGCTTCACTTCTGGTGAATGTGTGAGTTTTCCAGAGGGGGAGAGCAAAGGAAAGGGAGAAAACAGGGAGGAAGGCAGAAAATGGGGATAACTCACATGAAATATCCTTCTGAAATAGCCAGTGTGACACAGTAATTTATAAAAATATTTAATGCCATAATTATTTAATTGCCAGGTGGGAACCTGGCACCGCTCCGTGTGGGGACATTCGAGGGGAGGTGACAGACATGGCCCGGGGGTGGCAAGAGAGGCTTGGGAAAGGGTAGGAGAAATCCCCGCCGAGCTCAGCTGTGCCCACCTTGTGCTGGGGAGTCCGAGATCTCAGTGGTGCAGCCCAGCAGTTTGTAGGGCAGGGCTGGATGGGATTTTGGGGAGGAATCCTTCCCTGGGAGGGCGAGCAGGCACTGGCACAGGTGCCCAGAGAAGCTGTGGGTGCCCCTGGCAGTGTCCCAGGCCAGGTTTGAGCAGCCTGGGGTAGGGGAAGGTGTCCCTGCCCATGGCAAGGACCCTTTGGGGTCCCTGCCCACCCAAACCATTGAGAAACAGGTGGTCAATGGGAAACTCAAGTTAACTATTGAGAGGCAGAATATGTAAATTCTAAAACCTAGGAAAACAGAATTCCCTTAATCTTGTCAGGATAAGAGGGACAAGAATCTGTTTGAGGCCAGCACAGAAACCCTGAATCACCCACCAAGGGCTGCCCATGCTCCAGAGAGAAAGGTGAAAAGTGCACTGTGATGAAGACTCCAGATCTTCATCACGAGCAGACCCCCAAAGACCACCAGGGCACACAGCGCATGCGTGGCACACAGCTAATGATATTAATGATTTCTGAGAAATGATTTGTATAACCACTCCTATCCCGGGGAATGTGATGAATATTCATGAGTGTTACCCAAAATATTGTGTGTTGGCAGTGCCGGGGTGTGTGTGTTTGGAGGAGTGAATCCCCACACCCTGTGCCGAATAAAGCAAATAAAATAAAATAAAAAATAAAGCAAATCCCCACTGCTCTGACTGTGTCTGAAGTGTCTCTGGGCCTGCTTGGGGCAAATCACCATTTTGTGATCCTGTGAAAACGGCAGAAAATCGTCAGTTTGGGGGTAAAACAGGAGCTGAACCCCCAAATTCAGGGCTGGAGAAGGACAAGGTCACTGTGCTAATGAAAACAATCATAAAAGAAAAGTATTGGGGACACCCAAACTGTGAAATCCTAAATCCCACAGCCTCCCCCTCTGTCCCCAGCCCTTTTATTGTCAGAGCAGCTGAAACCCCACGGGGCTGTGGGACTTTGCCCTCCTAACGGGGACAAGTGACAGTGCTGGAAGGTTCTGGGGGCTGCCTTGGGGTGTCCTTTCAGTGATGTCAATTTTATATTGTGGTGGTCACTAAAACATTCTTTTTCCCAGGCAGACTGCAAAAGCTGGAATTGCCAAATCTTCCGAACTCAAAAATGGTTTTAGGCCTGGTTTTCTCTGAGAGCAAGAAAGGAGGAATTATTTTTACATTTAATGATTTTGCACACTATTAGTGGACAATAAATAAGTGGGAATTGAAAGCATCAGCTCTGAATCCTCTTTGGAGGTTTAAAATGAGATTGCTCACAGTGCTTTAATGACAATTTCTCCCTCCTCACTCCTATTTTTTTTTGGGGCAGAGGCAGCGGGAGGTGTGGGGCTGGATGTCCCAGCAGAGGGGTGGCCCTGGGGTGACAAGAGTGGCGTGGCCCTGGGGTGACAAGAATGGCGTGGCGCTGGGATGACAAGAATGGCTTGTACGTGGGGTGACAAGAATGGCTTGTACCTGGGGTGACAAGAATGGCGTGGCGCTGGGGTGACAAGAATGGCGTGGCACTCGGGTGACAAGAATGGCATGGCCCTGGGGCGACAAGAATGGCGTGGCACTCAGGTGACAAGAATGGTGTGGCACTCAGGTGACAAGAATGGCGTGGCACTGGGATGACAAGAATGGCGTGGCACTTGGGTGACAAGAATGGCTTGTACCTGGGGTGACAAGAATGGCGTGGCGCTGGGGTGACAAGAATGGCATGGCGCTGGAGCGGCAAGAGTGGCGTGGCCCTGGGGTGACAAGAATGGCGTGGCCCTAGGGTGACAAGAATGGCGTGGTGCTGGGGTGACAAGAATGGCGTGGCATTGGGGTGACAAGAATGGCGTGGCCCTAGGGTGACAAGAATGGCGTGTCCCCGCTCCTCGCGAGGTTCAGAGCCGCGGGGACATCGTCACTATTGCGGCTCCGAGCGGCCGAGGTCACCCCGGTTCATCTGCTTCATACATTGGGAGCCTTCTCCTCATTACCAGCCAAACAAACCTTTATATTTTTGCACACGTTTATGTTGATTTTGTGGTTTCTGAAATTGGATTCTGTCTCCTACGGGCCTGAGTTTCCACGGCAACCCCAGCCCTTATCTGCTGCTGCTGTTTGGCAGACAGACAACAAGGCCTTTCAGTTTACTTCTCCCATTTTTCCCCTAATATTATTTTCTTTTAAAACTTTTTTTTCTTATTCACCATGTTCCTTTTTTTTCTTTTTTTTTTTTCCCCTCCCCCTGCCCTTTTTATATTATTTTTACTTTCCCCAACCCCTGTCATTTAAAAATCACATAATTAATTGAGCACATCCTGTGCCACACGGGGCTGCCACGGCTTTGAAGTCCCAATAGATCATTTTATAGAGCCGTGGGTACCATTTTTTCCGAGGCAGCACCAGGCGCCAGCGCCAGGCCTTGTGGAATTTAGCATATCCTACTCCAGGTATGATAAAGAAACCTTGGCACCTTCTGTTTGTTTTTACTAATTTCCTTTCCAAACTGCCTTTTCAATATAGAGGAAAGACCTCAGGACTTAAAGTTTGTTATTTTCTCTCCAAAGTTAGTCCCTGTTCCCCCTGGCTCCCTCCCTCCCCTTCCTTTAAACCAGACTGAACTGCTTCTCCTCTCTCCATGCTAAATTTGCTTTTTTTCCCTTTTTCTTTTCTTCAGGAAAGTGTGGTCTGATTTAGCATCGTGGAGCTCCGAGCTGTTACTGATCCTGCAGCAGCAGTGAGGCAAAAAGACCCTGACAGGCTCTATTAACCCTTAAAAACAATAAATGATCTCATCAGCTCCTCCAAGACAGAAGAAGAAATAAGAATGCGATCATTGACTTGGGTGAGGGAACAAGGCTTTGGGGGATTGGGGCTGAAATCCATCCCCGAAGGCCCTGGTGTTGGAATTAACCAAGAGGGGCTGAGTTTGTGCTGAGCTGGAAAGTGTCTCAGCACTAAAAAAGGAGAATATGGATGCACAGGCATAGCAGAATCTATCTATATCTATATATATTTATATATATTTATATATATTTATATATACTTATATATATTTATATAGATTTATATAGACTTATATATATTTATTTATATTTATATATATTTATATGTGAACAACAGAGAGAGGAAGACAAAAACGGAGCGGAAAAATCTTAAAAAAAAGTGAAAACCAATAATAAATAAATGAAAAATGAAAAATGATGAATAAAGTGAAAACAAAGCCTGCACCATGTTGCCTCCTGCATTTGCAACAAAAGGCTGCAACCCCCCCCCAAAAAAATTCTTTAAATCCAAGTCAGGATCTTCTAGAGATGCATTTAAAATTGTTAATTTCTGTGGTTTTTTAGCACTTTTTGAAAAGACACACAGGATCACCCGGGGTGGTTTTACCGCCAGAATGAATCCGTGCAGAGTGATTCTCTTCCCTCAGCAATGATGGGAATTCTGTGGCACAGAAAATAAGAAAAATGAGATTTTTTTTTTGTACAGACATTTTAAGCCAGCTCCTGACATCCGATGGGAAATCACAGTCCTGTCTGGGAGCTCCTGAAAAGCATTTAAAAATCCTGTCCAAAAAAATCTTACTCTCCATCAAATTTTCAACAGTTTAAAACTGATTTCTGGGCATATTTATACTTCATTTTATAGAGCTTCCTTCATTTCATGGCTACTTGGGGTCTTATTCAAAATCCCACGTTGGAAATGAAAAGATTTCCATTGTTTCCGATGGGCTTTGGATGAAACGGTGGAGAAACTTTCTGTGGGACTAAAAATAGGAATCAATTCATTATGGAATCCCAGAGGTTCATTCTAAGAGCCTGGAGAGCAGGAATTCCTCTGTCTGTGGGGCAAACCCATTCAATTCCTCATCTTGTGCCTTGTGTTTTCACTCTGAGCTGGATAAACAGGCAGAAAAAATTTATTTATTTATGTAATTTGATATTCAAATGCTTTTCAAAATTATGTCGGTAGCAAAATGAGTGAATTGAACAGGGCTGCAATTAAAAGTTGAGATTTTCAATCATTCATAATCCTCTAAGAACAGCTGGTTTATGTAGTGGATATTTTATGATGCCATTAAATATTTTTATAAATTACCGTGTCACGCTGGCTATTTCAGAAGGATATTTCATGTGAGTTATCCCCATTTTCTGCCTTCCTCCCTGTTTTCTCCCATTCCTTTGCTCTCCCCCTTTGGAAAACTCACACATTCACTGGAAGTGAAGCTCATCATGAAATTTTTACTCCCCTAATTCAAATCCTACTTACTGTAGGATGACAACAATAATTCCAGATTAGTTTTGAAAATGCATTTTAATTTTTTTTCCCCTGAGATGAAATTAGGACTCTTTAGAAAGAAAAAAAAAATTCAGGAATATTGAAGGATTTCTGTGTCAAAACCAGCGCAATGACCTGCGGTGATAGTTTTGATTTTTTATTTCTCAAGATTCGCAAACAGCTCCTGTCAACCGAAACCCCCAATATTTGGTGAATAAATCATAGAAGAAATGTCATTGTTTTCCTTCATTTCCAACCTCCTGGGGCTCTGGGAGTTTTGTCCCTGGTTTAACAGAGTCAATATTCCATGGATTCTGTGGAAGGGATGCTCAGCCTTGGAGAGCACCTCCATCCAACCTCCACAGACAGCAGCCTGACCAGCACTCAGTTCCTCTGGAATTCTGTGGGCTCCAGGGAATTCAGCCCCACAGGTGAACCTATCCATTTCAGTGAGAAAACCCCATAAATCTGGTCTGCATTTGGACCCAAAGGTTGGGCAAATTTCAAATGATTTGGGGTGACGCTGCAAGCGATTCCTCCTCCCGTGGTCTGCACGGGGCAGAAAGTGAGAATTCAATCTGTGTGTGAGTGGTGGGAGTTATTTCAAACTGCCACTGGGGCTTTATGATAATTTCTTTAACTCTAGAACTTGTTCAGTGCAAACCTACAGGTTTTTTTTTTTTCTCTCCTGCACGAGGCAAAGCAGACAATGAAGTTGCAGAAAGTGTACGAGGCTGGTTTTGTTTAACTTTGGTCTTCTCAATTTACTCTCCCTGCCACTGCCCTCTGGATATTTTTATGGAAGCGAAAGAAAATGCTCCTTTTATGAATTAGAGCTATGCATGGGGGTGACTCATTTGGCAATATTAATAAGAGGTAGAGTCAGTTTTATTTTGAAATCTCCTCCAGAATTATTTGGGTGAAAGAGGAAAATGGTCAGATTGCAAGATGAGGCTGTTTGCTGCACAGGGAGGGTTTTGCCTTTCACTAATTCTGCAGAATAATGAGATTAAAAAGAAAATACCCAGCATGGGCTGCAAGGAGAGCTCGTTCCAGGGAAAGCCAGGCTGGGATATTCTTGTTTTGGAGGTGTGAGTGCAGCTCAGGCTGGGAAAGGCTGGGAATTCTGCAGCCAAAGACAGGATTTGGTGAAGGGAGATAACACCACACCAGCTCCAGGCACGGCTCTTCCTCTTGAGCTGTTTTTCCGTGGATTGTGAATGGATCCTGCGGGCACAGAGCAATTCCCTGACTTTGCAGGGCAGAAATGAAGCCTGAAGCAGCTCCTCCCCATGATTTGTGCTTTCGGTCTGTCTCAGCACAGGGTGGATGTGACAGTTCTGTCTCGAACGCCCAAAACTGCTGTTGGATCACATAAGGTCTTCCACATCATAACATCAGCCTGAAAAATAACACTAAACTCCAAACGAACAGTGAGCGAGGAGAAGAAGGAAGGCCATCGATTGTATTCACAAATGAATCATTTTTTTGTAGCACTCCAACCCTCCCAACCCCACCAGCGTGGCCCTCCTGTCTCATTTCATGCCCTGAATTACAAAAATCATTCTTCATGTCGCCAGGTGATTTTTGCAGGCAAGTGCAAACCCAGGGCAGGGCTCTGCTGAAAGCTGTGCACAGATAACCGAAGGGAAATGTGCTTGGGTTGGAACTCCAGCCCGGGTGGCTCACATTGGCTGCCCTTTTCACTCCTTTTGCTTCTCCACAACATCACATCCTTTGTTTTACTCCATCCTGAATTTCCAAGGCTCCATTTCCATCCTTCATCCTCCCCGTTGTCTGTAGTGTAAAAGAGCAATGTGAGCAACTCCCATTTGTCAGCTCTCACCTCAAACCACTCTGTGTCTATCCACAAATAACTCCCCAATAATTAAATTGTTCAGGTTTTGATCTTGCTCACAGGAGCAGAGCGATTCCCATTCCCTCCTGAATTGGATTCTCCTTCAGGGTTTGATTCAAGCCCTCCCTTTTGCTCCGATTCGATTCCTCCAGACCCGGGGACCGATAGGGCCCAGCACAGCACCGAGCCTCTGTTTTCTCTGTAAATACAGCCTACAAAATTTCAACAAGTCAGCCCTTGTGTGCCACACCGGGAGATTGATGACAAACCACATTATTTTTCCCCTCCATAGAACTGCCCACAATTACAGCGGCACTCTCTGCAAACACTGCTCTGTTTTTGTCCAGCAGCGAAAGGGCACCGGCACGGGCTGGGAGCTGGAGGCAACACTGAGCAGCATTATTTGGGCAAAATGCCCTTTTCTTCCCTCTTTTTTCCCCCTCCATCCGTGATAAAATATCGGAGCTGATTGTGCCACGTGGGTTTGTGCAAAGCCATGAACTCACCGGCAAAGGTTATCTCAATAGCAAGGTAGGGAAAGGAGGGGCTCAGGCTTGGAAAAATTCCCTGAGCTGCTCCCAGAGCAGGGCAGTTGGTGAAATTGGGATTATTGGTGGTTCTGGGAGGTTAGGTTTGTGCCATGCTGGGGTTTTGATCCCAAAATCTCTATTTTCTTTTTCATAATTCAGTTGTGATCACTTAGAGAACGCCGGCACCAGGCAAATCCCCCAAGCTGTAAAACGTCAGGAGTGAACGATTATAAAATTAATAAATTTTATATCTATTAAATTGTAATAAAATTTTATTATAAACTAATAAATTAAAAAATAAAAATAAAAGGTAATAAAAGGCTCCATCTCCTGAAAGAAGAACACTTCCCTGGAGCAGCGGCACCACACTGCTGTTGTCACACATCATCCCCAATAGCCATTATTTCAAATATCCACTTTTCAAATCCCTAATTCTCATCCTGCCACCCCTCCTGCATTTCGCTGCCCCTCTTCAGCCACAATGAGCCTGGCACAGCAGCGATCGCTGGGTGCTCTGATGATATTTCCAGAAATCTGCTGTCCTGCAGATAACCAAATTCCCAGACTCCGCGGAGAACTCGGGAGCAGAACACCTGAAAATCAGAGCTTCCTTTCAAGTGAAAAATGCTCCGAGCATCAAACATCTGTCAAAATTCCCTCGTTTGTCACGAGGCTGCCGCGGCCTCATCCATCATGCTGCCACATGCGCTGGAAATGGTGCTGAAAAGATCCAAGTCATTGCCTCCAAAATGTTTTCTTTATCTCTGGGCACCTTCAAATCTTCCAGGAGAGCCCTGAAGTCTCCGCTCTCCACGCTCACTGTTTATGAAATGTGTTGAATTTGTGTCGTTTGTGTGCGAAATGAGGGTTTTTTTCTTCCTTCAGGGGCACTTCTGGTCAGAACAGGGATGTGCAGCAGATTTCTGAGTGATAAAGAACCCTCTTGTGTTAAGTTTGCCCCTTGAAATTTTAATTATTTTCTGCTAATTCAACTTTTAAAAAAAACTTATTTACTTAGATCGTTTATTTACTTAAATAAATGGTGACATTCCAAGAGATACAGAATATTCAGAGTGCTGTAAATTAGAAATTAAAGACTTAATTCTTCTACTCTGGCACACATATTACCAATATTTAGCCAAAATGTGGGAATTTCAATGAGACCAATTAAATCAACCCAATTTTTAGGGGCTAAAAATACAATTTCTACAGTTTCTCATGCCTGTAGAAAAATTTTATATGCATTTCTCTGATTGGTACCGTGAAGTTTCTCAATAATTTCTGTGAGACTATTGTGGATTTTAAGCTTATTTAGCTCTAGGAAAGATACACAAATTCCTGAAAAAAAGAGTTTAAAATTCCTCTGGAATTGCAAAGTGGCTTTACATTGATCATTTGAAGAGAAATCATTCTAAAAACTTCAGAATCTCCTGATCAGTCCAAGTCAACAGCTTGGGAGTCTTTGCAAGGAGGAAAAATTCAAGCTGTGGCCTTGCATGGGATGGCGAGGTGAAAACCAGGGAAGAGCTGACGTTGTGTTCCTTTTCCTTAAATTAAAAATAAAAAGGAAAAAAGAGAAAAAAGGAAAAAAGAGAGAAAAGGAAAAAAAAAGGGAGAAAGAAAAAAGGGAAAAGGAAAAAGGGAAAAGGAGAAAGGGGAAAAAGAAAAAAAGGGAAAAGGGAAAAAGGGAAAGGGAAAAAAGGGAAGAAAAAAGGGAAATAAAAAAAAGGAAAAATGAAAAGAAAGGGAAGAAGAAGAAAAGAGGGAAAAGGAAAAAAAAGGAAAAAAGAAAAAAAAGGAAAGAAGAAAAGAAAGAGAAGAAGAAGAAAAAAGGGAAAAGAAAAAAAAAGGAAAATAGAAAAAAAAGAAAGGCAGCAATAAAGCAAAAGGCACTTCCTACAGGTAGCCATTAAATCATTCACCACTCAGCTCCTCCGAGAGCAGAGGGCTCCTCTCTCTTTTCCAGGAGGGGTTTTGGGGAACCATTCCTCATCCCGAGCTCGGTGTCCTCACCCTGGGCACAGTCCCAGGCTCCACCAGGGCAGCCCCGCAGTGTTCCCGCCATGGCCTCGCGCCCATAGATCACTCTCCAGAAAGTTCTCCATGGCTCCCCGTAGAGGAGGCCGAGGGCTCTGTTCTGCTCCTGATAATGTGCTAATGCTCCCAGGCCGGGCGTAAATCTTCCCCCGATCATCATTTGTCAACGTCACAACATGGGGCTGGAAACGGCAAAAAAAAACCCCAAACCCAACAAAAAAAAAATAGAGTAGGATGAGATAGAAAACGTGGCTTTGTTTTTTTCGTCCCTCCCATGTGGTTTCCCCCTCCTCTCCCCCTTCTCCTTTTCTCTTAATCTCTAAACCATCTGATTGTAGGGAAATGGTAAAGAAAGTGTTTGGTTTTTTGGGTTTTTGTGCGGGTGCACACGTGCAGGGTTTGCTGGACACTTGGAAATGGAAACTCGGAGCTTGTTGGAGGAACCTCTGCCACCTCTGCTGAGGAAAATGATTTTTGGGAGAGGGTTGGTCGCCCTGGCGCTGCTTCCCAGTTTAGTCATCGTTGGGGCTGATCAAATTAGATGGAAAAACACGATCGTATCAAGAGCCCTGATGGCTGAGGGAATTTGTTTTTAATCATCTCGGAGGGAACAATCCCACAGACCACATCAAAATGTTCTCCAGAGCTTGTTTGAAGTGAAAAGGAGTCATGAGAGAGAAAATCGAACTTGTTTCGATGTTTTATTTCTCTTTTCCTTTTCAGTTATGTTCTTTTCAATTTTATTTTTTTCCGCCACCATCTTCTTGTCATCCTGATAAAATGGTTCTATTTAAAACATCTCCCGAAAATCACTGGATGGGGATATTTAGCTGATGTTTGTGCTCTGAACTGCCAAGGCAGACACATTTTGATGGTTTTACCCCTGGCAATTCCTTCTTGGGTAAGTCCAGAAAGTGAATTGTGATGGCATTTGGGTCCTGTCCCTCCCTCGTGTTTCTGTTACTAGATAAAAACCCATCAGTTTTTATCTAGTTTTTATCTAGTTTTTCTCTTGTACATCGATGGACAAGAAGGAAAATCAGGTGGTTTCTCCAGCAGAATTTAATTGGATCCACTGGGAAGAGCTGAGTGTTTGGATCTGATATTTTCATCATCTTCAGCCCAGCCAGGTCTTGTCTAGAAACAGATGAAAGCAGGTAGGAACTGAAGGGAAAATAAATACAAATTGATGGAGAGACACCAACCCCAGCTCAGAGCCCTGCTGTTTTCAGTCAATTAGGATTAAATCCATGGACAGGACAGGATAATCCAGAGCTCCAAGCCCTCCCAGCCATTCCCAGCAGTGCCACTGAAATCCCAGAAGGCATCAGTGCAGATTGAGATCAGCCCCACACCCCCTGGGACACCCCTGGGGCAGTTTTGGGTGGCACAACCCAGCCTGCAATGCCAGGACAAGGCAGAATAAACAGAATAATTTTATTGAAACATTAAAGGATGGCATTGGTAGCCATTACTGGATTCCCAAATCCAGCCAGCCTGCAACTCTTCCAGGGTTGGAGTGAGGAGCTGTGAAACCTCTCCTTTGTCACACTCTGACATTCGATATGCGTTCAATATGAAATATTCAATATTCCACTCGAGGCTGAGCGCTCTCCCTGCATTGCAGTGGCTCCGGAGCTGCTCCCAGCCCTCTCCAGGCTTTATCTGCTGTGTCCCCTTACAGACTGATCTGAAATCAGGCCCTGGAAGGCTCGGGATCGCTGTCCGTGCAGAGCCCTGGCGGCGTTCCCGAGCCCTGGCGTCCTCCTCCAGCCCAATTAGGTTTCACCTCGGGTAACTCTCCAAAAGCAAAGCCTCAATAATCAGAACGAGATGGGCAAGAAGTCAGGAAAAGGCAAATGGGAGCCTGAAATGTGGCATGAAGGGCTGGTGGAAAACACACCATGGGATTGTTTCCATGGGGGAGCTTGGGTGCCCTACAAGGGCTGGGAGGGACAGGGGCACCCCGGGGTGGGATGGGGACGGGAGAGCTCCTGGGCCAAGCTCTGCTCCTAACAGGATCCTCACGGAGCAGGTTTTGGGTTTCACACCCTGCTGGTGATTTGGTGTTGGGAGGATGAGGAGGAAAATGTTTGTGGGGTCTTTCTCTGGGGAGGAAACCCTTTTGGGTTTTGTTGCTCTCCCAAATCTCAGTGCAGCTTCCCGGGGATCCTGCCACGCTTTTTGGAGTTCCCTACAGCCTGGGAATTGGTTTGGTGATTTGTGGGGCAGGGTGAGGCTCAGGTTCAGCATCCCTGGCTGGGCACCACTGCTGTCCTTGTGAGCAGGACCCAAAGGGAGAGGGAAAAGCGAACACGGAGCAGGGATTGCTGCAGCACCCCATCCCTGCAGCCCTGCGGCACTGGGAATACTGGGAACACTGGGAATACTGGGAATAATGATTCCAGCCCCTTCCTCACCCATCACCATCCTCTCCCTGCATCCCCTATGGCACTGGGAATACTGGGAACACTGGGAACACTGGGAATACTGGGAATACTGGGATGGGGGAGTGGTTGGGTTGATTCCAGCCCCTTCCTCACCCATCGCCATCCTCAGAGCCCTGGGGCACTGGGAATACTGGGAATACTGGAAATACTGGAAATACTGGGATGGGGAGAGGCTGGGTTGATTCCAGCCCCTTCCTCACCCTTCACCATCCTCAGAGCCCTGAGGAGCCACCCCGCCCTGATGGATGGGGTTATTCCATGGGAACGCCAGGGGAAACGGGGCTGGAATTATCCCTCCTCTGCTGACTCTTTAACTGGCTCTTCATTGGGTATGTTTTCTATAAACAGAGATTAAATTAAAAAAAAAAAAAAAAAAAAAAAAAAAAAAGACACTGGAAATACTCTGAGGAAAGTGTGTCTTTGGGAGCCAAATGAAACTCCACATAATCCTTCTTCTCTCTGCGAGAAGAGAATAATGTCCTCCAATTAATTATATCGAGGCATATAATTACACACTTATACAGTCAAAGACATTTTGTAGCAGAAACGAGATTGAATGTCAATTCCAGCTTCCAAAACCACACGGAGTTAAAACAAATTTTAGCTCCCATATTGAACTTTTCAAGCCACTTTTATTAATATGTAGAGCGATTATTGTTGACTGGACAAATTATTTGGGATGGAGTTTTTGCTGCAGTGCAGAGCTGGCACTGCAGAATGCCAGACTCCACAGAGAACTGCAGTAAGCCAATATATCTGTGCAAAAAACCCTGGATTTTCAGAGATTGTTATCGAAAATAAATGCTGAATAATGGCTGGTTTGGCCAAGAACAATATGTGTTCTTCTTACTTAGGGGTTCCTTATTTCCCTGTGGATATTTGGCCTCCCTGTGTCATTTTCCTCCCCAAATTCATCCATGTTGGATAGAACCAATGGCTCTGGTGTCGAGCTGAAAGCACAAGATAAATTACTGGAAGATACTGAGCAGCATTTTCACTCTGGGACCGAAAGGGAAGAGCGGCTCCTAAAAAAATAGCATTGATCACCTCATGATTATTAAAAATAATCAAGCCCATTATAGAAAAATCAGAAAAATATTGCACTTTAAGTATGAATATGCACTCTTGGATATCTACTGAGGAATTCTTTTTTTCCGGCAATGTTTGCTGATGGATTCTGATGTTTCCATCAGACCTTCAGGCCACAGATTTTTCCTTACAGCTTTTGATCCTGAGTGTAAGGAGATATTTTATCACAGCCCTGTAACTATCAGCTCCAAATGATTATTTGCCTCAAGTTAAGCATGAGCTTAACTCCTCTCGCTGGCTCTGACATGGACATTCCCACCAGTATAATATTCCCAATCCCTCCTGTTATTACAGCATTCCCCATAACGGGAACCCCAATATTACTGAGGCCTTTCCCAACCTTGGCCAATGTCAACACAAATGGGAGGTGCTATTTCATTAATTTCCCCTGACTAGGGACAAAAATAACTCCATCCATGTCTTGGTTTTGTGTTTCAACCTCCAGGAGAATAATTTTCTTAAAAAATAAAGAAATTGGTTACTTTATACCCCGGCTGGTTACATTAGACTGTAATTTCACAAGGCATCGGTGATTCCGGCGGCTGATTTTCTGACAGGCAAAAAAAATGACCACACACTCGCGAGCATCAATAGTCACCTCTCCTCATGCGTGAAGCACACGGACACATTTTTGGCCATCGGGGTCTGAGCGGCAGAGAAGGGGAAGGAAGGAGCAGAGACGTGTTTTGGGTTCCCGACACGCGGGGTTGATGAACGGGGATCCCGCGGTGAGGACAGAAAAATGGGTCCCCGTGGGGCAGGGCGAGATGTGCGCTAATAACAGAGAGAGAGAGCGAATCAGGGCAAGCACAGCCTCCTGCCGCGGGACAGACCGCGGAGAACGGCGGAAAATGGGGCAGAGGGACAAATTCACTGCCCAGGGACAGCTGGGTGTCACGGTATTTATCTCTTCTGTCTCCTCAGCTCATCCCAAAGCTGGATTTGGGGGGTTGGTCCATTTTTTGGGGTGTTCAGCCTGTGTTTGATGAGGGGTTAAAATGAACCTTCTGCAGGGTTCTGTTATAAATTTGTAGCAACCCAAATCTTTAAAATCTCTGTGTAATAAAGGCCACGTGCACGACCCTGAAACTCTTGCAACAAATGGCTTTCCTTTTTTTTTAAAATATATTTTATTGTTATGATTTTTTTAATGCTGTGCAATCAGCAATAACACCACAATCACATGTTTGAAGCTGGTATTAATAATTTTACAGCCAGTAAACACCTGAAACCTCTCCTCTCCTCTCTTTATTGGCTCCCTGGATTTTTATGAGTGTATTGCTGCAAATAAGGGAGCGCAGGGAGTTGCCATATTGGGAAAGACCAGGTGCCCATCTGTTTCAAAATCATTCTTGGAGTTAAGCTTGAAATGCTTTAAAATCACGTGGGGTTGAATTTTGACCCAATTTTGATCCCTGACCTTCACTTTGCTGTGATGGCAAAGCAGATTGACAAAAAGAGCTCTGAGTTTTGGCTCTGTAAAGGATCCAGGAGAGGAGCAGAGTGAGAGAGGGGAAAATAATTCCTCAGCTTTGCTAAGGGTGCTCTGAGAGGGTTAGCATTGTATGGAGTCACCTTTTCCTGTGGGACTGTCCACCCCTGAGGTCTCCTAGGGGGACATGGGACAAACTTGTGGCTGTCCCTGGATCCCTGGCAGTGTCCAAGGCCAGGCTGGACAGGGCTTGGAGCAGCCTGGGACAGTGGGAGGTGTCCCTGCCATGGCAGGGGTGGGATGGGAGCAGATTTAAGGTCCCTCCCAACCCAAACCATTCCAGGATTCCGTGATCCCAAGATCTATTTCAGCCAACGTGTGCATGGCAGAGAGGAAGGGCTGGGTGGGGTTTTCTTGGCCTGAAGGATGTGCCCAAGTCTGTCCTTGTCCCACGAGGATCTAAACCCTTTGCTGGACGTGGATTCCCTCCAAAAGCCAGGGCTGGTGAGGGCTCGGCTCTGCTTTGGAAGGACAGTGCAGACAATGTCCTTTTCCGTGTGGATTCAAAGGAGGGCTGGGGCAGAGGGGAGAGTTAAACCCAGGCCTCTCCAATCCCAAATTAACCTTAACCCCTGCATTATTGTCCTCTCTCGTGTGAATGTTGCCTGTGCACATTGTGTACAAACGGGAGAGAGATTTACTGGAGAAATAACCTCAGCCACAATCATCCACGTGTGTACATGGATATAAATATGAATATTCTCAATGGCAGCCTGCAAAAGCATCGCCTCATAAAAAGTCTCTGAACACTCAGTAAATTCTGGGCCAGATTTCAACTTGTGTTCCTGAGATAAGGACCGGAGGGAGGAGGAAGAAAAAGACAGCAGCAATCCTTTCATCCCCCTGGCCACAGCTGCTGGGGCCGTTCCTTTCAGCAGATGGGAATAAAAATAGATATATTTACAATTTACAATTGCAGTTGGATGGAGAAAGGAGCAGCAGTGAACACAGAGCAGTCGTTTGCTAAACCCATAATAGTGAGGATTATGCAGTGCTGCTGCTACAATAACATTCGTTTGCTGTCAGCGCTCCTGTGTAAAAACAAATTAGCAGGATGATTAATGAACATCCCGAGCAGCATGTGGATTCTCCTCTGCGATGCTCCAGCCCAGTGTGAAATGTGCTGCTCTGAGCTGTCCCTGCTCTCTGCGCTGTGCTGTGCACACCTGGTGGGCTCCGGCAGAGGTGGTTTTTGGCCACGGGGTCTTTTTAGGGGTTTTATTTAAATAACAATAGAGAAAACGGAATCCAGAAACAGGTGCTGAAGTGAGAAGTGTCTCCTCTAGGTTTAGTGTGACCTGGGGGTGGCTTTGGGGAGAGGGGTCCTGCTGCCAGCCCCAAGAAATATCCCTTGGACTGGCAGAGATGAGGATAAAATGAAACAGGTCACGAAGTTTGGGGAGCATGGTGGGATTTTGGGGTGTCCTGTGCAGGGTCTAGAGCTCCTCTGGATGATCCTTGTGCATCCCTGGGCTATCCCAGGGTGGGATTCTGAGGGTCCCCTGGGTGACTGTGGGACAGGAGGGAGCTGTGGGGGAAGGAGCAGAGCCGAGGAGCAGGCACAGAGCAGGGTCTGCTCCCTTCTCCCCCGGCAGTCCCTGCTCCATTGGATTTTCCTTTTGGAAATTCTAAATTTTTTTACTTGTTCCCAACTCACATACCTAAAGGGAATCAGAGCGAAAAGCGACCATGGAGAGCTGGAATCTGTCACCAAAAGGCACCTCCAGAGATCTCCTGCTTGTTTTTCCTGCTGTACCTATGGGGCCTGGAGCCTCGGGGTGTTCTAAACCTTTTTTCTCTTTGCAATACTCACCCATCTCTCTGGGATGTTTGGGATGATTCTGCAGAGCATTTCCATGGCAAATGAGGAGATGGTTGTGTTTTTTCACCAGAATTACTCAATGCATAATTAATCCCGGAGCTGGACTTTGAAGATCCTCGTGGGTCCCTTCCAGCTCAGGATATTCTGGGATTCTTTGATTCTACAAATGACCAAGGATGAAAGAGGCTCCCCGTGCGAGTTGTTATCCCACAAAGGGTGGACAGACAATCCCCAATCTGAGCCAGCCTTGCAGGGGGTGCTGCATTTTCCCAGGATGGATTTGTATTAAAAGGTGGAACCGATTTGGCTGCGAACACAAAACCCCAGAATGGTTTGGGGTGGGAAGGGAGCTTAAATCCCATCCAGTGCCACCCAGGGGCACATCCCACCATCCCAGGCTGCTCCAAACCCCATCCAGCCTGGCCTTGGGCACTGCCAGGGATCCAGGGGCAGCCCCAGTGTCCCCTGGTGCTGAGGGGTCCTGCAGGCAGAGCTCCTGCTCAGCACTTATGGGGTTAAGGGTGTTTTTTCTATTCCATACACACACACACACACAGGAGCCTCCAGGAGTTATATAATATAAAAAGGCTCTTTTCTCATATCCCCACAGCGCGCAATAGGACTCCACATATAGCACACCAAAAACATAAAAAAATAAAAGGAGCCCAAACACTGCCAAAATCTACATTTTCATTTGGCAAACTAGTTAAATCTATTCATAATCTGGTGCCTGAATCAGGTTTCAGACCAGACTAGACTGCCTTGGCTCCTGGTTTTTGTTGCTCGACCTGTCTCTGACTGAATTTAGCTATGATGTTACATCTTTAGCTGTAGAAAATTTCTAATAATGGTAGCCTGTTTTATTTTGCCACTGGAGGGTACAAGTTCCAGCATTTCCGTACCCAGGTCCAATTGGAGCTAGTTTCGGACTTTTTTTTGGACAGTAACCTCCCTTGTTGCTTTGCACTGTTTTCTTTTTGCCTTTTTTTTTTTTTTTTT
>VZRL01004879.1:60216-77605 GCA_013397895.1 Origma solitaria
TTGACAGTAACCCCCCTTTTTTTTTTGCCCTGTTTTTTTTTTTCCTTTTTTTTTTTTTTTTTTTTTTTTTAATTTTAATAATGTTCGCCCTCACAGCTTTCAGGAGGCGAAATGAAAACACAGCAAATGTGCAATGTGCAGTGTCAAAAATCCCTGTGAGCCCCAGGCACGAGCCCCACTCCTTTGGGGCTAAGTCAGTCCATGACGATGAGGATGGAGCCACAATTCCTGCTTGGAGATCGAGGCCACGGCTCCTCAAATTTCGATTTCGGTGCTGGGAATGAACATTAATTGAAAGTAAATTAATCCCTGCTTTTGGGCATTGGTGAGACCCCTCGGTGAATCCTAAAGGAGATGCACCAAAACCAAATCCCAAATTTCTGTCCCTGCTCACTGTGCTTACCCATGAAGGTGCTGTTGAGCATCCCCTGGGATCTCAGGGCTGCTACACCACCCCAAAAAATATCTGTACACCCCTAAAACCCTCTAACTCCCAAGCACAGGAGGGCAGTGCCACGCTGGGCTGGAAATAGGGACAAGAGCAGGTGGGTGGCAGAGAGATTTGGTGGCATTTTGGTGTCTCCTGAGCTGACTTTCCCTGGAATGATCCAGTTCAGCTTTTCTGTCAAACCTGCTGCCTGCTGGAACAGGAAATCTTTAGGGTTTTATATAGCGCTAATAGGCCACCAGAAATTTTGGCTATGGAAATAACCCTACACAGAGAATTAGAGAACATGGACAGGAGGCTTGTTTGAAATATATAGATATAAACAGAGTGATTGCTTCTCCCTTGGTAAATTAATCAGGGATCTGTTTGGGCTGGGCAGCCACGGAGAAATTAGAAAGGAGCAAAATCACGGAATTTGTTTGGGAAACAAATTTTCTTTAATTTTATTTTAAGCATCTTAAGGAGAAGCGAGGCAATGAGAGTGATTTGGAAGGCAGTTGTGAAGGCCGAGTTGTTAAAAGGATCATAAAGTGAGGTTGAGGCTGGAGTTTCTTTGGTTTTATGTCTGGATCAAAAAGTGGTAAAAATTGAGTCAGTCTGAGGAGAAAAGGAGGTTTCATCTCCAGGTTTTCTCTCAATAATCAGAGAGAAAACTTATCCGTAAAAATGCCTCAGAGAATCCATAGGAGCAGCGAATTCTGATGTTTTGCAGGAGGGTTACAGGATCCCAGCGCATTGGGGTGCTTAGGGAAAGGTCTAGAGGAATCAGCGCTCCCAAAGCCTGGAGCCAGCGGGGAAAAGGCACCAGGGGGATGGAAAAGGGGCAGGGAATGACCCATGGAACAGATGTGGGTCCTTGGGAGCACCAATGGATAAAAACACAGAATGAGGAGCCTGTGGCCTGTCCTGGGGGACAGCAGGGCCATGGGGACTCATCCTCCTCCTCCTCCTGGAGCCGGGAATGCTGTGGGGCTTCTCGGGGGTTTGGGGAGTGGCACCCCCAGATCCTGACTGTCCCACCAAGGGGACACAGTCTGGGGCTAATTTGGCCTTTTTAGAGCTAAAGGAACCCAAGGAGGTCGGGCTGAGCTGGGGAGCTCCGCCTTGCCAAGTTTGGGTGGGTTTGTGTTAAATTGGAAGTTTGAGCGTTTTTTTTTCTGCCCAGCCCTCATCACTGCATGCTTGCATAGAAAATTAAGTTACCACACCTTTAATGAATTTAATTTCCTAATTCTGACAGAGTTCCCAATGCCAGTGATTCACTCCCTGCTTTTTACACACTTGGGCTGTGTTTTGGTTGGGTTTTTTTTTAACCATGGCCAAACACTGGGCTCATTATTTTCTTTTCACTTAGCTGAAACAGAGTACGTAAGAAATTACAATCAATATTATCTTAGAGCAGGGATTCCTCCAAAATTTCCACCCTGGGGGGAATAGAGGAAAAGCAGAACATTTCCTGACTCATCCCTTCAGCCTTTATCCTCACCAGGAGGAGATGCCATGGATCAAACACTTTGCCGAGTGTGGCTCCCTGGATGCTGCTGCAAAACCAATGCCCTGAAGCTCTGGAATTGTAAAGTTTTGGAGCTCACACCATCCTGGTTTAATCCTGATGGATCCATGATGCTACAGAGGTTATTCTTCAAATATGAAATTTTATTTAATTAAGTGAAAACGTTCTCAAAAGCCTAACTCTGCCCTCCAGTGCTGCTGAGAGGGGATATTAAATGAGCTGCTCTGTTAAATTCTAGAAACTTGGGGTAATTTCAGGGTGTCCTAATATCTGCAGAGCCTTTCTGGCAGGTAATGGAGTGTTTTCTGATCAGAGCATTCAAACAGGATCGAGTTGTTGTCAGGAACATGATGTGAAAGCAGAAGGCTCAGGCAGGGAATATTCCCAACCTGAAAGTTATTGTTGCTATTGATATAAAAACTGCGGGAAAGGGAATTATAAACGTGTGAGGAATTAACACGTGGGCTCCTTGAAGCCAGAGTGATTCTCTGCTGCTCTGGCTACACAAAGGAGTTTATAAATCCTTTATAGGCTTCAGCTTCAGGGACCTATTCTCAAATTTATCGTGGGATTTGGAAGTGTGAATTAGCCACTGGTCTGCACTAGCTTCACTCACATTGATTTGATTGAAATTGTCAGCCCCTGCTCATGCTCCAGCACTGCTCCAGAACCTCTCTGTTATATGGTCAGAGTCCTCATTTCAGTTCCCAGCCAAAATCCATCCATTGTCCCTTTACACCCAGGAGTTCCTGCCCTAAAACCATCCTTCATTTCCAAAATCTCCTCTCCCACTCTGCCTTTAGTCCCAGTGTACTTCCAGCAAAGAGTCATAAACAAGTATTGGTGGAACTGTGCTCTCAGACTCTTCAGTGTGGAGGGGACAATTTGTTCTTGCAGCCAAAAGTAAAAGGAACACAATCAGGGAATCCCAGACTACTTTGGGTGGGAAGGGAACTTAAAGCTCATCCAGTTCCACCTTCCACTGTCCCAGGATGCTCCAAGCCCTGTCCAGCCTGGCCTTGGACACTTCAGGGATCCAGGGGCAGCCACAGCTTCTCCGGGCCAGGTCCTCCCCACCCTCAGGGGAACAATTCCTCCCCAAAATCCCATCCAACCCTGCCCTCGGGCAGTTTAAATTTGTTCTCTATCAATAACCACCATAGCTCTGCCTGGAGAACCAGATTAGGCTTTCTTGCCATTTCTCTCCTGAACTTGCCTGAAGAGGTGTTTAAATAATTGATATTTGCTTTCTGGAGGGAGCATTTGCTCTCCTTTGACCCTGCTTTGGAGTTCTTTAAGATAAGGCCAAATATTGACAAAGCTGGAGCTGAGATTTTGGTGCAGAGAAAAAAAAAAACATTGGTGTTGCTTAGGAGGGAAAAACCCCAACGAAGTTGGCTGTAAAATCCCTCTTAGGGTAAATAAATGGGGATGTGCTCACTGAGAAATCCTACTAATTAAGGAATCCATTAATGGGGAGCAGTGAGTTTCCACCTGACTAAAACATGGGATGAATTTTGTGATCCCAATTTCCTCGATTCCAGACACGCACAGCGACATTGAACTGCTCAGGCACTGTCGTGGCTTTCTCAGAGAGTAAGGAAAAGGAAGTTTCTCCCCCAATTTGCTGGGAATTGCAGAGCCAGAGGTGTCTGCCGTCACAGGCCAAGATCCAGCCCTGCTTTGGGAAAGCTTTTAAAACCCTGCAGTCTTATTATGGTGCTGCAAATGCCTCTTAGATCTTCAATGATTTAGAAATACAAACCGCTATTGATCGGAATACGAAGTTTAAGAAAACCTGGGTAAAGTTAATGCCTTTATTAATCCCCGGTGCCTATTCCACCCTATTGTTGGTGGAAGCTTTTATTGCTGTTATGACAAATCTGTCCCTTTGATCCCATTCCAAGTCCCTTTGCTGTGCCTTGTGCCCAGGGTGAGGGTATCAATCCTTTCTACTTTCTACAGCTTGGCTCCGTTTCCCCTGCCTTCGAGACAGCAGTTGTTTTCCCTCACCTAGGGGAGCAATCCCAGCATCTCGAAATCCTTGCAAATTGCCAGACACATCCCTTGTTTTGAATGGTTTTTAGTCATTCAGATTGCTGAAAAATCAGCCCGATATCGATTGGAAAGAAGGATTTGCAGTGATGTAAGGAGCGATTTATTCCCCAAGAGCCCCTCCCCAAGAACGGCGCCACGCGCCCCGAGCGCTGTGATGTTCCCGGCCGGCACCGCGCCGTGTTTACATCTCGCCCTGGCACCACATGAAACCAGCCCCGCTTCTAAACAGCCCGATAGGATCAGGGAACCTGGGAATGATGGCTCACGGATCCCTGCTGCCCTTCCAAGAGGACCTGCGAGTGCCCTGGGAGGGCTCCGTCTGAGCGTTCTGCTGCCGCTTGTTTGCTTTCCTTGGATCGCGCGCTCCCGGCAGAAGTGATGCTGGATGCTTTTCCCATGTTGATGATGCAGGCTCGTTCCTAAAGTAAACCACGAGTAATTCCTGCCCCCAGCTCTGCCATTTCGCTGTCCTATCATCAAAAAGTGGTGATTTGTAAGTCTGCTCCGCTGGCTCAGCTTGAAATCAACATTGGGCCCTCGTCGTTATTAAGTACGAATTCACCACAAAAACAAAACAAAACAAAAAAAAATCGGTTTCAGCATTATCCTTTTATTTTCACCAGTCTGAAACGACCTGAGTATGAATTCACCACAAAAACAAAACAAAAAAAAATCGATTGCAGAATTTTCCCTTTATTTCCACCAGTCTGAAATTACCTGAGTACGAATTCACCACAAAAACAAAACAAAAAAAAAATCAGTTTCAGAATTTTCCCTTTATTTCCACCAGTCTGAAACTACCTGAGTACGAATTCACCACAAAAACAAAACAAAAAAAAATCAGTTTCAGAATTTTCCCTTTATTTCCACCAGTCTGAAACTACCTGAGTACGAATTCACCACAAAAACAAAACAAACAAAAAAAAAATCAGCTTCAGAATTTTCCCTTTATTTCCACCAGTCTGAAATTACCTGAGTACGAATTCACCACAAAAACAAAACAAAAAAAAATCAGTTTCAGAATTTTCCCTTTATTTCCACCAGTCTGAAACTACCTGAGTATGAACTCAGCACAAAAACAAAACAAAACAGAAAAATCAACTTCAGAATTTTCCCATTATTTTCACCAATCTGAAATTACCTGAGTACCTCGTGGAGGGGCTTGAATGTCCGACAAGTTCCTAATGTCCACAGAAAAGGAATATTTTGATGGTGATTGTGGTTATTTTTGTTTATTGCTGTGAGATTTGTGCTGATTTATCTGCTCAGAGTGTCCTGGAGAGCACCACCATCAGCAGGCCCGATAAATGTGCTGAAGATGTAAATCTGGATGAGGATTTTGGCTTGAGGAGAGTTTGTTTTTCCAAAGTAAAATGATGGATTTATCATGCTAGATATGAACAAAGTTGTTATAACATAAACAAAAATAAACTAAAATCGATGCAAAACAAACTTGCCATTTTGTAGAAATAAATCCAGACTTGTTTCATTTGAATATACTGAATATTTGAATTTGAAATCAAGGATTGTAGTTCTATCCAGCTGGAGTCAGAGGAAATGGATTGTTCTACCAAATAAAAATTTATCCTACCCTGAACAAAACCAGAGGGGTTGAATCACCCTCTGAAAAGACCCAGATTTCTCATTTACTGGGCAGAAAGCCCTAAAATTTAGTGAGATGCATTTGAATATATAGAGTCCTCTAGCAAGGCAACATTGCTGATGACAAATTAAAGTTTTAAATGAAAAAGGACTTTCATTGCTCTTTATCTTATCTGTCCACACCGTGCCTACATTCTGTTGATCACAGTTTATCTGGGGAAGATAAATATTCCCTTCTCCTCCTCAAAACGTAACTTGGCTCTGTGTTTTGAGTTATTTTGTTCCCTCTGAAGGAAGAAATTGGCGATTCAATGGCAAATCCGTGAGATGGGGACTTGTCTGAGGTTCATTGGCGCTTCCAGCCCTTCCCAACACATCCCAGTGAATCATTATTTGTTGTTATCCATAATGCAGTGTTTGCTTGTTGGCATAGAGATTATCCATAAAAATCCTGCTTCTCCCACCCACTCTCCGAGCCGGAGAGCATTTAATGCAACTGTTGGAAGGGACAGATCGATGACACATTGCTCTTGTCTTCTTCTAGGATCCAAGAAAAGGGAAAATTCCCAACAGGGAAAAGCAATAAAGTAAAAGCAGGGAGGGAAAAGAACAAAGGCAATGAGGGATAAGATTCTGCTCCTGTGACTGCCAACCAATTTAGCATAAAAGCCGTGAAAAATGGTGATAAAATTGTGCTGTGAAGCTGTAGGAACATCAGAGTTGTTACTGCCAGTCCTTGCATGTGGAGAGGTCACCACAGGAGGGTCAAATTGCTGAGGATTTTTAAAATTCCATTTCTTGGGGCAATTTGTGCAGCTCTGGGGGGCTTCTAGAGACAGAAGAGCAACACTCCCTGAGGTATTTGAAAAACCCAAATCCCACTAGAGGAATTCCTGCTCATTGTAGGGTTCCTCATAGCCCTTCAGCTTCCCCCAGGACAGTGGGCACTCACTTGGGTGTTTTAATAGGTGTTTTAAAATTTGTGGTTGTTTCTGGATTGGATTTCCTTGGATTTTACTGGACTGTGCCTCCTGTGCCCCTCTCAGACCACAGGGAATTACAAACCTGCTGGCTCAGCTGATGCCCTCCAACCCAGTGGCCTCAGATTCCTAAAAATCCCAGGACACTTGGAATTTTCAAACACGGAAACATTTCTGTGCAAACCATCAGGTACGCATTTCCCCTCCCCCAAAAAAATATTCTTCGGAGGGATGCGAATGCATGGAAACGAATCCCAGCAATCCATCCCCACATCCATTTGGATGAGGCAGGAGAATCTCTACGCCCACGAGGTGTTTGAGTTGAAAGCAATCCCACAGAACGGGAGGCGAGGAGGAAGGTGGGCGACTCGCTTGGCCTCCTCAGGATTCCTTTGACACGCAGCGAATTTAGCTGAGCACACATTTTGGAGGGCTGCTCTGAGGCTGACGCTCAGGGCTCTGCCAAACCCCCAAAAATAACTCCCTAACATCATGGGCTGAGGGATGGCTGAGTGGCATTTGCTGAATGCTGAATTCAGAGCCTCGGAAAGAGGGATTTGGGCCTTGTGAAAGCAGCATTTTTAATGTGGACACATGAGCAGAGCAGAACAGACCGAGAAACTCTCAGACGATTTCAGCAGCAGCTGGGCTGGTATTTATGGAAACCCAGAGATGGGCACGGAACAATGAGGACATTCTTGTGGCTGTGAAGCTTTCGTTCCTTGTTGTTCCTCCTTGTTGTTCTGGGTGAAAACAAGTGGGAATAACCCTTTTTCTTCTACAGAACAGATGTATTTTAGAAACAGTGGTTTCTTGCTTCCAACCATAGGACGATGAGGAGCTGCCAAGCCCCGAGGGTTGCCAGCTTGTGTGTGAACTGTGTTTTCTGCTTTATGAGTTAAAATACAAAAATGGATGGATTTTATCCATTTTTTCTCTTTCTTCTTTCCAGGTGTTTGGGCAGATGCTTGTTTTAGTTTTTCTTCTTTCCAGGAGTTTGGGCAGACGCTTGTTTTAGTTTTTCCCATTAAACAAGCCCCCGAAGATCCCTGCCTGAGCAGGAGGGGTAATTCCCCACGGGAGTGCAGCACATCAGTCTGGGCTATATGGCAGTGTGGATTATACCCCAATCCCACAGCCAGGCTTGGCGTGGGGTGGGCACAGAGCACGAGTGGCCCTGTCCTGCCTGCACTGATCCAAGCCCCGATCCATCAGCCGAGCCCCCCAAGCCCCAAGCCCGGCTCCAAACCCAACCAGAGCTGGCACGGGAACAAACAGAACGGGATCAGATCTCACCCCCAGCCCCGGAGCCTCTGCCCACGGCTGCGGTGAGCTCGGATGGGGTCACAGGTCACCACCAGCTTGGCTTTGGTGACCGCCACTGTGGATGCACTATTCTAAGGTTTCTCTCTTCTTTCTCATGAATCGTGTGGGGAATAAAGATAAGCTGAATTCTTCTTGCTCTTTCTAATCTATGTTTTGGTGCTGGGTGCTGCAAAGGTTCAGCCAATCCCCCCAGGGGGTGGATGGCTGTGAACCAATCACTGCTAGACCCTTAATGCCTATATAAGAAAAGAAAATTCGATAAAATCTGTCTTGCTACTTCTGTCGGTGCTCCGTCTGTTTCGATTTACCTATGAGCTCTCAGCAACACGCCACGTCTCGGTGGCTCAACCCACAGGTGACAGCCTTGGGTTTTGTGTGGGGAAAAAAGCTCTGTGTTGCTGCTGGGGGATTGTCAGGGCTCCCTTGAGGATCTGCGGGAGAGGAAATGGGAACTGGAAATGGAAATTGCCAGTGGGAAGGGTGGGGGGCTCAGATCTAGGTGATAACACCCAGCATCTGCTTCCAAAGGAAGATTGTGACTGTCCTGACCCAAAGCTAAAAAGCTGCAGGGCGGGAGGGTTTCCATGTTGGTTGTTTTGATACTTGGAAGTCAAACTGGGCTGTTCACTTCTCCTCTGCTGATGTCTGAGTAACATTGGAAACATTGCATTTACTGTTTGTAAATATTTTGAGAGGTTACTCACAATAAAAATAAACTGCTGCTGTTTGGTGACAAATCTAAGGAGATCCTGTGGGAAAAGCAAAGTGACTAAATGAGGATTCTTCTTGTAGTTGCTGATAATTATTGCTCACATTTGAAAGCAAAAACATACACAAATTCTTAAATGAATGAGGCTTTCCGTGGTGCCTTGGTGCTTGCAAAAGAGTACTGAAGGAAGTAGAAACGATAAATTTGGAAACCTCCTTCTCCAATTATGATTTTGATGGGAAAACTAAAAAGTCAGAACCACTTCAGGTGAATTTTGCTGATCCTTTAACACAATATCTCTTAGTAACTAGAATCCCTGCCGCGTGGAGGCTGAGGAACAAAATTTCAAGGACGAAAGAATGGAATATGATGATCTCAGCTCTTTCCTCCAAGGAACTGCCTCCCCTTTTATTCCTCATGAAAACAATCCACCACCACATGAGCACGACCCAAAGTCCCACAGCTCTGTCACCTGCAGCTCCAAATCATGACTGTTACAGTGACGAACATAAAAACCTGAAATTCCCTTTTCTGTGGCCAGCTCCAGGCAGAGCAGCCCAGAAGAGCTCAGCAGCAGAACTCAAGCACACAAATGGACTGTTCTCTATAGATTAGTGGCTGGGGCAGAGAGGGATTGAGGCTGGGTTTGTTTTCCTGCACTTCGGCTATTTAAAAATTAAATATCCAGTCCGAACCAGTCACCTAAACTGTGTAATTAATGGGGAGACACATGCAGCAAGTGATTCAGCCCACTTGTGAACAGTGATTCAGCCTCCCTGGATTATCGGGGACCCTGCGGGACGGGGCTGACTGTGTTGGGTCAGAGCAACCCCACAGCTCTGTGCCTGGTGTTGTGTAACACCCTGAGTGCAGGTAGAAAACCTCCCTGGGCTGCTGATGCTTCAGCTTTCCTCTGCAAGGTTTGATCCAAACCCCAGAGAGATGAGAAATCCTTGGGAACCCAGGGCCAGTTTGGCTCTGCTCACACTCCTTGTCCTGTGTTGGCCCCGGGGCAAGCGAGGCTTTGAGCCTGTGAAATAAATCTGGGAACAATTCCCGTGGGCTTTTATTTACTTGGAAAGATGGCAGCACATCAGCTGAAGTGCCACCAAAAAAAAAAAGAAAAAAAAAAAGAAAAAAAGATGCCACTTGGGGAAGAAAGTTTGGCAGGGTTGGATGTCAAATAGGAAAAATTAAAAAAAAAAAAAAGAGGATCTACAGAAATTAATAATGAATCTCTTAATACCAGGCAGCTGCACATACAGGTCTGCAATGGCTGCCAAGGAGTGGCATAATCCGAGCAGATTTGTCCTGCAGTTAAAGCAGGAGGGTGGGGCAATGCCCTTATCGCCTCTGAAGTGGCTGAGGAAATAATCCCTGTTATTCCTGGTGTTATTCCCAGTGTTATTGCCGGTGTTATTCCCAGTGTTACTCCTGGTGTTATTCCTGGTGTTATTCCCGGTGTTATTCCCGGTGTTATTCCCGGTGTTATTCCTGGTGTTTTTCCTGGTGTTATTCCCGGTGTTTTTCCCGGTGTTATTCCCGATGTTTTTCCCAGTGTTATTCCCCGTGTTATTCCCGGGGTTATTCCCAGTGTTATTCCCGGTGTTATTCCCGATGTTATTCCCGATGTTATTCCCGGTGTTATTCCCGGTGTTATTCCTGGTGTTTTTCCTGGTGTTATTCCCGGTGTTATTCCCGGTGTTATTCCCGGTGTCAGCCCTGCCTGCAGCACACAATGGCAAAGGAGCGCTGGGCATTTCCTGGGGGAAAAGAGATTTTCTGCCCCATGGAGGGAAGGCAGACACGGAGAGACTGAAATCTCCGTGATTCAGCCCATTTCACACCCAGCCTTCGCTCCGGGCTGCTCAGCCAGCCTTGGCCAGGCTCAGGAACACCAAAATTGTCCTCAGTGCCCAGGTACCGCGGGCAGGAGGGCCGGGGCAGACAGCTCCCAGCAACAGAGGCAGGATAACCTCCCTGCGAGGGACATTTGTGTCTCCATCCAGAAAGAGCTGGGGTTTGGACCAAGCCCTGCAGGAGGAGAGCACAATCCCAATGTGTTGGGGAGGATGAAATAGGAAAGGCTTATCAATATGATTACCTGGCAAAAGATGCTGAGGATATGGAAACTAGAAGCGAGATTGAAATGAAGACAAGCTTTGAGATCCCAAACCCCAGGTACTGAACAGCTGGAAAACAATGGTGTGGCCACTGAAGGGAATCCCCTTTGGATTAAACAATCCCCTCTGCTTGCAGACAGCTCCAAGGGTCAGAGCAGACCCTGCCAACTCGGCAGAGGGTTCAAAAAGCAGTTTTTAGAGTTTAAAATATAACATCGTATGGTAATGCAATGACTCTCCTAGGCTGTATGTAAATGTTGTAGGATTTGTAGCTTGTTCTAGATTGGTTTGTGAAAATTAGAATATTCAGCACAGAAGATGATTTATTGTATTGTAAATGGCAACCACGGAATTCCTTCTGTATTCTATTCTGTATTCTGTATTCTGTATTCTGTATTCTTCTTCCTTCTTCTCTCTCTCTCTCCTGCTTCTTTGACCTGCTTCGAGCTGTTGGTCCCTGACACCCACACCCTTTCACAATAAACCTCATGCTCTAAGACCTGATTTCAGAGATCTCTCGTCTCCGTCCCGACCATCTGAAACAAACCGAACCAAATCCCACAGATATCAATCCTACACCAATGAGTGTGACACTCCCGAGTGTGGCGCTGCCTGCTCCGGGCCAGCAGTGCCTGCAGTCCTTGGAAGCCTTCATCCCTCTGGACAGCCCCCAGATGCTCTGGAAAGGTGACCTCAGCTCTCTGCAGCTTCAGGAAACGCAGCCCAGACAGCTCTCAGCCTCCTCCACCCACCCCACGCATTGATACCGTGATAATTCCCCCCAATTTCCGTGGAAAGCATCCAGCAGGACCCCCCTCCCTTCCAAACAAACAAAAACAACCGCAGCGAGCTGGAAGGGCTCAGCCTCCCTTTTCCCCAGCCCTGTCCCACTGCAGATGCTGAATGCTCAGCTCTGCTCACTGTCAAAGCGCTACTACAGCTCACATTTCGCAGGCTCCAGCGCCAGCTCACACCTTCTAAATCCCGGCTTTATTTACACCAGGGTGGGGCATGGAAATCCAGGCAGGGATTTTTCTGCCGAAGCTGCCTGCTGCCACCGTTTGATAGGAGCCAGGTTTGCAGCAAAGCTGGGATTTGCACGCAGGTTCTTCAGTGAAGTGGAAAATGTTGAATTGTGTGCGGGCCTGTGGTGTTCAACAGAAAAAGGAGAGTTCTGCCGCTGCTGAAATGCGCTGAAAATATAAATTGGGATTTGTGTCCACCCTGGCAAGGAAAGAAGAGTAAAATATGGCCGGGCTGTAAATGCAGTCCCTAAAATATCCCATGTACATGCATGTGATGATCAGCCCATCCATTATTTTAATTTACATTATTCCAGCTTTTTTGTTTTTCTTTGCATTCTGATGATTGCCAAAAGTTATGCACAAGGATGAAAACAGCATGGATCAGTAGCAGAAAATTTGGGAACAGGGCACCATGGGGGCTGTGCTCCGAGGTGAGAAGCACCGAGAGCAGCAGGCAGCTGATGGGTTCTCTTATTTTAATGTTTTTAGCATTTTTGATGATGGAACCCTCCAATGAGCTGTGGAATCATCATGATCATGATCATGATCAATATCTCAGGATGTGAACGAGTGGAACTGAGGTTCAAGGTCCTCCCAACCCAACCATTCCCTGAGCTGGCCCTGGGGGGCTCTGCCTCCCCCCAGACACTCAGCCCAGCCTGGGACGCAGGGACAAGACAGAGATTTGTGTCCCAAATCCATTTTGGAGCCACCAACTGTGCATCCTCAGCCACATTTTGGACATTTTCTCACATCAGCCCAAGGAGTTCTGGGAATCCTCTCCCACCATCCTGGAGCTGCCTCTGCTCTGCTCTGCTCTGCTCTGAAGGACTTTTCTGTTCCCAGAGCTCTCCATGAGGCTTTGAATCTCAGACAGCCCTGCTGAGATGATGATCTAAACTGACCTAAATTCCAGGTCAAACAAAATTTAGGTTAATTTCACTGATGTAATTTTAAAATTTTAATTGGCATAAGCCCTCTGGGGCCGGGATTTTTCCAGGGAGTGCGTGTGCAAGTTAAATCCGCTGATGGAGGCTCACACTCTGCTGAAATCCCGATTCCCAAACTTTTCCATATTTACCTGTTTTGCCTTCATATCAGGGTGTTTCCTTCCTATAAATCCAGGGGAAAAAAATGAGGCACCCAGACTCCAAAGAGGAGACAGAGGGGGTGATGCTAAAAGAGCCCTGCCAGGAGCAGCCATTCCTGCAGATTGAAAGATCAGGAAAACATAAATGCAAACAGAGAGCCCATTAAACACTGGTGGAAAAATGGAAGCCCTGGAATGTCTCCAATATAACTAAAAAGCAGTCCAGGGCTGGAGTGATTCTGTGTTTGTTTTCTGTCCATTTTTCATGGTTTGCTCATTGTCACTTCGAACTCTTCCAATATCATTAATACAGCTGACCAATGTTATTTCTAAGAAAAATATTTTCCTTTAAAAAAAAAAAGGACATTTTCCTGAGAATAATTTTTCTGAGCGTGGTGATATATTGTTGAAATACTCCTTTTTCTATAAACAATTGACTTTTTTTTTTTTTTTGAGCCGTGTTTATTGAAAAATTTACTGGAAATATTACCAAATCTTTGTCAATTAATCACTTTTTTACCATTTTTACTTGACAAAACCCAAAGGAAAGGAGTGTAAAGCAGGGCTGTGTGTGACAGGATGGTATCCAAGCAGTGCTGCTTGAGGGAGTATAATAATTCACATTTTAGGGGCTTGAGTGGTTCTGACAATCATCCCAAAAATCCCCACTATTTACAGGATGGGGACTCAGTTTGTGCTGAGGAGGAGGAGCTGCTCAAAAAATGCTCCAAAAGGGCATCTCTGAGCTCCTGTTCTTGGAATTGTTGGGTGGATGGGCTCTTCTTTCCCATCCCACCATCCACGTTCCTCACTTTCCCATCTCCAGCAAAAATTGCCACCGAATATGCCCAAATATCCTGATTTTTTCGCCCTTTATCCACCATGCTTTTATTTTATTTTATTTAACCCTAAATTAAACTCCTCAAACTCTCTTCCAATTAATCTCATGGGATGGTTAAGAGGATGTCAGGAGACGAAGACACGTTGGGATGGACAGACTGAGCTCCCAAGGCTCCCAAAGGAGATGGACAAGGACCTGGTGTCCCCAGGAGGTGCCAGGGCAGGGTGAGAGGGGACAACCCCAGGTATGAGGATTAGGTGTGGCCAGGGAAAAGAAAATTGAGGAGTAGGCAGAAAATGACAAACAGGGCACGAATTGTGAGTGGTTTAGGGGGGCAGGAGGTTCCTCAGCAAGGCATTAAAGAAACATCTTAATCACAGTCGCGGCTTAATTTTGTGTGTAATTACAACCCCTCACTCCCCCACCCTGCCAGAGGTTAATTTTGCACCCAGTTTAATGTGCTGGGTGTGCACATTAAATATTCCCCTGGCCGTGGGCATGGGGCACTTATTGACACAGATGCAGAGCACTTGAAGGCGGCAGGGGAGGGGGAAGAGGCCGGGGAAGCTCTGGAGCCAGGGCCAGGGCCCAGCCCCACTGCCATGGTAATTTGTGGTTTTTCCTCCAACGTTTAGTAGCCACAAAGAAGCCTTAGAAATTTCTGGTCAGAACCAGGACACCCCTGTTCCTCTGCAGACGAAACACTGAGCCTTTACACTCCAACCCAATAAATATTTCATCTGGTTTGGAGGAAGAAGGGGTGGAGCCGGGCAGAAATTGTGTTTCACAAATGCAAATGACAGCTCGGACCCTCCAGGAGCCAAATCCTGCCTCCCCTCCCAGCCCCGAGGGGGTGCAGGGGCACAGGGGGGCTCTGGGGACAGGGACAGGTGGCTCCAGGTGACGTGGGCACTGCTGGACACCTCCATGGGCCTCCCCTGGAAAAGTGCAGCAAAGCAGAGAACCCACAGCAGGAACTGGATGTGAAAAATGTTACATAGAGGGGAAATTCAGAATCAAATCAAGTCTGGAAATATCCCAAATATATTAACAGACAGAAGGATGAGTTTAGAGCACTCTTTGCTGTGCCCAGCAGGGATCCTAATCAATAACCAGTGGACAGATTTCTGATAATGTATTTATTTCACCTTCTCCCATTTTAGTCTTTGTTAATTTAAAGTCAGGTTTTGATGGCAAATTGGAGCACTGCAATTCAATCTGACCATCCTTCCTCGGCCTCCTGAAGGCACTGCTCTGACTCCAGACCTTGTGATCACCGACTCATTGACCAAAGAGATGGGGGACAACCTTTGGAAGGGTCTGGACCACCATCATTCCTTCGGGAAGTCCTTAGGATGCAAAGCGGGAGGAGACAATTTAATTTAAACAAAAGATTTCATTTTCTATATTAACATAGCAACTTCCAAAAATTCCTGTTGCCCCAGCACTAAAGTAAGTGATTCCTCCCCCCATTCTGGATAGATCAGCTGCAATAAAGAAAGGGTTTGAAAACAAGACACAGAATTAAGTAAAATCTCCATGAGCTGCTGAGCTGGAGAGGAGAAGAAAATCCAGACCTGCATCTCCAAAGCTGAAGAGAGATGGACATGGGAATTTGTAGGAGGATTGTGTTCCCAGAGCCCATAAGCGCTCCAAGGAATAAATCAGGGGCAGAAATCATTCAGGGCAGGGCTCTGATCTCCTGTAAGTGCTTTTTAGGCTGAAGGGAAATGCCCACATCGCTCTCCTGTCGCTGCCCTCGGAGGGATTTATATTCAGCTTTTAAGAGTTGTTTCTGAGAGGAAGATTTAATTCCTGTCCCAGCCCATCCCAGCCCTCCATGACTGATAAAATTCATGGTGTGCTGGGAGTTTGGAGTGTACGGGAGGCAGTCCCGTCATTCTGGGGGGCTCCTGCTGCTCTCCCCCAGCCCATCGCACTCCATGGCTCCATAAACAACTCCCACAACCCCCAAACAAACCCCAAACCCCACGAAATCCAGGCAAATATTCAGGAATAGAAACCAATGCAGTGGGATCAGAGGAGTCTCTCAGTAAGTGAGGCCATTAACAGCCCCTGAAGAGTTAATCTTTTATCCTTCATTTGAACTCCCACTGCCCCTTGGATCCCTGAGGCACTGAAAGGGATCCAAGGGTGGATTTTGTGGGATCCAAGGGTGGTTATGGAATTCTCTCCTTTTGCTCCATTGACTCTCGGGACTGTCAGGCTCCTCCTGAACCTGGGCGAGTTCCCTGCCTGTGCTGTGTGTCTGAGCAGTGTCAGCACCAGGCCAGGACTGAAATATTCTCGTTCTGAAACAAGAACGACCATCAGTGGCACAAATGGTCAGGTCAGAGTGGCCGATCCCCTTCTGTCACTGAAATCCTGGGATGGGTTGGGCTGGAGAGGACTCTAAAGCCCATCCCACAATCCCAGGCTGCTCCAAGCCCTGTCCAGCCTGGCCTGGGACACTTCAGTGTTGGGGATTCCACCCAATCTCTGGGCTGGAAAATTCCAGCCATCATCACTCTAACCATGGCTTCATTCAGTTAACCAACAGACCCAGAAAGCTCCATCTTAGCAATCATGATCAAGCTAACATAGGCAGGAAACATTTCTAGACCTTTACATTTCTAGACCTATACATTTCTATACTTACACATTTCTATACCTGTACCTCACTGCCCTCCAAAAAGGAGGAATTCTTCATGCAGTGTTTAGGACTGGGATTTATTTACATAGAAAATGGCCTCAAATGGGTCCAAAAAGTTGGGATAAAACGTAAAACTGACTGTTTAGAATCATAGAATAATTTAGATTGGAAAAGACCTCAAGATCATCGAGTCCCACTGTGATTGATAACATAAAGATTAAAAAGGTCAGCATTTGGTTTGGTTCAACACTGATACCATTGCTGATTTCCTAACTTATCAATTATTCCTAACAGGAGCAGAAAATATTAGCTTTCTACAAACTGCAAACAAAAAGTGGAAATGGTTCTAAAGAGACCACCAAGTTACATTATCTGTACTTATAAAAAAGTACGAACAGAACGGAAAATGTTCGGAAACCTGAATAAAACTCAGTGGTTCAGCTCAGTGATTTTTAACTGCCTTTGGAAAAAGCTTTCAGACTGACAAGGTGACAAGAAAAAACAAATCTTTCCCATATTCCCTCAGTTTGAGGCTGTTAAGAGATATCTAATGGAGCAGGGAAAGTGATTATTGTATTTTCAATACCGGATTTTAATACCGATGGGGTGTCTCAAGTGAAATGAAAAGAAAAGTTGAAATTGGAAATAGACATTATTGCGAAAATTTATGAAAAGCTGCAAATATCAGCCTATTTGAAATGACAATAAATCAGCCAAGATCCTGAAGCATATTTATTATGCTTGGAATTAGCAATAATAAAACCAAAGCTTCTGCGATAGCCACGGTGGAATTGAATGGAAATAAAATGAACCTCTGCTGTTTGATTTTGTGCTTTAATGCATTGTCAGACTTTTGGATCCAGGGCACTTCTAAAGTTACCTGGCTCGAGAAGCTGCAGTGAGTGGGTGTGTTTTTGTGGGGTGAATATGCGGATTTTTTCTTTTTTTTTTTTGCTAAGTTTATCAACCTCTCTCTGTTTTTTTCTTCATACCCTTTATATTTTTATTTTTAAAAAATTAA